>PITA01000068.1:0-420765 GCA_004023965.1 Spilogale gracilis | reverse complement strand
TTTTTTTTTTTTTAAAGATTTTATTTATTTGACAGAGAGAAACACAGGCAGAGAGGGAACACAAGCAGGGGGAGTGAGAGAGGGAGAAGCAGGCTTCCCGCTGAGCAGGCAGCCCGATGTGGGGCTCGATCCCGGGTCTCCAGGATCATGACCTGAGCTGAAGGCAGTCGCCCAACCAACTGAGCCACCCAGGCGCCCCGGGAAATCTCCATTTGTAAGTGTGTCTCCCTTTCTTTTTTTTAAGGTTTTATTTATTTATTTGAGAGAGAGAATGAGAGAGGGCAAGCATGAGAGGGGTAAGGTCAAAGGGAGATGCAGACTCCCCACTGAGCAGGGAAGCCTGCTTTTTGTGGGACCTGATCCAGGGACTCTAGGACTATGACCTGAGCTGAAGGCAGTTGCTCAACCAAGAGAGCCACCCTGGTGCCCAGGTGTCTCCCTTTCTTAACCTGGAAGAGCCCAGGACTCTAAATCTCTAAAAAATCTTTTCAATGGAGAAAGCAACAACTTAAATCTGCATAACAACCACAGCCTTGATTACTGCGTTTCTCCTGGAAATTTCCCATAACTGGCTCTCCCATCCCCAGCATCTTCTTTTGTTTGTAGCTGGATATGGTATTTAGGGTGGTAGCTTAGGCCATTTAAGGCAATTATTCAGTTTTTCTGGTTGCCTCTCTTGTATACAGGAGTTATACAACTTATTAAATCTGTTGTTTTTTTCCCCTGTTAATTCAGTTTGTTATTACAGGGAGGTCTCAGCTAAGAACCTAGAAGGGTAAAGGGAAAAATTTTTTCCTCCCCAGAGCAATTACTCAATAAAAGTCACTCTTTAGTGAATGTCTACTCAGTTTTTTAATGAGTCATTGTCTTTCTAGGGAGATGGCACCACATAGAGAGGTAGGAGGTTTTGATGCCTGGGCAAAGTTTGGCTTTTCCATATTTTGAAGTCAGTGATCAAAGATATCAAATGTTGAGCCCTAGAGAGGCTTAAACAGTTCTGTGATCTTACTGTATCTCTCAGTAAATAAATACACTAGATAAATACTAACAAGGATAGGGGCATACACTCCAAAAATGATTCATTAAAAAAAGGGATAAGGAGTCTACTG
Organism: Spilogale gracilis; assembly: GCA_004023965.1. Taxonomy (NCBI): domain Eukaryota; kingdom Metazoa; phylum Chordata; class Mammalia; order Carnivora; family Mephitidae; genus Spilogale; species Spilogale gracilis. The sequence continues at coordinate 419,656 of PITA01000068.1, read as the reverse complement.
GATCTAAATTCATCTGGCTTTTTTTTAAAGATTTCTTTTTAATTTATTTATTCGACAGAGAATGAGACAGCGAGAGAGGGAACACAAGCAGGGGGTGGAGGACAGGGAGAAGCAGGCTTCCTGCTGAGCATGGAACCCAATGTGGGGCTCAATCCCAGGAACCTGGAATCATGACTTGGGCTGAAGGCAGACACTTAATTACTCAGCCACCCAGGCGCCCCTCATCCGGCTTTCAAACAATGCATCCTAAATGATGTACACGTTAATTACATTACTAAAGATATTCTGGGGACTAGGGAGTTTATTGAGCAAGTCTAATTTCTATTGATTACATTCTCTGGAGGGAGAAAGTATGTGTGTGCAAGAAATAAAATGGGTTTGAGAGAGCATAGAAAAAACCTAGCGTTTATCATTATTAACTAGTGCTGGTCTCTGAAATAGATACTTTGCTAGTTCCCAAACTACTTCATGATGAATGGATTGCCATATTATTGTAATCAATATATCTAAACATAACCATTCAAAACAGGATTGTTAATAAACATTCCCTTAATGTGACAGTTTCAAAGCTAAACATTCCCTAGAAGCACAATTCTATATTAGGAATGCTTAATATCAATGCAATTTAAAAAGTGGATGGTGGCACTTCAAATTATGTTGGTTTTTATTTCCTATTCATTTAATTTTATGAGTGCCAGACACATAGTAGGTTCTTAATGATTATCTTTAAATGCATGAATAAATGAATAAAGCTCTCCTTTAAGATAGCACAGTCAAACTAAAGTAAATCTATTAGAATGTAAAATATGGAATCAATGGTATTGGAGCTAAAGCTGGCCATTTTAATACAAGATAAATTAGACTTAAAAGTGAGATTTGCAGGACTTTTTAACAGAACACCTTATTATAATATCCTAAATTACCCAGAATATCATGTAGTTGGAGCAGAGAAATCATGTAATGGCTGCTACATTTACTGAGTGATAAATATGTGTCAGACATTGTGATACCTATTGACATTAATTTGGTTTATTTAATCCTCATAACTATTCTATATGGTAGGTACTACTATTGTTCCCATTTTATAGAAGAGATTTGAGGGTCACAGAGATTAGGTGATTTGCCCAAGAATGTGGAACTGGACACTTGGTTTCTGGACTTGTTTTAGAAAATGTAAGCAGGACTATAGTTAGTATTCATTGTATTATTATTATTACTACTACTACTATTATTATTTAAAGATTTTATTTATTTGACAGAGAGAAACACAGCTATAGAGGGAACACAAGCAGGGGGAGTGAGAGAGGGAGAAGCAGGTTCTGTGCTGAGCAGGTTCAACCCCTGATGAGGGGTTCAATCCCGGGACTCTGAGATCTGAGCTGAAGGCAGACACGTAACGACTGAGCCACCCAGGTGCCCCTATTAGCTGTATTATTAACTTAGCTCCATGCTCTGTTTTGTTTCCTACTCAATTATGCACCTCTTAACCTCATGCATGATCAATCATTCATTTTTCTTTTTTTTTTTAAGATTTTATTTATTTGACAGGGAGAAACACAGCTAGAGAGGGAACACAAGCAGGGGGAGTGAAAGAGGGAGAAGCAGGCTTCCTGCCGAGCAGGGAGCTCGATTCAGGGCTTGATCCCAGGACTTCAGGATCATGACCTGAGCCAAAGGCAGACGCTCAACGACTGAGCCACCCAGGAGCCTCATGATTTTGCTTTTTTTTTCTTTTTAAATCCCTATACTTTGTGGAAACCTGATAGGGAATGGATGGCAACAGTTGTTTTGAGGTATCTGATCATGCCAGGTCCCAAATAGTGCTCCACTGTCTGTGAGAACACTGTCCTTAGGCTCAATAGTGCAAGGCAGCTTTGGGAATAATTGTGGCCTTCTCGATGGGCTGTCCTTCTGATAAAAGTTTTCTTCACTTCAAAATCAGTGTCTTAGACATTCACTTGCTGCACACTGGGTGCACAGACTAGTTTAAATTTGGTAACAATAACACACTCAGTACACAGAGAGTTGGGTTTTGAATACATAGCACTGCCACAGAGCCCGCACCCTTAACCATTCAGCTGCTTTGCTCCATATAGTAAACATGTGCACACTGGGAGGCCATCCAGGGCGAGAGTCTGGACAAAACACACAGCGCGGAAGAAATTTAGAACTGCCCGATGGGTGCAAGAGTGGTTAGGCCTCAGGCTAGAGCACACTGCTGCTGGGTATTGATCTGAAGAAAAGGGAAAACAAAAAATGGAGGGAACAAGAAAGGTCAGGATCTTGGAGGGAAACTGAAGGTGAAGGTCAGTATGGATACATGTTGAGTCAGGCAGCAGCAATGAGAAACATAAGCAAAAGCATCTGGATAAAAGATTCAGAGGCTGGAACATGAAATTCAATCACATAGGGGCAACAGTGGGAATGAGAAATAATACCGAAGTGAATGTGTTAGCTCTATGCTTTGGTTCTTTTCCTAGCAAGTTTGTTATGTTGAAAGGCTGCTGTAAAGGCCCCCAGCCTCCAGAATGTAAGAGCAGACCCACATTCTGTTATCTGAGCCCAGCAACCGGCCGGCAGGTGCCCGACCCCACCCAGGCCCCAAGGACCGCGGGCATGCAGCTTGTCACATACCTCTTGCTAGCCCAAATTAGGACATATATCCCCCATAGAGACGATTGGTGAAAGTATGTGATTTGTCGTAAACTGATTGGCTGCCTGCGTGCAGACCCTGCTGTGGTGTTTTAAACTAATTGGCTGTCGATGCGCGGGCTTTGCTGTAAGGGACAATGTAGTTCTATATAAGGTCACCCCCGGGGAAAGCTCGGGGCTCTCAGCCGCTGACTGGTTTGGGGTCAGGCTGTGAACCCGAGCATGCTCGAATAAACCCTTTGCTTTTGCATGGAGCAGGTCTCTCAGAGTTTTCCTTGATAGGTGCGGCGTTCCAAGGCTCCCAGCTGACTGCCCTCTTGGGCGGTCGACCCTTACAATGTCAGAGACTAGCATGAGGACTATAAAGTCCCATGATCCTTGCTCTTATTGTCCTGTGAATGATCTGACTCCCCTGTGAAGCCCCAGGCCCCTGTGCCATTCCTTAGCTCAGAACAACATTTAAGCCTCAACTTCGTGACTTGTCCTTGAATCTTCTATCCCTTGGGCTCCCATGTGTACGAAATTAAATCGTTTTCCTCCTGTTAATCTGTCTTATGTCAATTTAATTATTAGACCAGCCATAGAACCTAGAAAGGAAGAAAGGAAAGGTTTTCTACCCTAACACATACCACGCATTGGAGGCCTCGGACATCATTTTTCTTACACCAACAATACTGAGCAAAGAGGTAACAGCAGAGGAAAAAAAATGCTTAAGTAACCTGCACAAGGTGTATCCTGGCAAGTTTACTTGTCAGAAGACCTGAGAATTGTGGTTTGCGAGGTCTGTGTGAATCAAATACTTTAGTGTAATTCTTTCAGGAGGTTGTAAAAATGAAAGACTTTGAAGGCCTATAAAATAAGTTAAGAGATTTATGAATAAATGGCAGAAAAATATGATTAAGAGTGACATCTTCTAGTTTCTTCTCAAGCTTTAGCCTTCTGAGTGACAGAGAAATTCATCTGATAATTACATAATTGCTAGCATGACAATAACTTGACACCTTCAGGAAGGCTATGATCAAAGACCACAACTATATGCCTACCATGCACTGTGCCTTGACCTGCTGAACCTTGCAGGGCTGGGGAGCTTGCCCTCAGGCCAACTGTTAACCAAAGTCCTTTCTTTTCCCTAAGATGATTGGGATAGACCATCCCCCATGATTAAAAGCCTCTCAAGGGCAGGAGATTGTGTGCCTTATTGCTTTTGTGAGTTGATGACTCACTCATTTCCTGAGGCTCCCTTCGTAGGAAGGCGCACACTAACTTTATTTTTTTATTTATTTAATATGTATGTATGTATGCATGTATTTATTTTTAAAGATTTTATTTATTTATTTGACAGAGAGAAACACAGTGAGAGAAGGAACACAAGCAGGGGGAGTGAGAGAGGGAGAAGCAGGCTTCCTGCTGAGCAGGGAGCCCAATGCGCGGCTCGATCCCGGGACTCCAGGATCAAGACCTGAGCTGAAGGCAGTTGCTTAAGGACTGAGCCACCCAGGCGCCCCTATTTTTATTTTTTTAAGATTTTATTTATTTATTTGATAGAGAGAGAGTGAGAGAGAGCATGAGAGGGGAGAGAGTAAGAGGGAGAGGCCGACTCCTCACTGAGCAGGGAGCTTGACAAGGGACTCAGTGACCTGAGCTGAAGGCAGTTGCCTAACCAACGGAGCCACCCAGGTGCTTGGCACACACTAACTTTAAAAGGGACTTCTGGAGTACATGACCTTGAAGAACACTGTTTGGCTTCTTCATGCTTTTATTTTACTAAAAGCAAAATGCTCTCTCACTATAAATACATATCTGAAAACTGTTGTGGATTTTAGGCGGCTCCAACACTGGCCACAAGTTTCTTCTTCATATTTAGGGAATCCGACAGTACTGAGAAAGTTTTTCAAACAATTTCCTTGATTCTTCAATCATTTATTTTTGTAGTACTGAAGGATTTTGTAGCTATGGGCAACTGAACCTCTGGCCACACATGCTAAAAATAGCCTGGGGGTGTTTGACCCTCTCTGGTTGTGTGCCTATCTGTAAGAACAGCCCGCTCTTAGCTTATCCTTCTTAGATACAATTCATTTTCCTTCTTTTCTCTTTATGATGGTGTAGGGGCCAAGGGCAGGCCACCGCAAGACAGGCCACTCTGACATGAAGATTTTTCTGAGCTGAAAGCAACTGAGACCCTATGGGCTCAAGAGAAACTTTTGCTCTTCCCTTAACTACACAGAAGACTTGAAATTGAGGGTCTTTTCCAGAATAAGGGTTATTAGCAGAAATAAGTTTTATCTGAGTGATTCATCTGTATGGCAGGGTGTTCTTCTTATCATTTTGTGAATTTACATTCCTTTCCTCTAAAGTCCCAAGCCTATACCCCTTTCTCCTTAGTTCAGGAAAACATATATGCCTCATTTTTGCCTGAATGTCTTTGGAGTTTCCATGTGTTTGTTGATTCCCCATACAGACACTATTAAATTTGATTTTCTCCTATTAATCTGTCTTATGTCAATTTAATTCTTAATTCAGCTGACAAGCAATACCTGACACTTACTCCTAACTTGTCCTAAAAAGCAATGTGTTGTCCAAGTGAACAGATTTTTTTTGTGTGTCCTTTATCTTCTCTCCACTCTTTCCTTTCTTGAGAAATAATTCAGACACTTTAATTAGAGCACTTTCCCCAGAGAGTGACCAGGATGGTGGAAGTATTGGATCCTCAGAAAGGAAGAAGGAATAAAAGAAACTAAGCAAGTTGAATCTAGGGAAGTAAAGACTCAGAAGGATCATGGTGATGGCCAACAATCTTTGATGGGCTCTTTTGGGGAACAGAGATTAAAAGTGTAGAAGTGGGGTCAAGGAGTAGACAGACAGTGAAATAGGGATGCTTTTTAACGGCTTTTTCCAGAGATAGAACTGGCTTCCTTTGAAAGGATGCTGTAACGGCCCCCACCCTCCAGAATGTCAGAGCAGACCCTCGTCCTGTTATCTGAGCCCAGCAACGGGCAGGCAGTTACCCAGCCCCCTCAAGCCCTGCGGAGAACAAAAGAAATTCCATAAGACTGTATGTATGCAATTCCTCACGTACCCCTTGCTAACCCAAATTAGGACATATGTTCCCCTGCAAAGGCGGTTGGGGAAACAATTGGCTGCCTGCGTGCAGACCATGGCTGTAGTGTCTTAAACTAATTGGCTGTCAAGGTGCGGGCTTTGTTGTAACGGACACTGTAATAATATATAAGGCCACCCCCGGAAAAACTCGGGGCTCCCAGCTGCTGACTGGTTTGGGGTCAGGCTGTGAATAAACCCTTTGCTTTTGAAAAGCATGGAACTGGTCTCTCAGAGTTTTCCTTGATAGGTGCGGCATTCCAAAGCTCCCAGCTGACTGCCCTCTTGGGCGGCAGGCTTTACACCTTGAGGGGGAATATGATCCAGTATAAGGTGATTGATCACTTAGCGACACGTTATAGAATGGTTCAATTATACAACATTTAAGTTGCTTCCAACCCTGGCAAGCTATTTTTGCCCTTTCATATGTATAATAGTTCTGTTCTCAATTCCTTCATTGACTATATATGTTAAGCTACAGAAAGAAACAATCACTGCTACCTGTCCTTACTTTTCCCCTCTACTCCCATCTCCCAAAGGTAGACTCTTTTAATACTGTAGTCTCCTGACAACAGAGGCGTCTGTTTTAATAGCTTTCAGTAGCATTATTCAAAGGGAATCTGTTGCCCAATAAAGTTGAGGGGGCGGTCTTCAATCTTCTCTTTCTTTTTCAACCTCAAAGCGTCTAGGATTAAACATGCGCTTTGAAATTAAAATCACTATAAATTTGCTGAGTAAGAGAATGCCAAGTATACTTGTTCCCAAAGCTGGAAACTTTTCACTTAGCATAATGTAGGAAAAAAACCCCACTTTTCTTTTGTAATGTACATGAAAAATTTCTGCAGTGAAAGCACGGCTCCAAGTTCACAACTGTCTTGTTAAAAAAGAAAAATAACAGGTTCAAACTGGAGTCATTTGCCTCCCCCTCCCCAACAGCAAACCAAGGCTTAATTACAGTTTTGACCTATCTCAGGAATGTGACCTTTTAAAAGTCAATCTGAAATTCCCTCCATCAGCACAAGTTATCCATCTGCATGATAATAAAACAAAACAAAACAAAAATCCCACTGCCTTTCCCCAGGTTCTCTGCCCCAAAAGAAAGTGTCCAGGCTTGAATCAATCCTTTCTTTCTTTTGTTAATAATTTCTTGACCCACGCTCCTTCCTATAAAATCCTTCCATTTCGGGCATCAGCTCAGAGCTGCCGGATTCATGAGTCACTTAAAAAGCCAATTAGATCTACAAATTTACTCAGTCGAATTTTGTTTTTTTAATAGTCTCTGATTTGAACCAACTCAATATATATTTATACATATTTTAACCCTGTGCCTACAGTGTCGGGTTGCTGTGGAATCAGATTTAGTGCAGCAGATGTGGTACTCAACCACAATCTATCATCCTTGAATTCCTACTAATGAATAACTGAATGATAGTTTGTTAATGACTAATTAGGGAATTACTGTTAATCTTGGGAAGATACTGCACATGCAAAAGTTATCCAAGGCAGAAAAAGCTGTCAACAAGTACTAAAATGGGGAATCCCTCAGCAGAATTCTTACACTAAAGGAAGACCCTCCAAATAAAGAACACAATCTTTGACTTAAGATTTCCTGTTTTAAAATTTTTTTTTGATTTCCCATCATTTTTGATTGGTTTGTCAATTTCCAACTATAATAAATAGCATTTAACTTCCTTTCTCCTGCAGACAGGCTCTGTGCCAAGCTCTTCACATTTCTTGTCTTCTTTCATCCTTAAAACACACTGAAGAGTCGCTACCATTATTACCCCATTGGCTAGTATCAGGAAACTGAAGCTTAGGGAAATGAGATGCCACCCCCAAGATTTGGGGTAAAGCTCAATAAGTAATCCATATTTGACTCTAGAGCCTGAGCTAGTCACGCATCCACTGTCTTATCCGCTGCGATGGCCCTAATGGTATTGTGCTTATTTTATTTAGGGTAAACTAATGTAGACAAACACAGTGTGTTTTGGGTTCCCATTCTTTCCCTCCCATTGTAGGTTCAGGACTACTCAAGCTTAGAAGGTGACACTTACCCCGTTTGTGAAGGAGAACACTGGCGTGCCGACGTCCGTTTCCATTTTCAACGTAACAGGAGTAATTTCCCAAGTCACCTTCTTCTACAGAGTCCACAATTAATGAGATGGAAACTTCCTGTTCCCCCAGATGCTCCTTGAGAATTCTAAAACATAAAACAAAACGAAACAAACAAACAAACAAAAACCCACATGAACATACACAGACGTGAAAAAGAAAAAAAAATAGATGAATCTAAATCTGAGGTGAAAATATAGCATCTGTGCTTCAAATTTGGCTGTGGATTGATGCTATCTTAATTAAATTATATCATGCCCTCTTCCTCTTCATTTCTAATAAGGAAGCTTGCTTTTGGAGATGCTAATGAAGTTGCAGTTAATTATCTCTCTTAGCAGGACAGTCACACTGTCATAATAAAGAGTAAGAAAGACCTTGAAGAAAAGCTTAGAAATTGCTTTCCCTTTAAGAAATATGATATAGTAAAGGTGAGGAAAGACATTCTAATGTCTTAGGCTTGGAGACTAATTATATAGGTCAGGTTCGTTTTGTTTAGTTTAGTTTTGTTTTTAAAGAAAAATAGATGACTCTGGAGCTATTTGGACATTTCAGTTGAAAGCTCCGGCCTGGATTTTCTCTCTTTTTTTAAATGATAAAAATCAATTGCCTATTTTGAAAGAAACATGAAATTATAAACCCGTAGACTAAATGTTCTGATGAAGTGTTCAATTCTGACATTAAAATGAATGGTAAATACTAAGCTCACCGTCAACGGTCTTCGTAATCTTTTAGAGAATGGAAAACCTCGGAGTGAGGCTCCCCTTCCCTGCTTGCAAGATTTCCACCTCCACCCTCCCATCTGTTGGGTAACTCATGTCTGCACAATACTTCCTGATGGAGAATGAAAGAAATACACCATTCTAGACCCTTTTTTTAGCACCCACAAAAAGAGAGAGGGGAAAAGTTAGGAAGTTTATTGTCCTCGTTTAACTTTAACATCTTAATGTATATGGTTAAAGGATGATAGTGAACTTCTAAATATGAAAAATGGTACAGGAACATTTTAGTACATACTGGAGAATTGTCCATCTGGGCATTTCCAAACCCAACTGGAGTGCAATATTCTTGTGTATTTGTTGCCAGGAAGGAGATCCCAACAGAAATAACCTTATATGACAGTTTTATATGCTTTTATTTGCTACTGTAAAACTTTTTCACTTATACCTTTGATCAGGTTTTAAAAGTCCTCACATTTAGGAAGAGGAACCTTAGCTTAAATGCTCATATAGACCCAGAATATGTGACCTTTAGATCAGAGAATGTTTACACATGATCAGCATTTTGATTCAGTTGATTTGATTCAATTATAACTTAATTATTATTTACAATGCTTGCTTACTTATACTATGATTAAAGATGAGTATCTATGTCCAACCATAAGTTTAATTATAATTGAATACCTCAATACTTAAAAGTAAATGAACAAATGGGTTTTTTTTTAAAGAGGTTTAAACATTATGCCCACAAAATAGATGGTATTTTTAATGGTTATTCTTTATCATTCTCACTGTATTAATATTTAAACCTTAAAGTAGGTCTAAAAAAGACAATGAAAACATTTTGTGTATCCTTTATCATTCCTATCAAGTGTTTTATGGTCTACTCGATGACTCAAATATGTAAAAACATATAAAAGGAAATGACAGAGATTGTGTTTGGTTGAGTCCTAGGATCTGGTTAATATTTCTCCTTGACAATTTTCTAAAAAAGAGCTCTTATAAACAAAAGGCACAATATCACATTTTCCACATTTGATAGCATTTTGGTCTGTCTCATACTCAGTTTATTCCTTAGTGAAAAACTCCTTTCTATTTCCCTTAAATTCTTTGCAAATGGCATTCATGTTTTACAATTCCACAGTCAGTCTGTCTCTCTCTCTCTTTTTTTAAGATTTTATTTATTTGACAGAGAGAAACACAGCTAGAGAGGGAAGACAAGCAGGGGGAGTGAGAGAGGGAGAAGCAGGCTTCTTGAGGAGCAGGGAGCCCCAAGTGGGACTCGATCCCGGGTCTCCGGGATCATGACCTAAGCCTAAGGCAGTCGCTTAACCAACTGAGCTCTGCAGGCGCCCCCACAGCCAGTCTCTTAACAGGGTTTTGCCTCTTGGCAATCAGTGTTGAAATATTTTTATGAAAATAAGAACCCCATCCCCCAACAAGAAAAAACCTTTTATTTTCCTTTAGCTCACTTTCTGTTCACTAACAGAGCAAATGTTAAACTTGACTGTACTAGTTAAAAGAAGAAATTATTTTACCTAATGTCGCTTTCCCAAACTCGATTTTCATCCAGATCTTCAATAAACTTCTCTCCTTTCATCCAGTAAATTAAAGGACTGACATCTCCACTGTACCCAAAGAAAGCTCTGCAGGTGAGATTAGCTGAGTCGCCTGCAGAGAGAAGTGATGGAAATGTGTTATAAAACTATTTGTGCCCTCTTCTTTCAGGCAAACTGGCAGGTAACATTTTAATCACTTCATTGATTTAATGAAACATTTACCTAAAATGTTTTTTCAGCTATTTTTAATCTTTGTCAAATTTACAGAATATGTACTTTTGACAGCTTGTTTAATGAAATGGGAGTTACTTATAAGATTTTGAAGAAGATTGGTCAGCTATTTTAGAGAATGTTCTTCGAGTTATGCTTGCCTCATGTTTTTACGTGATTGGATTTAGGTTATGAATTACTGAGAATGATACCACAGAGGTGATGTGTCCGTGCCCTTCTCAAAGTATGATATCAGAGGGTACATAACGTAAGTAATCACAAGATTTCACAGGCGGGTAGAAGGTGTTTCTCAGTCCTGAACACAGAAAATCGAAAGGAAACAAAACCTTTGGGATGGGAAAGAGAAGTTAATGTAAATCCAGGAGCCCTTAAACATGTCATTAAAACATTTTCAGTGTATATGGAATAACATATTAAGGAATCTCATTAAGGAAACCAACATATGCTCAGGTAGAAATGCACATTTTAAAAAACAAACTAAGAACTCATGAGAATAAATACTTGGGATTTTTATTAGATGTAAAATCAATGATGCTACTGTGGAGATTAGTTTCTTTCAACACTCTACTCAGGAGAAACCACTGTAATGATGAACACAGATTAGTTGATTACTTCATAAGGTGTGTGGAGGTCTCTGACTAAAAGGCGGAAGTGAATTTAATGCCTGTGAAGGTAAGGTTTATTTCTAGACAAGTTAGGCCATTTTGCAAACACTTAGTTTCCCCAAGCCTTAGCTGGCATTAGAAAACTGAAATATTCCGGGACATACTAGTCTTAAGACCCTGGTGTCTCCAAGTGGAGTCAGAAAATGGATGACAAGATGGGGAGCCACAAGGGCCTACTCCAGCTTGGACTGGGGTGAGGAAAGTCTTAGGGTATGTAGAGTGCCAAGAGTGTGTTGCCCCAAGATGGGCCACTTCGGCACACTGATTATTTTAAATAAAAATTACTTAAGAGACAGCCCATACAAGAAGGACATTCAGACCCTCCTCTGTGTCCGCGAAAGCACAAAATGAATCTCCCATGTGTAATGTCCCTTCCTTGTACCAGAAAGTAAAGAAGACACCCTTATCACCAGAGATAGAGAATTTAGAGCTGAGAAGGCTATAAAAACAACACTCATTAATTTTTTACCAATGTTCAACTGCAGCCCAAATCTGTTTAGAATGCCTTACTAACTGAAGCTCTCAGAGTTAAGTTTTCTTCGTCCTGTCAATTTCTCACAGATTTATTGCATCTTTGTCTAAGAAGTATAAAAACTGCCTGCCTTGGTCATTTCTTTAGGAATCAATTTCATTATTGGATCACCATAAGCACATAATAAAACTTTGGGTTTTTTCTCCTGGAAATTCCTAGTCCAGCAGGAAGACTTTTTGAATGGTAGGGGAAGAATTTTTCCTTTCCCTCAGGTACTATAAGAAGGGCTGAAAATTGAATCCCACTGACACCTTTGTTGGCATCTGAAGCAAGCAGACCTTATCAAGTCCATAAATTCTTGAGAATATTCTAAAGGATCCTGACAACTAAATGACCTTAATGTACAAAGAAGGAGAGTCCTAAAGACTGGAAATCTCAGAGCTAAGTTGCGAGTTAATAGTGAATTATATCCTGATATTGTGCTTATAAGTGATTGCACAAGTATACCTACTTGCAAATGATATATCTAATAAAGGATTATATCCAAAATATATAAGGAACTTACAAAACTCAATACCCCAAACATATAATCCAATTAAAAAATGGACAGTAGATGTGAACAGACATTTCTCCAAAGAATACGCCCAGATGGCCAACAGACACATGAAAACATGCTCAACATCAGTCATCATCAGGGAAACACAAATCACAACTGTGATGAGATATCACCTCACACCTGCCAGAATGGCTAGAATCAATAACACAAGAAAAGAAACAAGAGGTATGGATGTGGAGAAAGGGGAACCCAGGGTTGCCTGGGAAGGCAACCTGATGCAACCACTCTGGAAAACAGTACGGAGCTTCCTCAGAAAGTGAAAAAAAGAACTACCAGCAATTGCACCACTAGAAGCAAAGAATACAAAATATTAATTCAAAGGGATACATGCACCCAAATGTTTTCATTGACTGATAAACGGATAAAGAACATGTAGCATATATATAAAACAGAATATTACTCAGCTTTAAATAATGACATCTTGCCATTTACAATCACATCAATGGAGTTAGAGAGTATTATGTTAAGCAAAATAAGTCAGTCAGAGAAATACAAATATCATATGATTTTACTCATATGTGGAATTTCAGAAAGGAAATAAACAACCATAAGGGAAAAAAGAGAGAGGCAAACCGAGAAACAGACTCTCTCTCTTTTTTAAATATTTTATTTATTTATTTGATGGAGAGATAGAGAGAGAGCACAAGTAGGCAGAGTGGCAGGCAGAGGGAGAGGGAGAAGCAGGCTTTCTACTGAGCAGGGAGCCCGATGCAGGGCTCAATCCCAGGACCCTGGGATCATGACCTAAGCCGAAGGCAGGTGCCCAATTGACTGAGCTACCCAGGCGCCCCAAGAAACAGACTCATAACTCTAGGGAAAAACTGCTGGTTATGAGAGGGAAGGTGGGTGGTGGATGGGGAAAACAGATGATGGGTATTAGGGAGGCCACTTGGGATGGGCACTGGGTGATGTCTGGAGGTGCTGAATCACTATCTTGTACACCTGAAACTAATATAACACTGTATGTTAACTAACTGGAATTCAAATAAAAACTTAAAAATAAATTCTATCCGGGCTGCCTGGGTGGCTCAATTGGTTAAGTGACTGCTTTTGGCTCAGGGCCTGATCCTGGAGTCCGGGGATGGAGTCCCACATCGGGCTCCCTGCTCAGCAGGAGGTCTGCTTCTCCCTCTCTCACTCTCCCTGCTTGTGTTCCTTCTCTGACTGTGTTTCTCTCTGTCAAATAATTAAATAAAATCTTTAAAAAAAATCAAAATTTCTAAAAAAAATTTCTATCCTCCAAGTTCTACAATAAGAACATTTTTACTGGATAAAATTAATATCATCATCTTAAATATGTCAAGAATAATTTGTAAATAAATTCTTGCTCATCTAATATTTCTAAGATGACATGATAGAGCTTTCTCCTTTTGTCTCTGTTTATGTCTGCATGCTCTCCAAGTAAGTGATTCCTCAGGGATTTTTTTAAGATTTTATTTATTTATTTGACAGAGAGAGAGAGAGAGATCGCAGGTAGGCAGAGAGGCAGGCAGAGAGAGAAGAAGAAGCAGGCTCCCTGTTGAGCAGAGAGCCCGATGTGGGGCTGGATCCCAGGACTCTGAGATCATGACCTGAGCTGAAGGCAGAGGCTTAACCCTCTGAGCCACCCAGGCACCCGATTCCTCAGGGATTTTGATCCTATATACAATAATCATCATTAGTGACAAGATAAGGAAAATCCAGAAAATGTCTACAAGCTTTTAAGAGGCAAAATGGAGGTCCAAGTAAGTTTCTTTATTAATTTTTGTATATAAATATTTTCTAAATATTTTAATATGTAATCTCCCCCTTCCTTGGAGAATATTTGCATTACAAAATGGATAATTGAACATCAATCTTATTGACTGGAAATGAACTGTGGATTTCTATGGGAAGTGTCAATCCAATGTTACAAAACAACTTTAAATCTAATATTTTTTGCTTCTGCCTTTTTATAAGAGGGCCAGCTTTCATGCAACTGAACTACCTGTTACAGTGTCAAGGTAGCCATGTATTCAATGGTCAATCTCAAAATACTACCTGGTGTGATGATTAAGATCACATGTCAATAGAATCAACATATATTACAGAATTTTAAATTTTTATATATACCAATAATTTATGTAATCTGTCCTTTAAGAGATCAAGTTTTACTTTTCAGGTGGGAGTTAGTAACTGGATCTCATACATAGAAATCTCCAGAAATTGCCCAATTTCCCATTCCAGTTTTACTAAATATGGGGGTTTATTTTTATTTATTTTTTTTAAAGATTTTATTTATTTGATAGAGAGGGAACACAGGCAGGGGGAGTGGGAGAGAGAGAAGCAGGCTTCCCGCTGATCAGGGAGCCCGACTCGGTCCTGATCCCAGGACCCTGGGATCATGACCTGAGCTGAAGGCAGACGCTTAACGACTGAGCCACCCAGGCGCCCCAATATGGGGGTTTATAAATAATGATCATGCCATTAGCAACTCAGCTTGATATTAGTTAGCAGGGAAGTGAATTCAGTCTCTCACTGGAATCTGACTTTGTCTCTCCAGTCACAATCCCACCTCCCAGAGCAAGTGATTTTTCCATTACCTAATTCTTCATGTCTCTCATTTGCAAGCTTCGTGCTGCCACATTTAGGGCACTCATGTGAGAAATGATTTGCTTTCTCAGTCCTCTTTGCTCACCTGATCTTTCACTACCTACCTTGCCCTGAGCTCCAGTACTGGGGGTGTCTGCTGTGTTACAGGGACACCGAGGGGAGCTTTATCCAGTCTTGGCTCAGGCTTCTTGTGGGTCAAATAGTGGAATTCCCAGAAGGAATAAAAAAGAGGGTAGAAGGAAAAACAGAAAAGCATTCTGGGCTGAGAGGAAATAGCATGAATGAAAGAATGCCAAGGAAATAAATATTTCCTCCAAATATTCCTTTGGAGGAAATAAATAACTTCAGAGTGGCTGAAGCTCAAGTGTATGTGGGGGTGGGGATGGGGAGAGGATTAGGGAGAGGATAGAGCACTGAGTAGACCAGAGCAGTGGTAGCCCTATCTTTCCATGTGGGCCATGTTGAAGAGTTCGGCCTTCCATTTAATGGCAGGGCTAAGCTGTGGAAAGGTTTCAAGTTGGAGACTGACATAATCACACCTGAATTCTAAAGAAATCACTCTCACTGTATTTGCACAAAACTGGGATTGGATCAGAGAGAAGAAAGAAGGATTTAGAACGTTACAATACTTCAGGATCACGTAAGGAACAGTCACTGCAAAGTTTGGATTGTTTCCACATAATTTCTTTCTTTTTTTTGAAAGGCTTTATTTATTTATTTGACACATAGAGAAAGCGAGAGAGGGAACACAAGCAGGGGGAGTGGGAGAGGGAGGGAGAAGCAGGCTTCCCATCGAGCAGGGAGCCTGACTGGGTCCTGATCCCAGGACCCTGGGATCATGACCTGAGCTGGAGGCAGATGCTTAACTGACAGAGCGACCCAGGCGCCCCTCCACATTAATTCTTAAAAGGTGATAGCAGTGACTATAGATCACTATGCTCTTTATCAATATGATAGGAAACCTTTCAAGTGGAGATCAAATAGAAAGCCTGATAAGGTGGAAAGCATATCTTTTATTTTCCTAATTTACATGCATCAGTATGTGCGTAGGGGGAAGAGAGAGACAGACAGAAAGAGGAGGACTGGGGAGTTGCCAGCTGCTTCGGAATGCAATCAGGATAGAAAGTCAACTTGAGCAGAGCTCTGTTCTGTGAAGAGATTTTTGAGTGTGGTTTCTCTCGATTACACCTACTTGTGTGGCTGCACAAAAGGAGACCACAGCCCTTCTTAAGCACAGCTATGCTCGCAGGAAAGGACAGTGGAGGCCCAGTGGAGTCAGGCCTGGGACAAGTGCCAGGTAAAGTCTGGCTCACACCTGAGCCTACCCAAGTGTCTAAGTGTGTCGGGGACATTGCAACCTCCTGTTTGTGTGACCACTCATCCACCTCCCTATGCTAGGGAGAAGTAAAACATTCTAATGAGATAAGGATTTGCAGGAACCATCTGTTTCTCAGGACATGCCTGCCTGTGATCGATCAGTCTATAGATTAGGATATAATTTGGCACATCCTGCTTTATTGTATGGACTCTTCAAGGAAATAGGCACATCCTGTTTTGTTGTGTGATAGCCTCAATGGCACAAGGCACGTCCTGTTTTTGCAAGGACCCTCAAAAACACTATTGTCACTATTGTCACTCAAGATTGATGATCCATCACTTAAAGAAACTCTTTGTTCATATGGTTTCCACCTGAAAAAATATGTAACTCTCTGCTATAAATAAAGAGCCCTGAGAACAGTGTTTTCAGGAGATCCCTAAACCATCTTTGAGTTTGATCTCCTCACTTCGAAAGCGCCGATGCCTTCTCTCACCCTCGGACCCTGACTATTGCTGGGGCTGGCTCCTGGCATAAGTGTTGGGGAGGAAAGCTGTGTCCACCCAGTAAGTACTTTTCTTTCAAGAAATGATGGCTTATCACATGAGTGTCAGGGAACTGTTACTTTGGACCCCAAGTGTATATTATCTGTATTACCTACGTTTGAAAGCAGGAATAAAGGACTATCATCCCTTCCTGTTGGGTCGAATAAGAACTGAGAAGTGATAGAAATTTCTGGAGTGGGGAGCTAGGGAGAGAGGATGCACTATCACCCAATAAGGGCAGATAGGAAAATTAGGAAAATAGAATGGGGAGATTTTATTTAGGGAATTAGGCAGTTAGGAAATAGGAATTAAGAAATTCAAAATGACCCCAGTTATTTACAGGTTTTTAGCATCTGAGCTCTAGGAACAGTCCATCCATGATCCATTTCACATTCTTATGCATTTAAGCATATTCTTTGCTTTAATTTTTTCTCATTTCCATTTCTTTTTTTTTTCCTTTTTCACGCTATTTCTTTCAAAAGAATGACTTGGCTTTTCTAGAAACAGTCATTCTGTCTTCTCTCCTCCCATAACCCTTGGACATATCTGTATTTTATCATAATATATTTCTTACAATATTTGGTTTATTTGCATCCTAACCCAGCAACTAGAGTATTTATTCCCCAGAGGCAGAAATTATATGGGTATTTACCTTTGTCTATTACTAGGACCCATTACAGTGTCTTGAATGTGTTAGGAACTCAATAAATACTTTCAAATTAATAACCTGCTTCATATCTCTTGTACTTGTATTGTCCCTTGGTTCCTTTTTTCAAAGCTTCATTATTTAAAGGTTACATGTCTAGAGCCCTCAACAGGCCTACTTTGTCTTGTGAGCTAGCCTCCAACATTGCAAAAGCAGAGCCTCCTCATTCAGATGTTACTTCACTTGCAGGTTAGAGCTGGTTCTTACCAGCTTGTAGGAATCAATTACTACAGTTCTCAGAAATTCTGTAAGCAGGCCGTTAAACACAGTCATTATTAAAAATCAGATGATAGAAACTTACAATGAACTACATTGTGTTATTTTTTTAAAGATTCTATTTATTTGAGAGACAAAGAGTATGAGCAGAGGGAGGAGCAGGGGGAGAAGCAGACTCCCTGCTGAGCAGGGGCCTGACTTGGCTCTATCCCAGGACCCTGGGATCATGACCTGAGCTGAAGGCAGATGCTGAAGTGACTGTGCCACCCAGGTGCCCCTTAGTTATACTGCATTAAAAACAAAGGTAGGGGTGCCTGGGTGGCTCAGTCATTAAGCATCTGCCTTTGGCTCAGGTCATGATCCCGGAGACCCGGGATCGAGCCCCGCCTCAGGCTCCCTGCTCGGCGGGAAGCCTACTTCTCCCTCTCTCACTCTCTCTGTTTGTGTTCCCTCTTTGGCTGTGTTTCTCTCTGTGAAATAAATAAAATCTTAAAAAAACCCACAACCCCCCCAAAGGTATTAGACATTCAAAACTCAAAAATTCCTAATTATTTTGCTACATTATTCATCTATAGTATTTGTATGGCAGAAATACTACGTAACAGTCTGCTACCACACATCTTTTCCCAACTGCACATTTAGCGAGATTACATTGGCAACTTGCTATCAGCCATGGTGGGAGTATTTACCCCATAATTTGCCAAAAGCTACAAATTGACCTATGATTTATTGTTTCGCTGCATGTCTATACTTAAGACAACATGGAGACAGTGTAAAAAATGTGTATTAAACTTCAAAGCATCATGACTCTAGCCATTAGATTGGTAAAAGCACAAACACAAAAATGCCTCTAATATCCAAAAACTATAATCTGATTCAGCAAAAAAAGTTACTTACATCATTGATGAACAAATAAAGTTCTGACATATATCTCCAACGTCTTACTCTTATTTGCCAATGTAAATTAAAGTATCAAAACCACTTAGATGTTCGAATCACACTTGGAGAACCAGTTGTTAAATATTTACTAGCACACCACTCTCTTTAAAACTGTTCTCTCAGAGTGCCTGGGTGGCTCAGTCAGTTAAGCATCAGACTCTTGGTTTCAGCTCTTCTTCGTACAGTAGCAGGGACAGCAAGTGGATGGGCCAAATAAAGAGCAAAATGTATTGATTTTTGTATAGTCTTAAAAATAAAAATTGGATACATTTAATTTGTACAACATGATGATTTTTGTACATAAACATGCACACACATATAGTGAAATGATTACTACAGTCTGGCTAATTAACATATCATTTCCTCACAGTTACTTTTCTTTTCATTTCTTTTTCTGTGAATATTTTATTTATTTGATACAGAGAACGAGAGACAGAAAGAGAGACAGTGAGAAGGGAACACAAGCAGGGGGAGTGGGAGAGAGAAGCAGGCTTCCTGCTGAGCAGAGAGCCTGATGAGGGGCTCCATCCCGGGACCCCGGGACTATGACCAGAGCCAAAGGCAGTCATTTAAGGACTGAGCCACTCAGGTGCCCCTCACAGTTACTTTTCTGTTTTTTTGTGGTGAGAGCACCTGGAATCTATTGTCTTAGCAAATGTCCAGC
This sequence comes from Spilogale gracilis, assembly GCA_004023965.1. Taxonomy (NCBI): domain Eukaryota; kingdom Metazoa; phylum Chordata; class Mammalia; order Carnivora; family Mephitidae; genus Spilogale; species Spilogale gracilis. The sequence continues at coordinate 400,581 of PITA01000068.1, read as the reverse complement.
ATTCAGTATGGTATTTTTAACTATACGTATGCAGTTATATATCTAACTATATATAGTATTTTAACTATAGTCATACTGTACCTTAGATCTCTAGGACTTGTTCATCTTAAATAACCACAATTTTGTCACCACTGTTCTACTCTTTCCTTTTATGTACATGGCTTTTTTAGATTCCACACATAAGTGAGATCATAAAGTTTTCTTCTTTCTGTATCTGGCTTATTTCATTTAGCATTATGTTTTCCAGGCTAATCCATGTGGTTGCAAATGGCAGAATCTCCTTTTTTTTTTTTTTAAAGATTTTATTTATTTGACAGAGAGAAACACAGCCAGAGAGTGAACACAAGCAGGGGGAGTGAGAGAGGGAGAAGCAGGCTTCCGGCCGAGCAGGGAGCCCGATGTGGAGCTGGATCATGACCTGAGCTGAAGGCAGTCGCTTAACCAACTGAGCCACCCAGGCGCCCCAAGAATCTCCTTTTTTAAAGCTGAATAAATTCCACTACATATACACTCTCACAATTACTTAATCCATTCATCCATCAATGGGCACTTAGGTTGTTCCCATGTCTTGGCTCTTGTGAATGGCTAAGAGGTATAATGATTCCCTAATCATCAGGGAAATGCAAATCAAAACCACAATGAGATATTACCACGCAGCTTTTAGGATGGCTATTTTATATATACATAAAGATAAATAAAAAATGTTGACAAGGATGGGGAGAAAAGAGAACCCTTTTACACTGTTGGTGGGAATGTAAATTGGTGCAGTCATTATGGAAAAACATTTGGAGTCTACTTTAAAAATCAAAGACAGAATTATCATCTAGCAGTCCCTGTTCTGGGTATATTCCCAAAGGAAATGAAATCACTACCTGGAAGAGATATCTGTACTCCCATGTTTATTACAAAATGTACTTTAAAACAACAATAAAAGTAACATGATTTTTGTCCCTCTGGCAGAGGCATAGCTCTTTGGAATGAACTGTAATGCTCAGACTTAATCACAGGGAATACGTTATCAGAACTGAATTATGATCTGGAATCAAAAATTAATTTCATGACAAAAAATTTGGTCTTATTAAATAGTTAAATATGATTATAAAACCAATACAAAGGAGAAAATTTATTATTTTATAGGTCTGTGGAGGAAAAATAATTTCTTAGAATTAGTTTAGAAATTACAAGCAAATTTGAGATTGACCTATTTGAATATATAATTAGTAAAATTTCAGTAGAATATAAAGTAATACAAAGAAAACTAAGACAACAGAGAATGATTATACATTTTTCTTTATTGTGTTTGCTATCTAATGTGTGACTGAGTATGTTTTCAATGATAAACAAAAAGCAATATAGAACCTTTAACATAGTACTTACAAAGGTCATTAATAGATTAATATTTCAGATAGTCAACTTGAAAAGAACGACAGCCAGACTTTAATAGAAACTAGAGGAAAGGTTATTAGTATTGCGACTCCTAATACTACCATTAGCCTTATTTATTTTTGTAAATTTTCACTAAGTTTCATGCCAAGTTTTATGTTATACTCCCAGATCTTCTACAGTATCATTTCACTTAGACAAGTATGTCTTCAGATTTTACATTTTTTCTTACTTCAGTTAAGCCAGTGAGTTTCAAACTTATTGCCAAAAATCTTTTTTTTAAAGAGTTTATTTATTTGAGAGAGAGAATGAGACAGAGAGAGGCATGGCAGGGGGAAGGTCAGGGGGAGAAGCAGACTCCCCACGGAGCTGGGAGCCCGATGTGGGACTTGATCCCAGGACTCTAGGATCATGACCTGAGCTGAAGGCAGAGGCTTAACTCTCTGAGCCACCCAGGCACCCTGGGATTTTTAGTCTTAACAAGCACTCCCAGGTGATTGTTTTGAGAGTGGTTACAGTTAACTGTCTGGAATAATTTCTTTTTACCTTGGACTTTGTTTAAAGTGGAATTGGGGCTCAGAAAAGCAACAAGAATGAAAAACACTTAGGCAGGGCCTTCAAGCAGGAAGAAAGGGAAAGGAGGCTAGGGAAGAGGAAAGATGGATTCATAGTAATGACAGTGGTGGGTAGAGAGGTAGCTGGTGTAGACAACAAGTAGGAAGTAAAACTGGGTCACTGATGACTAGATTCAAGGTGCAGAAATACATTCTCTTTCCTAAGGAACATAGGAAAAAAATGTGGAAAACTACTCATTTATCTACTGTACACTTTTCTGAGTTTTCAGATTCCGGCTCTTTACTGCCTTTGAGCTATTTTTCAACTCTGTAAGTTGTTGGTAACTGATATGCAAATTCTCTCATGTCAGGTAGTGATTTAATTGATTTTATTTTCCCCCTGCTCTCCTAGCTCCTTCCTACCCCCAAACCAGGGAAAAATCAATTTTGTCTCTACTTGGAATTCATCTCAACATTTCTTTATTCTGTATAATCTGCTGTTTTGACATTACCTTTGAACTGGTCATAACATTTGCCTGGCTTCTTCTTCATATCATATGAGCAACATTTCTCTAACAGGTAGGAAAGTCATGATTATATATATTTCTGAAAGTTATCTGTCAACAGGAATATAATACATTGCTTATCACTGCCATTAAAATAATTGACACATGATATATCGCTGACATTTCTTTGATTACTGAAGGATTTTATGAACATTCTCCTTATCCTTTTTCCAATATAAGAACCAGCAATGTAAATTTATTTTTACCCTGTTTAAGTTCAGACTATTTAACTCGTTATCAATAGAAACTCCATCTTTTCTGTCTTTTGGTCTCTAATTTGTTATTAACATGAAATTTCTGGTAACACATTCCTAGCACATGATACAAAGAATAAAGCACCACAGCTCTTCCTTGTCCTTTTCCATTTAGATATTGAAAAAACACCTTCAGTCTCATCTCTGATACCCAAGTGATAGCGTTAATACTATTTACTACACTTAACCAGAAATACAGGAAATTATCATCAGAATTTCCCAAGTTACAGAGCAGAGAGAGACACATTAATTTTAATTTTCCTTTCAATTTTGTTTCTTTGTTTTCCTTCAAATAATAACAGAAAAATTTAAGCTAAGGCCTAGGGAGCCAGGCACATCAAATATATCAGTCAACCAGGGCTCAATCCTGAAGATAATGGTATTCTTGCTGTCTCAAGTTGCTATCCGTAAGAGCGACAGTAAAATGCACTAAATGCTTCTGCTGGCTTTTTGGTAGAAAGGTGCACTGTCAGCTTAATCTTACCATCTTCAGAAGGAAGCATTAGAAAATTGATCATAAAAAATCATTTGCTATCTAAAATGAGAACAATGCTTGTCATAGGGCAGGCTTTCAAGCAGGCCAGTTCAGTGAAGGGGCCTTAGAGGAAAAAGAATACGTTTTCCCTTCAGCCAGTGGATTCCAATAGGCAGCAGGAACACTTGTTATTCATGGCAACCTTCTAATTAGGTATCATTTGGCCATTTCTAATACTGCTGAGAGCAAAGACTCTCTCTCCACTAGAGGATACTCTCTAACATTGAAAAATAAAAACTCCTCCTTTCTAATTAAAATAAATTTTTTTTCTAATTAAAAAACACCAACATCAGAACTAGGAAATGGTGAGCATTTTGTTCTTTTTTTCTTTGCCATGTGTCAAACACCATTTATTTTCTCATTTAATCACGAACACCTCTTGATTCCAGGGAAACTAATATATCCTGACTTAGTTGAGAGTGAACTGTTGAAAGTCTCTCATATTGACAGAAAATTCTGTAGAGGGGAATAAGATTTAGCCAATAGGTTTCTCAAATTTTCTGAGAGATGTGTAGAACATAACCCAATATTCTTTTATATTTTATGTAGATAAAGTTGTGATCTGTGTGGGTTTTTGTTTGTTTCTGCCAGCCCAATGTCCCTTTTCATGGTAAACAAAATCCCACCCTCCTCATCCGAGATCTGCTTTCCCAAGCCTCAGGCAATCATAGTACCCTATCCTCTTGGTTATGGTGACTGTCATTAGTGCAGCCAGTGGTTGGTTATAGTGGTTGGTATGTGACCCAAATGCCACCAATCAAAATCCTTCCCTACTTCAATAGGAGGCACAAGATCATTCTTTTAAAAAATCAAGGTAAAATTGGTATATAGCATTATATGTCTCAGGTATACATTATAATTGGACATCTGTATACACTTCCAAGTGATCACCACCAAAAGTTGAGCTACCATCCATTATTGCGCAATGAATTCCCTTCACCCATTAAGCCCCTCCCCAACTTCCTTCCTCTGTGATGACCACCAATTTATTCTGTCTCTATAAGTTCATTATTATTTTCTTTGTTCATTTGTTTTGCTTTTTTAGATTTCGCATATGAGTGAAATGATACAGTATTTGTCTTTGTCCACCTGACCTAACTCACCTAGCATAATACCCTCAAGTTTCATCCATGTTCTTGCAGATGGCAAGATTTCATTCATCTTTATAGCTGTTTAGTATTTTATTATATATATATGTCTATATATATACTTATTATATATAATAACACCTTTATCCATTCATCCATCGATGGACACCCAAACTTCTTAATTTACTGAGAACTCTTCTGTGGCCTAACATGTGATCTACACTGGAGAATGTTCCATGTGCACTTGAGAAGACTGCATATTCTGCAGTCTTTGAATGGAATGTTGTATCTATTAAGTCCATCTGATCTAATGTGTCCTTTAAAGCCAATGTTTCCTCATTAATTTTCTGTTTAGATGATCTATCCAATGATATGGTGCAAATGGGGTGTTAAAGTCCCCTCCTATTATTGTATTGCTGTCTGTATCTCTCATTAGGTACATTAATATTTGCTTTAAATATTTTGGTGCTCCTATGTTGGGTGCACATATATATATAAAGGTTATATTCTCTTGTTAGATTGGCCTTCTGTATCATTAGTAATGACCCTTTTTGCTTTTTATTAATCTTTGTTTTAAAGTCATTTGTCTGATATGAGTATATCTATAGCACTTTTCTTTTTGTTTCCATTTGTATGAAATATATTTTTCCATTCCTTCCCTTTCAGTCTGTGTGTGTACTTCTGAAGTGAGTCTCAAGCTGGCAGCATAGGGATGGGTCTTGTTTTTTAAATCCATTCAGCCCCCCATATCTTTTGGTTGGAGAATTCAGTCCACTTATATTTAAAGTAATTACTGCTAGGTATGTATTTATTGCCATTTGGTTAATTGTTTCCTGGCTATTTTTATAGTTCCCCTCTGTTCCCTTCTTCTCCCCTTCTCTCTCACCTTGTGGTGTGAGAGCTTTCTTTAGTGTTACATTTCGATTGTTTTCTCATTTTCTTTTGTGTTTTTACTATAAGTTCTAACTTTGTGGGTACTATGACATTTGCATATAACATCCTATGTACATAATGGTCAGTTTTTTTTTAAAGATTTTATTTATTTGACAGAGGGAAACACAGCCAGAGAGGGAACACAAGCAGGGGGAGTGAGAGAGGGAGAAGCAGGCTTCCCGCCGAACAGGGAGCCCGATGTGGGGCTCAATCCTGGGTCTTCAGGATCATGACCTGAGTCGAAGGTAGCCGCTTAACCAACTGAGCCACCCAGGCGCCCCATATAATGGTCAGTTTTAAGTTGACAGGAACTTAAAATTGAACACATTCTAAAACTTTACATTTTTAACTCCCTACTTTTTGCATATTTTTATTTTGTGCATCCCTGAACTAATTACTGTAGTTTTAGTTACTTTTACTGTTTTTGTCTTTTAATCCTCATACTTGTTTTATAAGTTATTGACCCTTATTAGTGAGTGACCCAATAAGTTATTGATACTTATACTATATATTTACCTTTTCTGGTGAGAGTTTTACATGTGTATTGTTTCTTGTTCTCAATCACTGTCATTCCTTTTCAGTTTAAAGAAGTCCCTTCAATATTTCTTGTAAGGCCAGTTTAGTGGTGATGAAGTCCTTTAGATTTTGTTTATCTGGAAAACTCTTTTTATTTTTTTTTCAAAGATTTCATTCATTCATTCATTCATTCATTCATAGAAAGTGTGAGTGAGAGTAAGGGCAGAGAGAGAGAAAGGATCTCAAGCAGACTCTGTGCTGAGCATGGAGCCAGAAATGGGGCTCCATCTCATGATTCTAAGATCATGACCTGAACTGAAATGAAGAATCAGTTAACCAATTTTTTTTAAAGATTTCATTTATTTATTTGAGAGAGGGGACGTGCATCAGAGGGAGAAGGTCAGAGGGAGAAGCAGACCCCCTGCTGAACAGACAGCCCAATGTGGGACTCGATCCCGGAACTCCATGATCATGACCCGAGCTGAAGGCAGTCACTCAACCATCTGAACCACCCAGGTGCCCCAGTTAACCAATTCTTAATGGCCACTCAGTTGCCTCTATCTGGAAAACTCTTAATCTCCCCTTCAATTCTGATTAAAAACCTTGCTGGGAAGAGAATTCTTGGTTGAAAGTTTTTTTCTTTCATCACTTGAAATATTTCATGCAACTTTTTTTCTGGACTGCAAGGTTTCAGCTGTAAAATCCACTGATAGCCTTATGGGATTTCCTTTGTACATAACAATTTGTTCTCTTGCCACTTTTAAAATTCTCTCTTTAATTTCAGCATTTTAATTATACTGTGTCTTGGTGTGGCTTTCTTGGGGTACACACTTTTTGGAACTCTCTGGGCTTCCCGGACACAGATGTTTCTGTCCTTCCCCAGATGAGGGAAAATTTCAGCCATTATTTCCTCAAAGAAGGTTTCTGGCCCTTTATCTCTCTTTTCTCTCAGGGACACCTAAATGTGAATAATATTTTGTGTGATGTTGCTCCAATGGTCCCTTTAAAAAGTATCTTCACTTCTTAAATTCCTTTTTGTTTTTTCCTGCTCTGCCTGAGTGAATTCCATTGTTTGTCTTCCAGCTTGATGTTCCATTCTTCTGCTTCATCCAGACTATACTGAAACCTGCTAGTGTAGTTTTCAATTCAGCTAGTGCATTCTTCAGTTCTGTAACTTTGATTTGGTACTTTATTATTTTTTTTTCCCCTTTTGAAGTTCTGACTGTGTTCATCCACTCTCCTGAATTTGGTGAGCAATCTTATGATCATTACTTTGAACTCTTTATCAGGTAGGTTTCTTACCTCTATTTAATTTAGGTCTTTTTCTTTGATTTTTTTCTTGATCTTTTATTTGGAATATATTCCTCTGTCTCCTCATTTTGCCTGTGTCTCTGTGTTTGTTTCTATGTGTTATGCGAATCAGCTTCCTCTCCTATTTTTTTAAAGGTTTTACTTATTCATTTATTTGACAGAGAGAAACACAGCTAGAGAGGGAACACAAGCAGGGGGAGTGGGAGAGGGAGAAGCAGGCTTCCTGCAGGAAGCCTGATGTGGGACTCGATCCCAGGACCCTGGGATCATGACCTGAGCTAAAGGCTCATTAATTAAGCGTCTGCTTAATGACTGAGCAACCCAGGCACCCCCCCCCATTTTATTTTTTTGTAAAGATTTTATTTGTTTGAGAGTGAGAGCACAAGCAGGTGGAGAGGCAGAGGGAGAGGGAGAAGCAGATTCTCCACTGAGCAGGGAGCCCAATGCAGGACTTGATCCAGGACCCTGGGATCATGACTGGAGCCAAAGGAAGATGCTTAGCCATCTGAGCCACCCAGGTGTCCCAGTAGGGGAATTTTAATTTCACTTGCACCAGGAATCATGCATATTAAAATCTCTGCATGGTCATAGTAAAGATAAATGTTTTGCCAGATTCTCCATTTAAGATAAAAGCAAAGCAGTTTACAGATCATACTTAACTTCTGTCATTGGTTATACTGAATGGATCCTCTTCTAGAGAGCTATATTTAGAAGTGAAGACTCTTCCCCCGACTGCTACTGCCAAACACACACACACACACACACACACACACACACACACACACACACACACACAAATAAAGAAAGTTCTTTTGGAACCTCCTCAAGACATTTTACCCAAATAAGTATTAGGACCTATGGTACATAATAGTTGCCAGTATCTACCACAGAGACTTCTTTGGAAATCAGGATTTCTCTAAGGATTCCAAAAGAGAGGAAAGAAATTCGAGGGTAGATTATAACAAGATCATAGTTGAGAATGTTATTCCTATAAGATATAACAATGTCTGCTCAAATTTCAAGAGAAAAAAATCAAAGAAAAACAAGTCATACACTTTTAAATTTGCTAACCATATTTCAGCTGTAGTGCCAGGTTTCTTTATGAACATTTATTTTATATTATCTTACAACATATTGCTGTTGCTTTTAAGAACAAAGTAACTTATTTGGCTGGCAACAGATTACAAGAGGATCTAAGTAACCACAAACAGTTTGAAATTAATTAATATACATTCATCCATAGTACATATGTGAGTGAGTGCTCACAAACTGTTACCAATTATTACTATTACTAGTATAACTATTATTATGGGATTTAAACTTTTCTGTAAGTGATGACTTAGAGTTCATGCATCCAGTTAGACCAGATTATGACTTTCTTTTTCTTTTTCTTTTCTTTTTTTTATTAACATATATTCTTTGTTTCAAGGGTATAGGTCTGTGAATCATCGGTCTTAGCTAATTCACAGCACTCACCATAGCACATACCCTCCCCAATGTCCATCACCCATCCACCCTGTCCAGATTATGACTTTCAGGAAGCTGAGGGCTATATACAGGGATTTGGATAAATATATGAGGTTAATTTCCTAAACCAATAAGATGAAGAGGCACAGTGGCAAAACCCCTCCAGAATGGAGAGAAAATCTCATGCATTTAAAAAGAAAGGGTGTAAAAATGGGAAAATTATGATCGCACTGTGTTTTGATAGTTCAAAGACACTTGTAAGGACTCAAACTGTAGGTCCTGACAGCTGCCTTCTATCGGTGACATACAAACGTTTATGGCACCTAGAACAGTCTGTGGACACCAGGCTGAAGAAAGGAATTCATTAAGCATCAGTTAACATCTGGTGCCCTCTGATGACCTCACCCTTGAGAAAGTGTGATGTTGCAGCTGAGTACTGAGAAGATAAGTACTAGATAAAAGAAGGAGGATGCTGATGAATGCTCATTGGAAGATGTTCAACTGCCAGGAAATGGATGTGCTCAAAAAGATTATTCAGAAACTCCCGGTGATGACAAAGGAAAGGGCCAGTTTTTGGTTATTTCAAAAATTGACTTAAATTATACATAATGTAAAATTTACCATCTTAGCCAATTTTAAGTATACAAGGAAGTAGGGTCATTTTTGCCCATCAGCAGAAGAGTGGATAGAAGAAGTGACTTGTGGTTTGCTTTCTGACAAAGACATCAGAACTGCTTATAATTCTGTGCATTTCTAAAATTCTTTTGAGTCATTCACAAAGTAGACTTTCTTTTTTTCATAATGCAGACATTTTTAGGTTTTTATTGAAGAGCCCTTTATCAATCTCAAATTTTTGGGATTGCATCTTGATTAGACAACTCTTTTACTTATGCTCCATTAACTACATAGTCACTCTACTAAATCCTTCAATGCTTCTTTTAACTCTTGTCGTGCTTTCCCACCCTTCTAGAGTCTCACATTTTGAAAGCAAATTATTCCATTTGTAGATTCATGTATATGTCAATCAGCCATTAACAAACATAGAGAAAGCATTCATCTGGTGGACTGCAAATGGCGAATTCGTTAGACCTCAGTATCACAAGTAGTTGACATAAGAAAAAAGGAAACAGAGGAGGCTGTAGATTAGGAATATGAAAAGAAGGACTGAGATGGAAAGAAAAATGAAAGGAGGAAAGAAAGGGATATTAGTGGTGGTGGTGAAGGGTATTGAAATGTCCCCAACAGCTTATTCAAATGTAACTGTTACGTATAGGTTGCTGTCGTCCTCTTGAACAGACCATGTCCTGACACTGCCTTCGTTTTTTTTTTTTTTATGTGCTTAATCTGTTTTTTCAAAACCCTAGCTGATATCTATTAAGGTAGAGATCACTAAGTGCCTCCCGGTGTCTGTTATCCCTCTTCCTTTTAGTAATATAACCCCCATGGCTACGCAGCAGTAGGTGACATTTCCACTCTTGCCCTGAGATTGGGCTAATGAGATGCAGGAAGAAGTGATGCATGCAATTATCTGGTTGTCTCCTTTATGATGAAACCTCATGCCCTGGGCTTTATTTTTCCCTTTCCTATAGGTTGTGTCAGGCTCTGTGTTTAGCTGGGAGTCTGCTTGAGATTCTCTCCCTCTTCCTCTGTGCTGCCCCCCTCCTGCTTGTGTGTGATCTCTCTCTCTCTCTCAAATTAAATCAATCTTAAAAAGGGGGGGATTGTTTTGCTGTTTCTTATGTGGACTGTGAAAGTTCCAATTTACCCTCCCCCCAAGTGTCCTAACACTCAAGGTCTTTTAAAAAAAGGTTTATTTATTAAAAAAAAAAAAAGGTTTATTTATTTATTAATAAATAAAGCCTGATGCAGGGCTGGATCTCACAACCCTGAGATCATGACCTGAGCTAAAATCAAGAGTCAGATGCCTAATAGGCTGAACCACCCAGGCGCCCCTCTAACACTCAAGGTCTTAAAGGGATAATTTAGATATGCACAAAGACTGCTTTTCTTGTGTTTCAAAAATATAAACCATAATTCTTATGTTTATGTGGTTTTCAAGGTTAATGAAATATTCTTTAGGAAGCTTCATAAGCTTGTAAAACACGGCTTGTGTAGGACATAATGACCGCTCATGCATGTTTAGTTTTTAAAATGTGAAGGAATACTCAGTGAACTCAATATTTTGTGTTTTCTTCATTCCTGCCTAGAAGGTGTTTCCTCAGTTGGTATTGTATTAAACGTATTCGTATTGCATGGAGCACTGAGAGTGGTGCATAAACAATGAATCCTGGAACACTGAAAAAATGAAATAAATTATTTAAAAAAACTGTTGAGTGTAACTGCTGGTGTTCTCACATACTGGTTTGCTCTGCTTGTCTTCCCTCCATAGTGGCTTAGCAAAATTCTTTAGAAAGCTTCTAAGCCTAAAATACACATGAGGCTTGGGTTTTGGGTCCACGTTCCATAAAAGGATAAATGATAGCAGTTTCAGATGCCACAGAAGCAGTTTAAACAATTGAAGCTTGTTTCAACAGGGAGGCAATTTTCTGTGCCAAGGTGATCAGGAAGTTGCAGAAGTCGACAGCATTCATAGATATTTTCAATACTTAAAAAAATGCACTGTTATTTTCATTTCTTGACTATAACCAAAGCTACTTCTTTCAGTTATTTTCATTCTTGAAAAAGACCAGTTATTTCTCTTTGGAATCTGTATCTTCCTTTGCAACGTATTCTACTATTGGCACCTTTAAAGTCACTTGGAAGTAACCCTTATTATATAGAACCTCACATTCAGGAGACACTCTTCCCCCCATGTTTAAAAATATTTTTATTGACTTGGGGCGCCTGGGTGGCTCAGTTGGTTAAGCGACTGCCTTCGGCTCAGGTCATGATCCCGGAGACCCGGGATTGAGTCCCACATCGGGCTCCCTGCACGGTAGGAAGCCTGCTTCTCCCTCTCTCACTCCCCCTGCTTGTGTTCCCTCTCTGGCTGTGTTTCTCTCTGTCAAATAAATTTAAAAAAAAATCTTTAAAAGTATTTTTATTGACTCTAAACCTGCAGTATCTTGAGAAGCTGTGACATTCTTCTTAATTTTTTCCCTCCTTTTAGGGTTCTCAATCTCACTTTCTATAATTTCATCCTCCCTCATGGTGTTATTTTTACTCTTGGCCTTTATACTAAACTGGTATTTTATTACAACGTGCACACACGGCCAATGATAGACAGTATGGTTACTCTTTTGTGAGCTATTGGGAGGTTTTTCACATGGCTTTTAATCGCGAGTGCCTTCTGCAAAGCTTATGAAACACTAATCTAGAAGGTTTACAACCCTTAAGATGTCTTTAATAAAGGGGATCGTAAAGTAGCATCTGAGACTTGTCAGCATCTAACAAAGGTTATCACTTGAGAATATCTTTACAGCTTCCTTTTTAAAAAATAGATTTATCTATCTATCTATCTATCTATCTATTTATTTATTTATTTATTTATTTGACAGAGAGAAGCACAGCTAGAGAAGGAACACAAGCAGGGGGAATGAGAGAGGGAGAAGCAGGCCTTTCGCTGAGCAGGGAGTCCGATGTGGGGCTTGATCCTGGGGACTCTGGGTTCATGTCCTGAGCTGAAGGCAGATGCTTAACAACTGAGCCACCCAGGCGCACCACCCTAAGAATATCTTTACAGCTTTCTTATCTAAAGAAGGTATATGATTTTCTGAAGTCTAATTTGTGCCCATCACTATTAGAACATAACTTTTAAATTTATGCCCTAAAATTAGCAACTCTCTATGTAGATAGTTGTAGGAGTAAATTAAAACAACTGAGTCTTCTTGTCTATAGAAAAAATGATCAATTATATCATTTCATATAGATGAATACTTCCTCTAACATATTTTCAGAGTAATTTATAATATTGGTGTTCTGTCATTATATTAATAAGCTTGCTTTGTCCCTTAACACTTGAATCTTGTGGGCAATTCTCTTTATAATACCTTGTTGATATATATAAAATACTGAAAGAGGTAAAACTCTGGCGATTTTTTTTTCAGATTTTATTTATTTGACAGAGAGAAACACAGCTAGGGAGGGAACACAAGCAGGGGGAATGAGAGAGGGAGAAGCAGGCCTGTCGCTGAGCAGGCAGCCCGAGCAGGCAGCCTGATGCGGGGCTTGATCCTGGGACTCCGGGATCACGACCTGAACTGAAGGCAGAGGCCTAACAATTGAGCCACCCAGGCATCCCAACTCTGGTGATTTTTACAATGTCCAAGATAAAGGAAAGATTAAAGGCATTTGTTCATATCTGGATGATGTTTCATAGCATTTTAACTCCTTGGTGCTGGCTACTGGAATATCCTGCATTGAAAACTTAATGGCATGGGGCACCTGGGTGGCTCAGTTGGTTAAGCAACTGTCTTTGAATGATCCCTGAGTTCCAGGATTAAGTCCCACATGTGCTCCCAGCTCTGTGGGGAGTCTGCTTCTCCCTCTGACCTTCTCCCCTCTCATGCTCTCTCTCACTCTCTCTCATATAAATAAATAAAATTAAAAAAAAAGAAAACTTAATGGCAAGTTTTGCTGACTGGCTGTGCATTCTGAATCTAACACCATCTCAGATTAATGAAAATAGTTATTGATCTGATTAAGTTAACTGACCCAATACTTTAATTTACCATGACCATGTGCACCACATAGTAAAAAGACTGTGATAACAAAAAATTAAGACAAAATTAATAGTTATTAAACATAACCAGTTCTTATGAGCAGAAAATTCTGATTCTGAAATATTACTTAATTAGTACTTTTTTCTACCAGTATTTAGTCAAATTTATGCTTCTTGACTTTCTCATTTGAAATAGCAAAGAGACTCTTAAGATTCCATGGCTAAAGCCTTATTTTATTTATTTTTTAAAAAAGATCATTTATTTATTTATTTATTTGAGAGCCAGAGTGAGAGCAAGAGCGAGCGAGCGAGCGAGCGAGAGAGAGAGAGAGTGGGAACACCAGCAGAGGGAGTGGGAGAGGGAGAAGCAATTTCCCACTGAGCAGGGAGACTGACGCAGGTCACGACCCTAGGACCATGACCCTAGCCAAAGGCAGACACCTAATGACTGAGCCACCCAGATGCCCAATGGATAAAGCTTTAAAGCATGTTTTGACATATCTTGGTTCTTTCCTTTTGTTTTTTAAAATATTTTACTTTTTTATTTGATAGGGAGTGAGAGAGTGACAAAATGAGAGCACAACAGCAGGGGGCGGGAGAAACAGACACCCCATTGAGTAGGGAGCCCAATGGGGGCCTGATCGCAGGACAATGCAGGGATCATGACCTGAGCGGAAGGTAGCCACACAACTGACTGAGCCACCCAGGCACTCTTTGGTTATTTCTTTTTTGTCTTCTTTATATCTGTCTTTATTCTAAATTTACACAATGTGAACATATTGCTTTTATAATTTAAGAAAAAATAAATTATAACATTAAAATATCACCACATATCCTACTTCAAGATAGCACCACAGATCATGTACCATCTTCCTCCACTATCTCTTTTCTCCAACAGTCAACAGTCATAGAAGGCTCTCTCAGTCAAGATCAGCTCTGTGACTCTAAATATGCTGAGAAAAATATCATAGTATATACTACTGATTAGTGATACTCATTGGGAACATTATTAACAACATGTAGGTACTGGAAGAGACACCTCCCTTATACATAGTTAGGGAGTGCATGGGTTTCCTCAACACAAATGAAAATTTTAAATCAGCTCTTTTGAATTTGGGCTTCTTTTTATTTTATTTATTTATATATACTTTTAAAGATTTCATTTATTTATTTGACAGAGAGGTAGAGAGAGAGAGAGAGAGAGAGAGAGAGCACAAGTAGGCAGAGCGGCAGATAGAGAGAGAGGGAGAAGCAGGCTCTCCGCTGAGCAGAGAGACCAATGTGGGCCTCGATCCCAGGACCGTGGGACCATGACCTGAGCTGAAGACAGACACTTAACTGACAGTCACCCAGGTGTCCCAAATCTGTGCTTATTTTTAAACTAGCTCCCACCAACATCTTTCTTTCCATCAACATCTTACTCCAAAAACAGGGGTTTGGTACAATATGAATGAAACCCTTCCACTTAAGAGTTTTTCATGACAATAAATAAGGCTCTATCTTATAGTAATATTTGCTCTTTTTGGACAGCCAGAGAAGAGGTCTGAACAGTCTTTATGCTCTCTCCTTTATTTAAGCCAACAAAGTTACTTCCATTTGTTCAATTACTCTTACAGTTTTCAGAGAGTCTTCTATTCTTACTATAATAATCAAGACTACTCACATAAGAAAAACATTGCCTGAAAAAAGAGTTCAAAGTGGACATTCCCTTTCAATGCTAGGAATGGCTGCTTGGGATGGGAGATAGTAGGGAGGCAAGCTGAGTAAATTCATTATATCCTAATTCTCTTGTTAATCTAATTTGTATACATACATGTGAACAATGCTCTTGGAACAGCTGTGAGGATAAACAATGGTCCCACCCACTGGTTTCTACATTAATTCCTTCATTATCCCCCAAGTACCAGCATGTTCATGTCTCTGACTTCTGGGCAGGACATGTGTATGGTTAGCTCTACCATGAAGGGCCGTGGCTTATTCTTGTTGGTAAGGTCAGAGGCAGCAAGAACTGACATGGTTAGTCTATTCAGTGGAGTTAAAGCCTGCTCCTAATCTTCCCACTTGACGGCATGTCCTGTAAATTGCAAACCCAGTTCATGTTCAAGGGCTTCTATCTAGCTTATCATCTTCTCTCCCGAACAACCCACCAGTGAACTTTAGGCTTCAGCATTAAAAGCAAGGATACTCACGTAGAGACCACTTAGTCCCCGTAATTGTGTGAATGAATTCTCTGCAAATAAATAAATAAATAAACTTATATTTATAAACATATATATGTATGTATATGTATTTTATGTTTGGCTGTTTTTTCCTTTAATCCTCTTCTCACACTATGGATATGCGGATAGATTCATATATATCAAGGACTTTAATGTCTTTACCACCCGCATTCTACTGATCTCCAAATCTAAGTCCTTCGCTTGGCCTTCTCTCCTGCATGGATGACTCTGCTTGGAGCTCCCACAAGCATCTCCCACCTAACATGTCAGCATTTTGACTTGACATCTGACTCAAAATTGTTCACCCTTCTGATTTCCCTATTTTGGCGAACACGACCTAACATGTAGTAGGCATTCGGTAAATCCTTACTGGGAAGTTAGTGAATAAATAACCATGCTCAGGAAAGACATTTTACCACTGGTAGGTGCTGACAGGGAATAACAGCAGCCTCATTCATCCGACTTGCTCTTATTCAAATTATGCAAAAGGGACAGTTCAATAAGAAAGGCTTATCCCAGAAACCTCTAAATTCCTTCTTCCAAGTCAGGTTTAAATTTTTTGGCATTCCAGTCTCTTGAAAGAAGTGATGAAAGAGAGAGTCCTTACCCTGCCATGAAAACATTTTGTATGTTTGCAATTTTAAAGCCCCTTGAAATTCATTCATACACCCAAGAACCCTGGGTTAAGGATCTGTGATCTGCTTAAAATATGGCATTAGGAAACGCTAATTATTTTATATATGAGTTATAATCTCACAGGAAGGTGTTGGGGGATTCATGCTGCTTTTAGGTTATCTTTTTTGTCTATTTGAGTGAATAGAAATGAAAACCTACAGGTTTTTGTCAAAACAATTGTGTTTGTCCTGCTGGGACCTTTGAAAAGAAATAACTGAAACACTGATGATTTATCAACTGACAATAAAGAAGCTAAAGGTTTAAACAAATAAGCTATTCTATTTAAGATATTAAGATATCATTTGTGAGGCTTTATTATCAGAATGTTTACTTGGAATTTCATAAATCCATCTTAAAATTGTTTTTATGTGCTAAAAATGTGAAAACCACTTCTGTATTGAAATCACTGCTACTGGTTATATCATCTAAATTTTCAACCATTCTTTCTCCAGTTAATGGACTTATTACAGACCTTTAGGGATATGATATAATTTTTCAAACATTTGAATATTAACTGGTTCACCAGCTTGTGGGAAAGTCAAAAATGAACTTTTACAGATTAGCTACTCCTCCAAAATGTCCTTATTCTGAAAACAAAATGCAGTTCCATAATGGAGGATGATATAAAACAAAAGCAAACTAGAGTTTTAAGAGAACATTAATGAGAAACGATCACAATAGCTGAAAATACATACTTGGAACAAGAAATCTGACAATAAATTCACTGTGATTATGGTTTCTCCTACATTCCAGAGCAGCTAAGGCCACTGGGACAGTATTTATAATCTCTTTCTTAAATGTGTCTGTCTGTCAACAAATTAACACCCAGGTTGATGCATTAATGAGCAATTAATTGGCTGGCAGAGGCATATGGATGGGGATTACGGAAGGGAATTCCTCTGGCTGTGTTTATTCATGGAAAGGAAGATGTGAAATGAGAATAGAAAAAAGGAATCCTTGGAAACTTGTCACCTCAGGATTGCAAAATCAATGCCCCTGGATACTTTAAGAATGTACTCTTTTCCCCAAAATGATGTTTCCTCTTTGCATTCTTCAGCATAAATGATGGAACTTTCTTTAAATATGTGTTGTACTGGTTTGTTTATATGTATGTATATAAAATAAATAAAATTATATGTATGTTCATATATATACCTTTTAGTTTAAATATAAATAAATTTTAGATAAACTAGGGGAATATTCAACATAGAACCTTAAACGAGTGACTGAAATCTTATATGTCAAGAGGGCTTAAGGCAATAATGCACAGTGACTCCAGTTAACACTCTTCTCTATAAAAATGCACATTCAAAGTCTCTGTAAACACACAATGTTGGCTAACAAAGCAGATCCCCTGGCTGATTTTGTGCTCTGGACATCAATTTGTAATCCCTATTCTAAACCATCAGCATAGTGTTTGGAATCCAGGACCCTAAGTCAGCTAAATCTATGCCCAAATAAAACTCAACCACATACTGTCTCCTTGAACTTAACCAATTTAGGTCACTTAACCTCTCTAATACTGTAACTTTCTCATTTACAAAACTGAGTCTAAGAATACTTAACTCCTCAGTTTATTATGAGGATTCAGTGTATGAATAAGGTATATAAAGCATGTAAGCACATTGTAAATTGCACAGAGAGTAATGGCTCAATAAATAGGGGGTGTTAGTACTGGTAAAAATGATGATACACAGCCCTGACAAATCCAGTGTTTACCAGATACCAAGATACAAGTTATCTCTTGATAAAACAGAACCAATTTTCTGCTAACAAGAGTTCCCCTACTTGATTTTCACATTACCGTGTTTTCCTTTCACATACCCGATGTTTCTGGGCTTCTTTTTTTTTTTTTTTTTTTTAAAGATTTTATTTATTTGACAGAGAGAAACACAGCCAGAGAGGGAACACAAGGAGGGGGAGTGAGAGAGGGAGAAGCAGGCTTCCCGCCGAGCAGGGAGCCTGATGTGGGACTCGATCCCGGGTCTTCGGGACCATGACCCGAGCCGAAGGCAGTCGCTTAACCAACTGAGCCACCCAGGCGCCCCTGGGCTTCTTGATTTAATATATCATGCCATGTTTCCCTTCATTCTGTATTAGTCTCCATAAGCATCGAACTCAAGGGCAACCTACCCAAAGGATAAAAGAGCAAGTGCTGTCTGCTGCAGTGAAGGTTCTTCACTGCTGTGCTGCTCTGATGAATTTCAGTATGAGACACACCCTCTCTTGCCACCCTCCACCCTCAATTGCTTTCCCATCTCCAATGTCACCTGAAGAGTTGCCGTCTTACCTACCATTCCACAGCTGTCTTTTAGAACTTAGACTTGATCCAGCCTAATCAGAAAACCTTTTTCAAATATTCCCATCAATTTCTCCCATCATCTTCCCAAGTGGCCATACAAGCCCTTGCCATATTCTCTAGATACTGTCTAAATTAAATCCATTTCTTCAGGTTCATTATGACTTTGCATCTTTATTGGACTGTAAACTTATTTGCAAACAAGGGTTGCACCTAAAAAAATTTATGAAGAGTACACCCTCTTATTTTAGCTCCAAGGACTCCCGGGACATCATTAGTGATAGTGTAAAAGTTTCAGAGATTAAATCCATAAGGAAACATAAGATATTTTTCCTTGTCTCGTGAGGATTCACTTTATGGTCATTCACAAACAAGCAAGCAAGCTAACAAATAAACAACAAACTTTTAATTCCAGTGCACTATGAAATACTGTCTTATTTTTCAGGAACTGCTCATAGCAACATATTCTCCTCAATAATGAAAAAAGTAGTTGCCTACCTATGTGAGTATCTAAGGTGGGTAAATCAGAACCCAAATCCAGGCAATTATGTTAAACCACATTTGAGTCGGAATAGACAAGGTGTTATATAATCAAAGCCACAATAATATATTTAACGCTTCTGGAGCCTATGAGCAATTATGCCTAGCAGCATAAAAATTCATACTTTGTTTTATGGAATTTCTCCCAACATTGTGTTTCAAATCTATGAGTATGTGGTATGTGTAAAATTATTTAACAGTGGCTTTCTATGTCTAGCAAGTCCTTTGAAATGGTATTTTTTAAAGATCTTATTTGTTGATTTGTCAGAGAGAGACAGCACAAACAGGGGTAACGGCAGGCAGAGGGAGAAGCAGGCTCCCTGCTGAGCAAGGAGCCCAATGTGGGATTCAATTCCAGGACCCTAGGATCATGACCTGAGCCGAAGGCAGACACTTAACTGAGCCACCCAGGCGTTCCTGAAATGGTATTAATACTCATGCATGATCAATAAAAAATTTCCCAAATCTTCCTTGACCACAGGTTACAGTCTCTTAAGATAAATTACATTGGCATTGCACTCATCTCTTTTTTCCTTAAAAAAAATGTCTCCTCATGTGTAAACTCTAAGACAACTGTGGAAGATTCTCATAGGCATTGTAAATCAAACCATGAAACTCAAATCTCATAAGTGAAGATTTTCATTTTAATCTGGGTCTCGTACTCATTGCTAAGAGTACGTATAACAATCTTTTGAGTAGTTCTTAGTAACAGAAGACCCCTTCCTAAAACCTACAAGAATATAACAATGTCCATCAATGACATCACCCACACATCCCTCTGACTGAGATCTATGAGAGGAGGCTCATGGAGTCCTGAACCTCAAAACCTATGAGGAGGAGGCTGGGCCCCAAAGCTGTCTCTAGTACTTGGGCTAAAAAGCCTCTGAGTGAATACCAGTGGTGACTTCCTCTTGGCCCCTGGTGATGGCCATTTGGGAAAGCAGGGAAGAACCTGGAAGAATCAAGAAAGAACCTGGAAGCTTAGGCCTTCAGGGAGCAGAGCAACAGAGGGCAACCTGGCCTAAAGCAAAGGTCTGCCTCTTGCTCTGTTACTGCCGGCATCCCTTACACTGCCCTTAGTGAGGTACTTTAAATAGTTCCTAAGAAGGAAACTGGGAATTAAATAAATTGAAGACGGGTCATGTATGAAAAGGGTGGTTACATGTGATGGAGTTTAGGGAGCCGTCTGTGAGGAAGAAGGAGCAGGACACGGGACTCTGAAGTACTGAACCCAGAGAAGAGATTTCAGAGCTGTCTGGGTATCAGCGTAGCCCAGAAGTCAAGAATCTATTTATGTCCCAAGCTTTTCTGATGACTTAGGTGCACAGCAGGTTCAGGTACCTGTGGGTTTTACCTGTTGCCACAGAAGGAAATGTAGGCCTTCAGAGGGACTGTCAGGCTAGGCCCCAGCTGGAACCTGGGCTCTCTTGAACGGCTCAGAGGAGTCACGAGGGTTTGAAGACCTGCAGGCCTGGAGACTGGGTCCTAGGCACTAAAAGGGTGAGCGGAATTTGGAGAAAACAACAGACTGGAATCCTAAGATGGCTAAAACAATTAAGTTGGGACGAAGCCTTGAAATCTCTGTGGCAAGCATTGTTAAATAGTACAGTATGATTTAGTGATCCGCATTTTGGAAAACAGGCATTTTCTCTGGAGGCTCTTGAAATGCTGTTAGCATAATTAGGATCAAATCATCATCTTTTTCCTGGGGCAGAATGAATTCGATGGAAGTAGTAGGAACTCCTACCTCCCTTTCATGGCAGTTAGGTCTTGGGTAGCCTCACCTTATTCCAGAGTAAGCCTGGCCATATTCAAAAAGGTCTGCACTCTTCCTACGCCAAGCACTGCAGCCTGGCCGCACACAGTTAGGAAACAGTTAGTGAAAAATTAGAAAGGAGGGGGAGTGGGCTGGGACTGCATTTTGCAACTGCTGCTAATTTCTGGTATTTAGTTTCCATGGATGCCGCTGGTTTAAAGCCATGGCCTGGATCCCAGTTACAAGTTTCCCAGCTGTGATTAGGGAAGCCGCTGTCCTTGAATCTCAGGTGGCAATGAGCTTAGCTGGTAAGTGGAATAGGCAGAGGCAAGGCAGAAATGAAAAGCAGAATTACAACACTACGAAGCTATTTGGAGCTTCAAGTTTTCTCCATCTTTAACATTCTTATTCCTTAGTTATAGAAAAACTTCTTTAGAGACAGGTATTACCAGGTTGTGTATATATACTATACACATAGATGTATATATACTATATGTATATATGTATACACACACATATATAAAATGAATGACATGTAGGATCAGTCATGGTAAAAAAAAAAAATCCAACAGTTAAGAAAGGTATAAGATGAAAAATAAAAAAGCTTCTATTCCATGCTGTGGCTTCACTCCTCCACAGGTAACCATAGAAACAGTTCTTTTTGTACATTTATCAGCTAATAGGTATATACAAACATATGCATAGGTACATGTAAATGTATATATAAATATGCACACACACACATTACAAAATATGAGTTAGATTACATCAGTACAAATAGCTCTATTTTGTCATTCTGATAGCTATAGAGTGTTGTAATATGTAGATCCTTGCTATTTCACCAATTCATGCTCATGAACATTTTTATGTTTCATTTTGTATTTATTATTACACAAAGGGCTGTACTAAACCTCTGTGAATAGATATCTTTATAGTAAAGTGTAATAGATCATATTTTGAAATAGGTCATGGATAAAAAGAGGAATTTGAAGTGCAAATTTGACACCGGTGAAAATATGTAAGATAAATGAGAAGGAAAAATCTGAAACGTTGAAAGGCTGTCACAGACATGAAACTTAAAGCCCAGATTCTTCCAGTCAGGAATAAACAGCAGCAAATCTCAACTGTATAGGTTACCCTTAGTTTCTTATTTGAAATACAATTTTTAATTTGGTGATGTAAATGAGCCTACATTTATTTTAGCATCTGGCTCATAAAAAAGCATGAAGCTATGCTCCATGAAACCATCATTCTTCATCAGCATTTTAAAAACAATCACACATACACATTTAGAGAACCCTGAGTTTTCTTTTTTCTTTTTTTCTTTTCTTTTTTTTTTTTTACGATTTTTAAAAAGAAAACTCTGCCTAGTGGAGGAAAAGAAATGCAAACAAAAAAGTTCATTTTGGAAGCAGAATTTTTTTTAAAGATTTTTAAAATTTATTTGACAGAGAGAAACACAGCTGGAGAGGGAACACAAGCAGGCGGAGTGAAAAAGGGAGAAGCAGGCTTCCCGCCAAGCAGGGAGCCCGATGCAGGGCTCAATGCCAGGATTCTGGGATCATGACCTGAGCCGAAGGCAGCCCCTTAACGCCTGAGCCACCCAGGTGTCCCAGGAAGAAAACTTCTGGAAGGTGATATTTCTTTTAAGAGAAAAATTGGTTGAAAACTTGGGACTGTAAATATGCTAGAATCTGTTTTGAGCCAAAAGGAGGTTGGCAAGCTGTAAAAATGTGCCTTTATTTACCGACACTAACAAGGGACATCTTTTAAAGTGCTCAAAACCATTGTAGAACAACCAGTTGTTAGGTTCAGGTTACTTCTATTATTTATCTTATAGTTTTATTGAAGCTTACATAAAGAACAATATCAAACCTCTAGATGATTCGATTTTCGTCTTTTATTCTCAGTACTTAAAAAGTGAGCCCTGTGAAGACCTCTAAACAATTGTTTGATGGAAAATAGTTGCTGAGGAATTTTTCAAGAAATCGTTTTTTAGTGAGTCTGAAATTGATTGGAAAAGTAACTGGAAGGATATGTACGCTGAAGGGATCACATCACAGAAGACAGAGCTAAGTATGGTAGCCTTCATTGAGGCTACTTTTCACCACCAATTTCCCAGCTGCTGTATCATTTACAACGGACACTGTCTCAAAGAATTCACCCTTTTCATTTTTTTAAGGAGCTTAACACAGTGGTGAAAATCATAAATTTTGTAAACAACAGTGGTTGAAATTTCCAGTAGACATACTTGTAACAAAATGGGAAGACCTGGGGCACTTGGGTGGCTCAGTCGTTAAGCGTCTGCCTTCAGCTCAGGTCATGATCCCGGAGTCCTGGGATCAAGCCCCACATGGGCTCCCTGTTCACTGGGAAGCCTGCTTCTCCCTCTCTCACTCCCCCTGCTTGTGTTCCCTCTCTAGCTGTGTTTCTCTCTGTCAAATAAATAAATGAAATATTAAAAAAAAAGGGAAGACCTGAAAAACCTCTTTATTGCATGTATATATGAAATGTAGTGCAGGGAAGAGTTTTCCAACTCTATGCAGAATTGTTAGCTGTCTTCATGGAGACAAACAACGAACAAACAAAACATGACCATGGCAGAGACCATCTAGTCATTCACTGAATGTGTATTTCTTTCCTTCTAGGCAGATAGCTAAGTAATGTTTCCAGCCTCCCTTGCATTGTGTAGCCATATGACTGAGTTCTGGTCAATGGTGGGTAGGCAAAAATGATAAAGGAAACTTCCAGGCCTGATCTATTAATTCTATTCCTCCTCCCTAAAAAACTTACTCATTTCTCTAATGTCCAGTCTGGATTTCAATACCCATGGTGACTTTGGCCATTTGTTGAATGTGACAGATTCTCTGTGTTCCTAGGTTCCTGAATGATCACACAAATAGAACCCTCCACCAACAATCTGTGCATGAAATGCACATGAAATGGACTTCATTTCATGTGATCATAATAGGAGTTTGGTTTTGGATGAAGTCCAAATGAAGTCCATTTGAAATGAAGTCCTTTGAAATGAAGTCCATTTCATGTGATCCAAAACCAAACTCCTATTATATTAAGCTCTTACGATTTTCTTTTTCTTGTGCATTAGAACAGTTATCTTTATCTTAACCAATGCAGTGAAGAAAAAGGGTAGAAACACAGAGAAAAGGTAGAAACCCGGATGGATTTTTTCCCCCCAAATTGAGCCCCTTATCAACAACTGTAAGGCAAAGTAATGAATATTTTTATTATTCATGATAAGATCACTATAGTCAAAATAAATATCAAATGTTGTACACAGAGTTCACAGGGATTATGAGTTGTTTGGGATTCTTACTTGATTGACAAAATCAAAATTATACCTTTAGTTTTAAATCTAGAACTCTTCCAGTCATTTTTTTTCTTAATGATAAAGCAGGAAGACTAACCTGTGTATCAGAGACCATTTACATCTATCACTGGACACAGAAGACTTGACCTCCTAAAAGAGGATGAACTTATAAAAACATCCACCAACAACCTGAACAATTTTTCTCTTTTCTACTTCGTGGCATCATATTGGGTATCTGTGTTTAGAAGTCTTTCTGACCAAGCTCAAAACAACTGAAAAACAAAACCAATCCCTTCCTATTTGTACCTTCATAGTTCTATAGACGTTTGTTGAATCAAAATGTTGTGTCACCTCATCAGAGAAGTCCTAAAATGTGTCAGCCCAATTTATTTTGTTTTTTTTAAATCAAGAGATTTGATGTAACTGGATCTCATTCATTAGTCAATGCAACAATAAGCATCAGATGGTAGATCATTTTTAAAATAGTTCTAATGTTGGCTCCACCATTAGGTGTGCTGGTTTGGAAAGTTCAAGAGATACAGTCATAAGTATCTTTAGCACTATAAGTTATTATGCACATAGTTCAACTTATAATTTTTTATAACATTAATGCTTTATGCAAAACAGTGGAATGATATTAAAAATATATTTTGCTGAAAATTTGTAATTTTCCTGTTCATATAATTTGAGGAGATAATCTGTCATGACTTTACCCTAATAATTTTTGTTTTTGTGAGTGGGAGTTGTGAGACTTGATTAGGCTATTTTAGTAGCTAAAAAATTAATAATTCCTTCCCTGTTTGTGCTAAAGCATTATTAATAGATAAGTAAAATACAGATTATGGGATAGCAGCAATAATCACTGTAGGAAGGAAATTCCTATTCATTGATTAGGCTCAATTATATGCAGGGGATTCCACCTACTCTAATGAGAAATATATTTTCATAATTTTGCTTACAGCACACTCAAGTAAAGATGTGAAATTAGAAATGCAAATCATCCAAAGAGCAAGTGTATAAAAATGAGGTTTCAGTAAGGGCTTCATACAAATTTTATTTCATGGTTTGTATTTTTCATGAAAGCCTCTACAACACAATTACATTAGGGACTATAATTTTCAACTTAACTCTGGTTTCTAGGTCCTATTGGGTCCACTGTGTATTGCATCTTACTTGCTTTTTTTCCTACCTAAAACTGTACCCTGGGAATGGTAACTATTGAAAAATTATAACGATTTGAGTAAGGAGTAATCTAGATCTATTTTATTATTTTCGAGCACTTAACATATTCTATTATCATTAAGTTATAAGCACTGACTCCATCATCATAATTCTTTAAGATTTTCAATGAGTTAATATAAAATTCTGAATTAGTATCAATAATAGCTTTAACTAAATTGGATAGAATTCA
Organism: Spilogale gracilis; assembly: GCA_004023965.1. Taxonomy (NCBI): domain Eukaryota; kingdom Metazoa; phylum Chordata; class Mammalia; order Carnivora; family Mephitidae; genus Spilogale; species Spilogale gracilis. The sequence continues at coordinate 375,086 of PITA01000068.1, read as the reverse complement.
ATGCCTAATGGAGCCTTCTACTTTCCCCTCAAAGTTATTGCTGGTTTTCACCCTCTAATCACTTTCATTACGAGAAACTGGATATGATCAAAACCTCTGGAGTAAAGCAGAACATGTTGCAAAACAAACCCACAGACAGGAGGCTCTATAAACCAGAGATTAAAAGGTTTGCCGATTGCTTATTTCCAGTCGACAGGCATAGGTAAATCAATTATGGTGTTTTAGGAAGAAATAACCACACCCAAAACTCTGAAGAAAAAAATCTTCCTATGTTTTTGCTTTTGTTGCCAATGTACAAAATGGTTTTTGATATGAGTCACTTAAAAAAAATCTGTAACTGAGCCTATCTCTTTTGGCCATTTTATTACCTAAATCATGAGGATGCGACTGCTTCACACTTATTTTTCCATGAAAACATTTTATCTAGAACTCTATGATGGGGACACCTGTGTGGCTCAGTTGGTTAAGCATCTGCCTTTGGCTCAGGTCAGGTCATAATCCCAAGTTCCTGGGATCGAGTCCCACATTGGGCTCCTTGCTCAGCGGGGTGCCTGCTTCTGCCTCTGCCTGCTTGTGCTGGCTGTCCTGATCTCTCTCTCTCTGACAAATAAATAGATAAAATCGAGAAACACAGCCAGAGAGGGAACACAAGCAGGGGGAGTGAGAGAGGGAGAAGCAGGCTTCCCGCCGAGCAGGGAGCCTGATGCGGGACTCGATCCCAGGTCTCTGGGATCATGACCTGAGCCGAAGGCAGTCGCCCAACCAACTGAGCCACCCAGGCGCCCCGTAAATAAATAAAATCTTTAAAAAAAGGAGAACTCTATGACAAGGTAACTATTATTTCTTAACACTTGCCTAATCCTGAATACCAATAAATCATTGAGTTCTTCCTCTGAAACTAGTAATACAGTATATGTTAATTACATTGAATTTAAGTAAAAAACCTGCTTAATACAGAATGTCACCATCCATCCTTAATGATATAAAAATTAATCTTTTAAAATGCTAACAAAAATAATTTAAAACAAATATTACTTGTAAAAAACCATCTCCCCTAAAGGAAAATATTTAACAAATCATTTGGCACTATACCATCTATTGTGAATACTTGACTTTTGATTGTTACGTGTTACAATTTTTTCAGTGGTTATGCATACATTTAGTACTTTAGATATTTATTGAGTTACTTCTATGTGTCAGGCACTGCTCTTGGTGCTTAGGATACATAAGAGAACAAAGCAAAACTTTGAGCTCCCATGGGACTTGCATCCTCATGGAGGATGATAGAGAAAGGGCAAAAATGATACGGTATGTTCAAAGGTGATTAGACATATGGGAAAAGGAGAAAAAGTAGAAGCCAGGAACACCAGCAGTCTGGTGAATCTACAGTTTTAAATAGAGGGTTAAAATATGGTGCACGGAAATGGTGACATTGGAGCAAAGGCTTGACGGAGGCAGGGGTGTTAGCCAGGTAGATGTGCTACAGGGGAGTACTGAAGGCAGAGGAGCAGCGAGTACAAAGTCCCAAGAAGCAAGAGTATGTGGTAATGTCAGAAGAACAAGCAAGGAGGCCCAGGAGCTGGTCTGGAGTGAGGTAGTCAGACAGGGGCAGCTGTGTGCTTATACTGGGATTGGAGAACTCACCTGGGTAGGACTGTATAGTCCACTGTAAGAACTGCTGTTCACAGTGGGAAATTGGGAGCTTTTGAGTGGTTGAGTAGGGAAAAATTCCTTGTGCTACAGTAGTAACCATATCTGAGATATGGTCAGATTATGAATTGTTTTAAAGTTAGAGCCATCAAAATTCCGTTGGAATGTGAAACACATTGGAGGTGAAAAGTGAGAGGGGGGAAAAAAGGTCAAGAATGATTCTGGTTTTTGACCAGAGTAGCTGAGGAAGAAAGCCACTACAACTCCTGAGGTAGAGGAGGCTGTGGATGGTACAGATCTGTAGGGAAACATCAGGTCTCTGTTGTAATGATGTGGGGCTTGGGGTGTCTATTCTAGTGGAGAGGGTAAGTGGCCAGAGAAATGCTAGGACTGGATATATACACTTAGGAGCCACTGGCATATAGACGGGATGAGATCGTGCTTGGAAGGAGAGCAGAGAAGACCCGGGGCTTTGCAATGTTAGGGGGTAAGGAGAAATAGGAGTAATCAGCAAAAGAAGTGAGAGAGAGTGACCAGAGAGGTAGGAGAGAGATCCAAGCAGGAGGTGTCATGGAAGCCAGGGGGGAGCACTCTTCTCAGGCCACAGGAGATAAGGATGGTGCACCGCCATTAAAATGAAGAACATGAAGGTCACTGGAAATCACATATCATGTATGACATGATATATGTTCTACATCATATATTCCATACAGAAAATACACTGAAAGGGAATAAAAATAGACTTTGTCTCTAATGACTAGAATAACCTTGAAATGGTAGAACACTACTCTTGTCATTCATGAGATCAGGCACCATTTTTAATATCCTGAGTCTTTCTGAGAAATGTGTTTCTACCAGATTCCTGCAATTAGATGAGTGGCTAATCATATATCTGAAAAACTGGAGTGTCAGCCTCAGCCTCAGAAGGGAAGGGATGGTTACTGTCCAAGCTTTCAATCCTATAACCCATCTTGCTTATTTAAATAGAGCTAGAGTAATCTCATCAAAGTTGCAGAGTACAATGTGATTGAGTTCACAATGCAGTATTTAATTAGAAAATGTTAGTTAAGCTTCCTCAATTCAAACTCGCATCCAAGAAATGTCTTCACACACACGAGCCAGTTGTAGAGCTCAAGCATAAAACATGCATTTTGATTCAGGTCATACCCCATGTCGCAGTATCATGGCAGAAGAACGATTCATGTTTTGAATTCATAGAAGGCTATATAGCAAGAGGCTGAAATTTCCTTTTCCCATCGACAAATGGTATTCAGAAAGCTGCTTTGGTCCAATCTGAACTAGAACAGTAACCTTAAGGGAACTTGTAAAGTCGTCGAACAAAGGGAGTCCATAGGGCTCCTCCATGGGTATATGGAGAGCCGGGGAGGCAGGAACGAATGCCATCTTAAATGATGGTAGGACAGAAAGGGATGGAGAGAAAGTCCACTACAATGATTTTTATGCTTTTTCTAATGGCTAAATGTACTTCCCTCTCCCTGTTAAAAATGTAATAAAATTTTTCTCTTGGGTCTGGACTTTATATGTCAAGTTTCTGCCTGCAGCTAATTTTTATGACTGAATTGCAAAGCCCTGAAAGGAAGCATTTCGGCAGAAAATGCTGACAGCTCCACAGCTAGAGGAGTGCTAATGATAAGAACGTGAACATAAGGCTGTGCTCGGTAGCCAATGAATTCACGTGTCCTAATAGGATGAACATTCTAAAACAAGGACCATAATCAGCTTCATTGTATTAGGAAGACAAGGAACAGGAATGTAATGTTACAAGTTCAGCACATTAGGCTTCTACTAGGTGCATATGTTTAGCAACATTTAGGAAGGAGATGATAGAGAAGAAATACTTTGAAACATGAATAAATATGGGGCCCTACCTTACTGAAATTTCATCTGACTTTTGTTCCAATATTTTAGCATCGGCCGTTGATGTATAGTTGATCTCAAAGTACTGCAAAATGTTTCGTGATTATTATTTCCCTCTCATCCAATTAGAAGACAGTACTGCGGAATTCCTCACAAAAGAATCTTCATACCATGGTAGTTCCTTCAGGATCTAGTGATTTTAGTTTCCGAGGTAATATAGGATAGTCCCACACGATCTTGACATATTCTTGAATCGTGGTAAAAGTTTACATTTATGTCACAGGATTACTATAATTTAATTTACATTAAAATTAATGTTTAGAACTGTGCTAGGCATTCATGTATTTCGGTGGTTAGCAATCTAGAGTCAATGGGGTTCCCCGGGGCTTGCTGTTTATTTTGGTAAACGAAATTTTACTGGAGTCATGCCCATTCATTTACAGATTATCTAGGTCTTCTTTTGCAACACAAAGACTACTTTTGCAACACAAAGACAGACCTGAGTGGTTGTGAAGACACTGTGATATGGGCTGTACAGCCTCCAATATTTGCTATTCGGTCTGTTTGTTGATACTTACTGTAGATCATTCTCTTCCCAACCCTGATGTCAGTACTAGTCTTATCCCAGTTTGTGGAAGAAGAATAACTGAAGCTGGGGGAATTAAATAAACGGTCTGAGATTACAAGCTAGAAAATAACAGGCCCAAAATTTGAATCTGGGAATAGTTCCCAAACTTACGATCCTAACTAACAATGTCTCCCAAAAATGCCTGAAGGTCATCATGTTAGCAGAAGTAATGTGAGTGTCACAGTGTAGAGAAAACTTGTGATCAGAAAAACAGAATGAACATAGATATATTTAGCAATGTTTCATTATTCAGCTTCAAGGAAATGTGATGGATATAGACAGACTATTTCTTGGTAAGCAACTTCAACTGCTCATAGAAAAATTTCAGTCTACCTGCCATCAGCGCTGTGTAAATGGAACAATCTAGCATCAGTTCTACTACACATGTAATATATTAGTGGAGCATATATAACTTTTGCAAGGGTTCCCCTCTATGGAATCACACATCTCTCACAGTATAGTATGGAGGTATTTCAGAGCTGGGACCCCTGAGGTTCCAATTACTTTACCGAGTCACCAAGCAGCTAGTGCCACAGTAAGTATTTAGACCCAGATCTCTTTCTACCAACCACTGTTTTGCATATATAAAAAAGATGAAGTTATTCAAATGTGAAATTCTGAACAATAAAAATCACTAAGTCTTTAATAACATGGACCAACAATTTCGGAACGTCAAGATGTGAGACTGGAACAGAATTGAAGAGAAGGAAGCATGGCAAGAGTTTTAGCCAAAGGTAAAAGCAACTGCTGAAAGTCTTGTTATAGTGAAATCAGTGTTCTTTTCTCTTCTGAAAGGCCAGCCTCTGAAATGATAAAGCGGAATTCCCAGAAAATTCTTTCCTTAGCCCTCCGCGGATGACTTATGACTTCTTTGTGGAATTCCATCAACTCAGTGGCCTGGCCCCTGACAGCTTCTCTGAGTGGTCTGAGCCTACCTGATGATCAGTTAACTCTCACTTTTGTTCTGTCCTAGGCTGCGGGCTGTCACTAGTATCCAACAACGAGAATTTTGGCTGCACTTCAAGAAACCCTCCAGATTCACAGGTCATTGACACTGGAGAGTGTTACAGTCTGTGAGAAGCAGGGAGATCAGATGTGAGAAGAGCCAAAAGAAGGTGCAAGGGAACTCTTGGAGAAGAAAGAAGGGAAGGTTATCTTTCACAGGAATGTCAAGGAAATTAAAATGGAATTCAAGCAAATATCTAAATATCTGGCTTTGAATGGTTGTTGACAAGCAGCTCTCAGCTCCGCCATTCACAATGACCCTGTTTGTGACCATGATTCATACTGAAATGTTAGTCACACAGTTTTAAAAGTAGTTTCCAGTATAAGATTAGCCTTTTCATAAAGATAGCTTCCAAACAAGACCAAGGTTTTTTGTTGTATCTCTTTTAAAAAAAAACAAAAACAAAAACAGAACACCTCTTTCAACAAAAAGAGGCATTTGGTGCTCTTTTATGATTCTTTTCAGTGAAGTTTAAAAAAAAAGAATCAGGCACAGAATTTCCCATAAAAAGGGAAATTTGACAGGAAAAAAATGTTGATTGAAAGCTTCAATTCATGCATAAAACGGGTAAATCAACTGATATTACCAAGAAAGGAAATTTTTTATTCCAGTTAAAGCTTAACCTTTGACATAAAATAGAAAAATAAAATATTTAGATGTTGTCATAAAATGAACGTAATGATTCATTCACCTCTTGCTATCTACTTGAATATCTCATTTTATTATTCTTATTTAGTCTGACTGGCATATTGCACATAGTTCTTCTAGAGATCATGCTTCATGGCCATTTCAAGATTTACTTCCAAATAGCTCAATGAAAAACCCCCAGTGACCTTGTGTTACATTATGTGCAAAACACAGAAAGGAATCTATCCTGGGATAAAAGGAAAGCATTAATTATACAGGCTATTTAATTTTTCTTTTGCTGAAATGCTACCACAGGAAAAGGTAGCTATATGCTGAAAACAAAGTGTAGAGCAAAAAGATATGGCTATAAAGGTATGCAATCGTTCACTTTTCTTTCACATGCACATCTGTGTGCATATGTGGTATCATACCAGCCTTTCCCTTTTAAAGCATTAGAGGATAAGTTCAGGGAGGGAAGAGAAATAGGGGGAATACCTGTCTTTCCATCTGCTCTATTATGAAGAGTATGGGACTTGGAGGGAGGGGGGTGGAGGGATGGGAGAGCCTGGTGGTGGGTACTGGGGACACCTAAAGCGGGGAGCACTGGGTGTGGGGAATGGGGAATGAATCTTGAAACACTGGAAAAAAAAATTTAGTAACAATAAAAAAAAAAAAAATATTGGTGAGTCGATGGAGTTTTGAAAACTTCCTTGTAGTAATAACTTAATTCTCTAAACTTATTATAGGCATATCTACCATTCCAGCTTTGCAATTGAAAGGAATAAAGTGAGCTCTTTGAAGAGGCAAATTACATGACAAAATGAAACAAGAATGGTGTACTAATCTCATGTGCAAAGAGAGGCTCTCAGGCACGAAACTATTAATTTTACATATTTTTTTTAACACTTATGGCATTTGTCATCTTGGATTCCAAGCTTGGCACAAAGGAATATAATAACACTTATCATACACAAGTATTTTTAATCTTGCCAGAAAAATACTGCACAAAAATGGTCATTACAACTTGAGTCTTTGTAGTAATTAAAAGCTATAAGAGAATGAGTTAAACAAAAAAAGCAACTTGATCATTTCTAAATAAAAATAAACCTACTTCACAATATTTCAGAAGGGGAAGTAGCTATTTTCAAATAAATGTCTTCTCATTCTGACCTCCCTCGACATAGATGATACCATCTCTCTATGGTATAGATTCATAGGGAATATTATGAGGTTTTATTTTTATTTTTACAATTTTAGTTTTAAGTTCTCACACAATGAAACTGACCTGTTTTCTGTTGGCGTACAGCGCTTTATGTGTTAACCCTTACAGAGATACATGTGACTACCACCCGTTAGGTTACAGAATGGCTCCTTTACCTGCCCCCCCCGCCCCGCCCCAATCTCACTTGTACCATTCTTTTGGAGTGTCATTCTTCCTCTTTTCCTAATTCCAGGCAACCTCTGTTCTGTCCTCATCACTTAAGTTTTAGCTTTTTGAGAACGTCATATAAATGGAATCTAATAGTATGTGACATTTTAAGACTGGATTCTTTCATTCAGTATAGTGTCTTTAAAAATTTTTTTAAACCATTTTATTTATTTATCTGAGAGAAGTAGTGACAGAGATAGCGAGAGAGATAGGGAGATGGAGCGGGGAGGAAAGGGAGAAGCAGGCTCTGTGCTGAGCAGGGAGCTGATGCAGGCTTGATCCTAGGAGCTGGGATTATAATCCGAGCCAAAGGCAGATGCCTAACTGACTGAGCCATCCAGGCGCCCCAGTATAATGTCTTTGACATCCGACCAGTTAGTTATTTGGTATATTAGTAGTTTATTCTTTTTTACTGTTGTGTTGTATTCTACGGTATGGATGTACCCCAGTTGATTTATCCAATCACTCAAGAAAAGCCATTTAGGCTGCTTCCGCTTTGGGGCTATTATAAATAGTGCTGCTATAAATATTTGTGTGACACAAGTTTTCACTTTTCTGTGGAAATACTCTGGAGCAGGATTGCTGGGTCAAATGGTAATTGTATTTTTAACTGTATAAGAGACACAATGTGGTATTTCAAATATTAAATCAAAGCACCGGTAAAATACTGAAAGGACAATCAAAAGTTCTCTTCTGTAACTGATACATCTAAAAGCCATTTCTTAGAAGTGAAATTCTAGAAACTGACAGAGAACAATAGTTGCCTTTCATTCAGAGAGAAGAAAAAATATTTCCCCTCATTATTGAGCTAATAAAAAGGATTATGATTAATCATAGGTGACCCCAAATCATGGATGGTTATTTCAGAGTTTTCCTCATGGTTAGAAAGACATCTGGAATCTCCTATGTCCTCCTTAGTGATGTGAAAAGCCAAAGAATGAACTGGTGAAGAGAGAGTGAATTCAGACATTTGGTCCCATTTTTCTTCATGTCAATGCCTCAACTTCTAGTTTTGCATCAACAGCAAAATGAGGTTACAAGTATAACAAAAATAATCCTCTTAAATGCATATAAACACAGTGGGGGAGAACTAAAGGGCGATTAGCTCACTAACACAGAAAGTAAAGGGCAGGAAAAATAAGGAGGACAGGTCCTTGAGTTGTGTCTGGAAGGAAAAAGAGAATGAAAGCTGAGAGAGAGAGAGAGAGAGAGAGAGAGAGAGAGAGAGAGAGAGAGAGAGAGAGAGAGAATGAGAAATGACTGTCTGGATTTGCTAATTAGTTTGAGCTTCAGGCTGTGTGGAGCCCATTATTAAACAGGACATCCATGAGACACCTTGCTCTATACCTTCTATGAGCTAGTACGCAATTCCATATCTTCCTATAGATATTATTTCCTAAGAAAGATGTTGGTGCCTGTTACCGGGCTTGGCCAATGATGGTTAATTCCGACAGAGAAACTGTAATGAAGCGGTTAAGTATTATTAGGTTTTTGTTTTGTGAAAATTCGCTAATAGCCTACAACGTGCTAGGCATTCTTCTAGGCACTGTGGCTATGTGGTGATCAAAAATAGACAAAAATGCCTGTCCTCTTAGATCTGACATTCCCATATAAGTCAAAATGATTCAGTGCTAGGCACTTGTGTGTTTTCTATGGCAGTCTGCTCTAAGCCTTCAACCCAAACTTTAAGGTATAGAAATTTATTCACAAGTTATTAAAAATAGTTTTGCCATCTGTTTCAATAATTTTGAAAATCAGAGCTAACTTGGACTCACATCAGACTTTTATCACTGTAAGAACTCTCCAATTAGCTTATGTCTTACTCACTTGTTTATTTGTATGTAATGTCTTCTGAGTGATGATATAGTGATTATGTCCTTTTTCTGGGTTAATGCAATCATTTAATTATTTTTTTTCACTAGACCATTGTTGAAAATTCAGTGATCAAAAGGATGTACTTCTGTGGTTCTTGTATTTTATATTTCTGTTTTGCCCATCCTATAGAACAGAGCGTCTGGATGCTAATTTGCTCATAGTTTGTCATCTCTGCCAGCAGTAAACAAGATGGGACTCTGACCCTCCCGGATGATGCTGACCAAGTGGTTCCATGCTGTCGGTGGTACAGCTGGGACTCATTTTTACGTCCTCAATTTTAAAAAGCGAGTGTTAGAGTCAGTCTCCACTCATTTCACCCAAATTAAGAATGCAAGGCAGGCGCAGGCCATGCCTCCAGCGCCCGTGCAGTCCTGGTCAAGCGAAGAGGAATCTGAGGAAGAGAACAGATATGCAGCTGTATCTGGAATACGACAACACCAACTGAGCAACAAACAGACAGAACCAAACCCCAGTCTATATTAAGTCAGAAAAGTATAGTGCTATGGATGGTACAGATGTTAGAAACCTTCTGGCATTATTTGAGAGCAAAGCTGGTGCTCTGGTTGTTGAAATGATTAAAAATCTCCCTCTGTGGTGATTTGGAAAGGCATCTGAGGTGCATGCAGCATGTTGCTTTGTGATTTGCAAAAGAGAAGGGTGTGCAATTATTTACTGTGATAATCTGTGGACTGGGATCACTTTGAGCAATTAAACCCCATTTATTTTTAACAAGGAGTATGGGGCTTTTTCTTCTTAGCCTAACTACATTGAAAGAAGCTTTATTTTTTTCTGATTAGTTACCCATTCCCTGTGCCAAATGTGTTGAGGTTTCCTGCTATTATTGTGCAAAATACTGGGAGGCAGAGTTGGGCCTTATTTACTTCTGGATCATTCCGGCTGGTACACTGAGCTGTTCCTAGAAGGTGCTAAAACATATCTGGGCTGATCTGTTTAGTAGTTTGTTAGTTCGGGATTCTGACTCAGGAATCAGGAGTCAAAATGTAAGTACCATTTATCACGAGTTGCCAGCCTACTCAGCTTCTCTGTGCTCTATTTATTTTATGTCTCTTTTACCCTATGTTTTCTCCTTTACTGCCAGTTTCCAGGTCTGTTCGCTCCTCTCTCTCTTACTCTTTTCTCCTACAGTGGGCACTCTAGGAAACCACAACCTTATTTCTCCTCCTCAGAGTCTTCTCTGTGGAGCTTATTCCTTACATGTAATCTTCTCAGGTGTAGAGCACATACTTCTTCATTTATGGGAATCTTTAAGAGGAGCCCCATCCTGAGGTCTGCAAATATTAGACTATCACTATTGCTATTTGATAAAGCATATTGGTGTTCATTTCTTGAATTGTGCAAAAGACAACATTTTGGGGGGCAAACACACTGTATATCCATATGACCTAGAGACATGGCCTAAAGAAACAGTAGACTGCCTGGGAATCTTTAAGAGGAGCCCCATCCTGAGGTCTGCAAATATTAGACTATCACTATTGCTATTTGATAAAGCATATTGGTGTTCATTTCTTGAATTGTGCAAAAGACAACATTTTGGGGGGTAAACACACTGTATATCCATATGACCTAGAGACATGGCCTAAAGAAACAGTAGACTGCCAAGAGACATCCCTCAAAGTTTTAAGTCTCCCTTTTGAGTAGCTGTGATAGCAAATAAGAAGAAATGTAAAAGGAATACTTGGGGGTCCACTCCATATGTACTGCTGTGCTGGGAATTACATCAGTCACTTAGTCTTTACAAAACCCCCATTATTTATATATAATGGCCCACAATGCACTACATATACTGACATTTTGATCAGCAAAGTTTCATCACTTGTTCAAGTCAGAGAGTTGCACAGCCAAAGTGAACAGAACACCTCTGAACCGGAGTTGGTCAGTGTCTGCCTCCCCCATGAAGCCGCTCCTTCTTGAGCTAATGAAAGTGTCAGATCATACTCATATTCAAACCATCTGACCACATTTCCTTCAGTGCTTTCACACCTACCCCTTCTGGCCCTTTTCCAGGGAGAAGGGATTTAGGGGGAGCTAGACAATGAAATGTACAGATCTGAGATCATGAATGGAAATACAGGGATTTTTAGATGGTGCATCGTGATTGCCTCTTGTAGACAGTTTTAGTGTGCGTGTAAATCACCAGGGCAGACCCCCTTTCCCAGCTTTGTCCTCAGAGACTCTGGCTTGATAAATCTAGAGGAGGCTAGGGAATGAATTATGGTAACAAGCACCTCAGAGAAGCTGATGAAGAAGGTTCTCAGATCACTCGATACGTGAGGCTGTGCTGTCTTAAAATCTGTATGGTTTCCTTAAACACATGCTTTCATGAGGCACTTTGCCCACATTTTTGAAATCACCAGTTTTCTGAATATTTAACCATTGTGAAATAATGATTCTATCATAAATGGGTTTCTAGAAATCACTGAGAGGAACAATAAATGATAGAAAAGAAGTGATTCATGTCACCAGAAGGCAGTATGTCCAATGAATTCAAACCATGCAAATCAGCATTTGACCAGGTAAGTTTTTTAAAAATTGGGAATTTAAGAACTGTGAGTATGTGTGTTTCAGGGAACTAGAGGATGGTGTGTGTCGTAGCCATTACATCAACTAATGAAAACAAGCAAGAAACCCTTAAAATTGTGTTCTCTTTAAAAAAATGAAAACACTGAAAGGAATGTATTTTATCAGAAGAGCCTGTTATATTTAAAATTCACCACCTTACATCAAAGATAAATGCTGAAATGAGATATTTGGAGGATGAAAATCTGTATCCACAAGATACTCATAGCACCTATCTCGGGATCTCTTTTGCTGTTCATGTTGCTGGAAGAGTCTTTGTAAGCTTTTGCCTAAGTATGTCAGTAGTATATTGTGAATGAAGCAGCAGAACCTACTGTTTAATAGAAGCTAGAGGTGAAATGTGTGATCATTGGTTTTCGATCTGAAACTATAAATGCCTGGCAAGCAATCATTCCTTTTACCTAACTACCTTCATTTTAAAACTTTTGTTGGCACTGTGATTTTACAAAGATCTTACTTCAGGGATCCCAAGAATGATAATGTAGTTTGACGTGCTCTTGATAATGGAATAAATAAAGCATGAACTTTGGAAGAAAATCTGGAAATTCCACATTATTCATGTTAGGCAGCTGGAGAAGAGGGGTGGGATGGGGAAAGTCTTGGACTATATATACCATAAAGAATGCTTTTCTTATTTTGAAGAAGAGATTTAAACTATTTAAAAACATACCCTTTCCATAAGAAAAAATTGATGAAACACTTCATTGCCTGTTGAAAATGGCAGAGAGGGAAGGTTTGCAGGTGGCCTGAGTGGGAATGGAATTCCACCTGACTAAGGATTTAGAATAGGGAATTGTCATCTAGGCAGAAGACTAATATAGGAGTTACCAAGGGTTTACTAGCAAAGGGGTAATTCTAAAGAATCCATCCAAATGAGGAAATCCAAAGGAGAATATGAGTGTCAGGAACCTCTGACATAGAGATGAGAGCAAACACACTCAACTGGGAGCAAATTAATTTTGTGGAGGGAAATAGTGGTTCAAAACAATGGCCTTTTGGGGCTGGAATCTGTGCCTTACTATTATGAGATGTTTGGGTCATAGTATACGGGAAGATGGCCTTAACATAAAAGACTACCCTAAAGTGAAGGGCAGACTGGACAGGCACTCCTAGGTAAGCTCTCAATATCTACATCTACCTATATCCATACTGACTGGTGAAAAGGAGATCTGTATAACACAGCCTCTAGAGACATCACCACCACAGCCTACCAGCGATGGATTTTAAGGCAGACCACCTGAATACCCAACTGAACCACAGCAGTGAAAAGACAGTACACACTCATTGGTAACTACATATGCTGAAGTAGAATAACCTTTAGTTTATCTACATACTGCAAAAAAAAAAAAAAAGGAAAAAAAAAGAAAGACACAGCTTGTCTGAAGGGCACTCTTTGGTAATTTATGTCAGTTAGTGGCACAGATTACGGGAGCTACTAAGGTTCATTCATATGGAATGGGTTCCTTTTGTCTTCCTAGTCCCCCAGCCCATGACTGTTCAAATCCCCTCTAGTGATACTACATCATCAAAAGTAACCATGCGCAATTGTAGGGGTTTTGACCAAAGGGCTCTAGTGTTAATCTACCTTAATTAGTGAGAAAAAAAAAGGCTGCAGAGATAAGTAAATATCCTGCTCATGTTCCATGTTGTTACTTTTCCATTCTTTCTCCCACTATTTACTTTAAATTTAAATTACTTTAAAACTCTATTCTCTGGCCAATACGAGATAGAAGTAGAATTCTGATTTCGACAGTGATGAGTGTTTTGTGATTAAGGCCCTGAATCTATTCTGACCTAGTTTGAGGGTCTGAAATAATGCTGGACTGTGCTCTGTGTAGGCACATGGGAGTCAATCCTAGGAAAGCAGCTCACTGAGGCAAAAAGGTAAGATTGATAGCTGGATCTGACAATTCATTACTCATAAAAAGAAATGATGAAAGATAATTTGCAGGCAAGACACGCTAGGTGCTTGCTGAGGACCAATAAACCAACACTTGTTACAAAGTTCCTTATGTAATGCAGGATTATCTCTAGGTTTTGCACTAAAAAGACACCCAGGATGAGTAAATTGATGTCATGGATAACTGGGTCAAATGGATAACTCATGATCTGAGAGGGGGATAGAAGACACTGCTAATGCTCATTTGCTAGGAGACACAACTAGTAAAAGATTCAGTGCATGGTATTTATCGTTCTTTTGTTGCACAGATAGGAAGAAATGGGTAAGGAAGAAAAAATGTCAACTTGAATAACTTAGAAAAAGGTCTAGATTTATAACTATCACAAAATCAGATACCTATGGAAAGGACAACAGAAAATGATAGGAATCCCTCTGCTCTGGTTAAGCAAAAAGGTTACCCTTCTATGGTTATGTGGGATGAACTGGAATATGTGGGAATATGTGGCATTATCTATCAAGGTGTGGGAGCCACTGTCACTTTAAGGCAAGAAACCTTGCCACCACACAGGAAAAACCTGTAGTTCTGTAGAATTAGGGATAGAGTATCACTGTCTACCCTCCTTCAGAGGATTTTCTTGTCATTGGGGTAGCTGTGTTGCATATCAAAATGGCTCTAGTTGATACTGAATATGAGATTCCTATCTGTTCTCACTGGTTCAGAAAACATTTTTGAGGAAAGCAGATCATGGCCCCCCAAAGATTCCTACATCCTAACCCCTAATACTTGTGTTACCTCACATGAGAAAGAGGACTTTGCAGATGTAGTGAAGGTCATGGGCCTTGGGATGGGAGATTATCTCAGTGTGTGCCCTTGCTAATCATGTGAGTCCTTAAAAAGCAAGGAGTCTTTTTTGCTGGGGTTAAAGAGAGATGCCATGATGGGAGAAGAGTTAGAGAAATGAGACCTTGCTGGCTTGGAAGACAGAGAAAGTGGGCCACCAGCCAAGGAATGTGGGCAACCTCTAGAAGCTAGAAAAGACAAGGAAACGGAGTCTCTCCTAGAGTTTCTGGAAGGGATTTTAGCTCTGCTGACACTTTGATTTTATCCTGTGTCACACTTATGACCGACTGAACTGGAAAATGATAAACCACTGTTTTAAGCCACTAAGCTTGTGGTCATTTGTTACAGCAGCAAGAAGAATGTAATACAATCTGCATGATGACAAATCTCCAGTCCAGATTTCAAGTTTTCTGGTTTCACCTGCTCTTTTCTCACTTTCATCTTAGAGAATATCAAGCTATATAGCTATCTCTTAGTAACTGCTCAACTCAAAAGGATAGTATAAACATGGTGAGTATAAGCTATGAGTTCTCATGGTTCGGCATGGTAAACAGGACAGGTGGTGATAGGCAGAAAGCTGCCTCCTCTAACATGTGTCCCTACCCATGTTTTGCTGTAGAACACCAGAAAAAGGCAAGTTTTAAATTCAAACAGCCCACTTTCAGTCCTCTCTGTTACATATGTCCTCTGTTGTATGAGTTATAGCATTTGTAAAACTCAGTTCTGTCATCTGCAAAAATTAGCAATATCTTCTTTTTAAGATCTTCATTATGATGAAGTTCTAATCATAATGAATAACTAAGGACTCTGAGATAAGGGCACCTATGTGGCTCAGTGAGAGTCCTGGGATTGAGCCCCACATCAGGCTCCATACTCAGTGGGGAGTCTGCTTATCCCTCCCTCAGCCCCTCCCCATGGCTCTCTCTCTGTAATAAATAAAAAAAAATCTCAAGAAAAAGACTAAATGAGGTAACATATGTCAAGCACATAGCAGGGAATCCTGTACATGTGTTTTACACATAATAGTTTGTAACTATTTTGAAATGATGGCAGCTCATTAGGATGAGGCAGACACGGGGAAAATGGCTTGGGCACTGAGACAGAATTGTAGACATATAGATGGAAGGCAAGGCACAGTTTCTAAGAAGCACACTTACACAAAAGCACAGCTTGGTCTAGGCTTGGCACTGATCAATGGGTGGAATCCAAAGTGGGGCAGTGGGTTCTGTTTAGGTGAGTGAGACAGGAGTACTGGAAAAATCCTTGCTATGATTCCTGGAGAACCAGGCAAGCAGAAGGTTGTCTTTAGAAAAGTGGCCCAGCAAGTAGCACCACCAACATAACACAAGGAGGAGGGGCTCTGTCTGCAGAGCATTATGAAGAATGCAAGTCAGGATAACCAGAAGGGAGATGGACAAGGTTTCCTGTGAGGTGGAATGCATGGAGCCCCCAGGAGCTGGTATTTGGGAGGCTTTGAGAGGGAGAGCAGGAGTATCAGTTTAGCACCTGCATCCTCTATCTTATAACTAATGTTAAGCTTTCCACTGAATGGGAGAAGCCACAGCAGCCTAGGTATCGTTGGCCTTAGTCAGGATCCCTTAGGTGGGACCATCTCTGCCCCCTCAGCTGGAGGAAGCTAGGAGACTCCAAAGCAGAACAAATAATGCAGACACTGAAAGTAATCATTTAAATATTCTTCTTTTCCTCCCTCTAATACTCTCTCTCTTATTCATTTGTCTCTCTGTCACTGGCAATAGTCAGATTCCTTGACTTTGAATGATGTTTTATACCTCCGTATCTTTTGCTCTCATTATCCAATCTACCACTATGCCATGCCCATTCAACATGCCAGATATCTTCCACCAGTCCTTTTCCAGAATTGCTCCTGACTGGCTACCTTCTAAGACAGATTCCCCGAGTAGCTGTCATCTTGTCATTCACTCCTTCTTTATGTCACTACTGTCTTTCATTCTCACAGTAGTTTTCTATCACATTTCCATAATCAAGCCAAAGAAGTCACACTAATCTACTATGATCCTATTCATAAAGCAGCAACTCTTTTGCTAGCACTCTCAATTGTACTTAGGGTAGCCCATCCTCCATCCTAATTTTCCATTTCTGCCAATGCAGCTTTTTCAAGACTATGCCAAGGAGACCCTCCTGTTCTATTTTTCCCCCCAACTTCAACTAACTTAACAATTTTCAAAGAGTTCACAGTAACTGACAGATAAGGGAGATTTCTCATCCTGGTTATCCAGACAATAGCATTTGCAATTGTATCCCTCCTTGACATCAAACACGTTTTACAGTAGGGAATGGTCTATAGCAAGAAGCTCATGTTACTATCCTGATTCTTGCTTGACACGGTCCAGTTCTGTATAAGAATTCTATGATGAGACTCGCAGCTTCTGCTGGAGACTCATAGCTCACAAGTCTTGACCCAGGGTTCTTCATCTCACCCCAGCTTATGAAACTGCATCTGGTGACTTCTATTTATGACTTCTGTTTATATACTTTGCTGTTTATGGACAGCATTAACCACCACCAGACCTTCTTCCAAGAAGCTTAGGGGTAGTGCCTTCCCTTCTTGATGTCTCCCTACAATAAGAGGTGGCAATATGGGGCCATTGATGTTCACATATGCAGTAAGTATTTGATACTCCATAACTCTAAAATGCCAGGGACATTTCTGGTTGCACAGTAATCTCACAGTTATCAGAGAATGTGCCTTGATGTATTTGAAGTGTGCTTTAGAAGTCTGAAATGCATCTTAGTACTTAATATTGTTTTGTCACACTATAATTACTGCTCTAAAATTTTAGGTCATATACACTTCTGGATGCTGATGCAAAGATGAAGGAATTATCATTTCAAAAGATGTTTTTTGAAAACTTCCCTTGTCCTGTTCATCCTTTACTTAAAGTGGTTCTTATTTTATGCTTTCCAAATGAATTATGTATCTGCACATGAAAGTCTAAAAAGGAAATAAAGGGTACACGGTTTGGGTAATTTTAAATTCCAACAGGTTGAGTAGAAATCTAGCCCATATTTTGCACTCCTGGGATGCTGGACGTTGAGAAAGATACCAAAACTGTATGCAGTCATATCCCTAGTGCCTCCCTCATGATATTTTCCCATGAGAATTTAAAACTTGCAGTTAAGCATTCCTTTAGTTTGATGTTTTCAGAAAGTCAAAGGAAGATATCAGTATGCTTCCAGGAAATGTAAATCATTAGTCATCTGCTCTTGTATCTATATTCTTTCCAGGTGGTTCCCTGGCCCTGAATTGAGCTCCAAACAAATGAAAGTTGAAGGTGAGCTTTCTGTTGTCTGTTCATTGGATGGGTGCTCTATTCATTACTTCACTCAAACAACTAACACTGTATGTGTGCCAACTATGTGTCAATCATTGAGCCAAGCATCAGAGCAGGGGACCCAGCCAGAGAGAATGATATTTGGGATTTACTATTACCTGTTTCTGTGCCCTGCCCAGGGTTGTCCCTCGGTGCACTGAACCGTGAGTGGCACTCACAAAAAGAGAGAGATGCCAAAAGATCTTGGAGAACAAATTCAAGGTGGAAAATTTGACCAATTTCTTTGTTAAATTTTACAAGGTCTCTTGGGAATCATTCTGGGTGGAGAAATTACCAGATACTTGAAGTGTGGAGAACTGGAGATCATACTGCCTTTTTATGATCCAGCTTCCTCAAGGTCAAATTAAATAAGATGAAAATTAAACTTCCATGTAACACTATAGCTCAACTTGGGAGACAGTGACTGGTTCATTGAAGTAAAAAATTATAGGATTATACTTTGAGGAACTTCACTAGGAAAGAAAAACAGTAGGTCACTAGGGATTTACTTTGTAGTAAATTCACTTCCTAATTGTCTGTCTCTTCATGGCTAGCCACAGGCTCCTCTGAATAATAATTCAAAAGCAGTTCACAGCATTTGTTGCAGCAGAGGTCATTCTACTAAATAAAGTTCAAAAACCCAATAAGCTGTCTTAGCCAGGTATTTGGTTTCTCAAATAACACCTAAATTATAAAAACTCCATGTATTATATAGGCCTTAGTAGAGATTTAGAATTGCACGAATGATTCTACTCAGGCATTTGTGATCTACAACACCATAGAGAGATGCTGGATACATCTGGAATTGAGGGGAGGGTGCACTATTTTAAAAAGCCAAAATGCACCATTTGCTCTCTCAGTGCTTAAAATTCCAAGAATTGTTGTTTCTAGAAAGCTCTCCATGCATAAATATATTCTCTGAAAATTTTCATGTTTGTTATTTAGTATTAAAAATACGGTTTCCATTTAAAAGCAAAAGCACACAGAAGTCTGTGTTCCAAAGTCAAGAGCAAAAGTTTAGTTGAATATTCCACATTATTAACTGAAACGGGTACAATTTCAAAAGTGTTATCATTTCCCTTTTTTGCCAATATATTTTACATTGTGAATACGGTAAATAAGGGCATTGGCCTTGTTTTCAAACCATCCAGGCTCCAATCCTGGGAAACCAGTAACTTCAGAACATCCTAACAGTGTCAACCTTACAGGATTGTTGAGAGAATTCAAATCAATAGTGAGTTTAAACACTTGGCACATTGCAAGATGAATAAAAAATAATCAGTAATTGACAGTGGTGGCTGACCTTATTTTTAATAGCCACTATCCCATATACTTTCCCTTATCAATATCCTGAAAGTGCAAACTACTGCAATGATTATAATAAGGCTTTTGTTGCAGAGATATCAAGAAGTCTGGTCCCTTCCTTAACGGATAGTTCATTTGTGAGAGCCTTTTATTAGTGGGAATTATTTCCTCAAGTTTGTCTGCCAAACATGTGCATGAGTTAAGTGTTTACGAAAATGCATCAACATCAGTGATAATGTTGCCAATGGTAATCATAATAGAGTAGAATATACTATTTGCTACATTCCTACTCTGTGTCAGATATTTTTACAATGTATTTTACATATGCTCTGCCTTTTTATATCTTGCACCACAGAAGACCTCATTCACTTCCTCCAAGTCTGCTCAAATGTTCATTTGTCACAAAAGCTGTTTGATTCCTCAGAAAAGAGCATCCTTTTTTTAAAGAGTTATTTATTTATTTTGAGAGAGAGGGAAATCAGGAGGAGGGGCAGTGGGTGAGAAGCAGATGCCCCACTGAGTGTGGAGCCTGACACTGGGCTCAGTCCCATGACCCTGAGATCATAATGTGAGCGGAAATCAACAGTTGGATGCTTAACCAACTGAGTCACCCAGGCACCCCCAAAACAGCATTCTTGTAATTCCCTCTTGCCTTCTTATCCTGACTTACTTTTTTCATAAAGCTCATAATCCCCAGATATTACACTGCATATTTGCTGGTGGTCCTCGCTATCCTGTGTGACTAGCTGAGGGTTCCATGACAGTAATCAATAAATTTGTTCAGTGCTGTCCCCCTGGTCTTTCAGCAGTGCCCCTCACATGGAGACAGACAATAAATGTTTGTGGAATGAATGAATGAGACATCCTATGAGGTAAGGTTTTATTACTCACACTTCGGGAATTTTGAATTGCAACTCAAACAAATCAGAATTTTCCAGGGTATTCCCCCCCTCCAGATGAGCTGGTAGGTGCTATGGTCAACAAATGAACTCAAATCTAACTCCAAAGTAGAGTTCTTTCTATATATTCTGGCCTAACACGGCACTCATACAAGGTCCAGTGTAGATCAGGGTTACTGTGCCATCAAAATTCCTGTTATTTGGGGCACCTGGGTGGCTCAGTCATTAAGTGTCTGCCTTGGGCTCTAGTCATGATCCCGGAGTCCTGGGTTCAAGCCCCACATCGGGCTCCCTGCTCAGCATAAACCTGCTTCTTCCTCTCTCACTCTTCCTGCTTGTGTTCCCTCTCTTGCTGTGTTTTTCTCTTTTAAATTAATAAATAAGATCTTAAAAAAAAAAACCCTGCTATTTTGGGGCACTTGGGTGGCTGATTTGGTTAAGTGTCTGCCTTCGCCTCAGGTCATGATCCTGGGGTCCTGGGATTGAACTCCTCATTGGGCTCGCTGCTCAGCGGGGAGCCTGCTTCTCCCTCTCCCTTTGTTGCTCCCTCTGTGTGGTCTCTCTCTCTCCCTCTCTGACAAACAATTAAATAAATACCTTTAAAAATACCTGCTATTTCTATATATTCTAAGCCCATATAATTACTTGAAATTGAAATGAGAACAGTACATGAACAGAAATGACCTCAAAGTAGAGACATCTCCTGAACATTTATTTTATACATAACGTTATATTGAGCATGAAATTTCTTTTTTTTCAGATTTTATTTATTTATTTGACAGAGAGAGAGAGAGAGAGAGAGAGAGAGAGAGAGAGAGATCACAAGTAGGCAGAGAGGCAGGTAGAGAGAGAGAGAGAGAGGAAGAAGCAGGCTCCCTGCTGAGCAGAGAGTCCAATGTGGGCCTCGATCCCAGGACCCTGAGATCATGACTTGAGCTGAAGGCAGAGGCTTTAACCCACTGAGCCACCCAGGCACCCTGAGCATGAAATTTCTTAATTTCACTCAATATTGACATTATGTCCATATAAGTTTCTTGTTTTCAGACCAAAGGAGATCCTTGAGTTTGCCAGTATTGTTCATGCACACACAATTTTTTAGCTAAAACCCTCCTGCTCCAGAGCACTCGTTTTCTAGACAAAATACAATTTATACCACCAAGTAAGGAAAATTGACTATTTATCCCAAGTTATTATTTCCCTAGGAAACTGCCACTAAGAATGTAAACACAAAATCATTACCTCTTTTCTGTTTATTTGCTTCATTGTGATTCTTATGCTTCTGTTTCGCTCTGCATGGAATTTTCACGTAGAACACAATAGAGACTCTACAGACCAGTTTACTAATGCTATTTGGTTTCCTGTGACATAGGGCTCCTTTGTTCTAAAAAGTTGAAAATAATCACACAGCCTTTTTCCCACGTGTTTTTGAACAGCACTGGTGGTATGAAATGCTTCACAACTCAAGACGAGAAGGGGGAACAGGGGGAGTGTTGTGATCTGACCTAAGGCAATCTCATCGCACACAGCTATTATGTCTTTTTCTGCAGATATACATGGCCGCCACAGACTAGATGTGGAGAAGGGTGAGCTTCTTCCTTTAGGAACTTTGCTCCTTGATTGTAATTTGAACCACCTAGGAACAAACTCTTCTTTAGGTATTTATTAACAAGCAAGAACAAAACAGTCAACTCTATGAAGCCACAAAGGTCTTTAAAGTGATCCACCATCATTTTGCATGAAAACTTCACCCAAAGGCAAATATGATAATATTAGAGAAAGAATTCAGCTAATTAGGCTGGTAGGAGCCAGGCAATCAAGAAGTCTCCAGAATCAGGAATCAAATTTAGAACGCCATTTCTCACATTAAAGGACAAAGCCTTACTAGATTCGTATATACTGTTCACACAAGGAGCTGTCTCTACAATCCTTTAACCAGACCCACAGGGGAAAATCACTAATTACATCAATGGAAATACTCACATTCTGCTGTTAATGCTAATTAACAAACCATTCTAACATCCCATTCACATAGTATGTGAAACAGTAAAACCTCTGGGAGTAGCTCTAATGAAGACGAGCAACTGTTCATGGGGTCCACCTTTGGAAATAAGTACTATGAGGGGAACTCACCACCTCTATACCTCAGCTTGCACTAATTAGTACACAAAGCTTGTCATGTTGTTAATGCTGAAGTACTCGAAAATAAATTATAGGCATTCCAGCAAGTGGGCAGAGAAAATACATGTGAAGAACAATGCACCCTTAATCCTTCTTGAACATTTACGAAGCAGACTAACATATAAAAGCCTCTAAGATATCACACAGTAAAGAAACTAGCTTAATTTTGTTCAACTTTAAGAACTCTCAAACTTACTTGATACTAGACAATTCCTAAGTCTGGTGTTATTCATATTTTAAGGCAGTGGTTTTCAAAGTGTGGTCCTTAAATCAGGAGCATCGGCATCAACTATAAACCCATTGAAAATGTAAATTCGTTGTTTTTTTTAAAGATAACTTTATTTATTTGAGACAGCTAGAGCGTGAGTAGGGGAAGAGGGACAGATGGAGAGGAAGAGCAAGAAACAGACTCCCTACCAATCAAGGAGCCCGATGTGGGACTCCATTTCAGGAGTCTGGGATCATGACCTGAGCCCAAGGCAGATGCCCAACCAACTGAACCACCCAGATGCCCCTGAAATGTAAATTCTTAAGTCTCACCCCAGATTTGCCGAGTTAGAAACTCTGTGTGTGAAGAACACACCAATCTGTGTGTGTGTTTGAAGATTTTATTTATTTATTTGACAGAGAGAAACACAGCTAGAGAGGGAACACAGCAAGGGGAGTGAGAGAGGGAGAAGCAGACTTCCCGCAGAGCAGGGAGCCCTATACGGGGCTGGATTCCAGGACTCCAGGATCATGACCTGTGCCGAGGCAGACACTTAACGACTGAGCCACCCAGGCGCCCCCCAATCTATGTTTTAACAAGTCCTTCAGGTGATTCTCATGCATGCATACTAAAGTAAGAGTACCAGCATTATGAAGGATACAATTTGGGGACTTTACTATATAAACTTTATCTAGAAGAGTATTTTCTTCACTTACCTAGCTAAACTTTTTTCTAATGGGAAATCCATTCCATAGCTTATGAAGGTCCTATTTGACTTGTAATCCGACTTTTAGTCCTTATAATCACTTTCATGTTTCACCAGTCTTATGCAGGGTGGGAGGGGGCTAACACCACATAAGAGTGGGATTTGTAATTTACTTCTGGCCTGCAGTCCAATACAATAAGACAGGAAAGGAGGTCACAATCTAATTAACTTTCTAATTAAAGGAACATGGTCGCTTTCTAATTACACTTACAAAGAATAAAACTTAGCCTGTAATTAGAAAGTTAGTTGGCTCTATTTAAAATTTGCACTGTGTCAGCTATTCTATCATCATTATTATTGCTTAACATTTATTCTGAAATGCACAATCTATTTTCAATGTGTCTTGGAAGAGGTTTTATTTATCTCTCACATTGAAATTGCAAAATAGGTCAGTATTTCACAGTTTGAAACAATGAGATGCAGAAAGTTTATGGCATTCCTACCATATATCATTAACAGAGTTGGGATTTGAGTTCATGGTCTTTGGTAACTACATTTTTTTACCCTCAGTTCCATGGATGACATTTCTTCTCTTATTCTCTTACTATTTTTCTCTGTTTTTTTTTTTTTTGAGGATGCCAGGACTGTTTTTGTTTGCATATGTAACCACAGCAAGCACTTGGTTAGGCATATGCCCTAAAAAGCACTCAGTAATTAGAATAGGCTCTCTGGAGAAGCTATCAGAATATAATGTATCCATATGGACTGGACTGGAAGAGATTATGCTGAGCAAAATAAGCCAAGAAGAGAAAGTCAAGTATCACATGGTTTCACTTACTTGCGGTGCATAAGGGGTAATCTAGAGGACAGTAGGAGAAGGAAAGTAAATGGGAAGTAGGGTAATCCAGGGAGAGAAATGAAACAACAGAGACTTTGGACACAGAAACAAACTGAGGGACTTGGAGGGAGGGGGTTAGGGGGATGGGAGAGCCTGGTGGTGGGTACTGAGGGCACGTATTGCATGGAGCACTGGGTGTGGGGAATGGGGAATGAATCTTGGAAGACTGGAAAATAAAAAACTTAAGTAACAATAAAAAAAAAGAAGAAGAAGAGACACCAGGAGTGCTGACAGAAAATTTCATATGAGGATATAGCAAGAAGGTAGCCATCTTCAAGCCTTGAAGCCTGAGAGGCCTCAGAAGAAAGGAACCCTGCCAGCATCTTGATCTTGGACTTCCAGCTTCTAGAACTGAGAAATAAATTTCTGTTGTTGAAGCCCCTCCCCCCCAAAGAATATAATGCATCCATCCCAGCACTCTGCGTTTCTCATTTTCATCTCACCAACCATGTGCAAACACACAGCCAATAATAAATGTGGACCAATAGATATTATTTCTAACAGGCTCTACTGTTTCTGCTTCATAAGAAACCATATGTACTTTCAATAAGATGCAAAGAAACTTTATGAAAGGAAAAATATAATAAAATGAAAATCAGACTGCCTTTTTGTTTTACAACACAAAGCTGAAATTAAACATGTCATTGTTCACCAAAATATTGTTTCCCATTGCTGAAGAGAAGTGATGGGCCTGAGGGTCTCATGCATTACAAATCTCATGTGTTTTGGATAGCTAGTAAATCACTTGTGTTTTGCTTATAGTACTTTCTGCCAAGCTCAGCGCTTATTGCTTACAGCTGAATACAGTCACCTAAGTCATCTATCACGTTTTTATAACCAACTGTAGCTTTCCTTCTTATACACCAAGGAATTGGCACATTTCCAGAATGAGAATAAGTGAGAGGTGCCTTTACATACCCACAAGTACCATGCAAGCAATAAACAATACATGAATTTTATAAGGGAGGAAAACAAGATATCAAGAGCTACGAGCTTTTGAAGTCATCCACCCACATAGCAACATCACACCTGACTTTCCATATTGTCGTCTTCCCAAATGCTTAGATCATTTAATGTGTATTTCCATGACTGTATGTTTATTAGTGGACCAAGACTGAACCTTTTAGATGCAGGCCAGAAGAAGGACTCTCCTATCAGGGATTTAATAGCCAGGGAAACCTTTTTTCCTTCCTCAGTATACTTCTTTATTTTATTTTTTTGTTAAAGATTTTATTTATTTCTTTGACAGAGAGAGAGATCACAAGTAGGCAGAGAGGCAGGCAGAGAGAGAGAGGAGGAAGCAGGCTCCCTGCCGAGCAGAGAGCCCTCTGCGGGCCTCTATCCCAGGACCCTGAGATCATGACCTGAGCCAAAGGCAAAGGGTTAACCCATTGAACCACCCAGGCGCCCAGTATACTTCTTTAGCTTTAGTTAGTTCAAGACGCTATGGCAAATGATAAATTTTAATATCATCAAATCTAACCCTCTCATTTTTTTAAAGATTTTATTTATTTGAGAGAGAGCTAGACACGAGCCAGGGGGACAGGCAGAGGGAGAGGAGAAGCAGGCTCCCCACTGAGCAGGGAGCCTGACTCGGGACTCGTGTCATGACTCCGAGATCGAAGGCATTCGTTTAACCTGAGTCACCCAGGCCTGCCCCCCAACCTTCTCATTTTTAATGGTAAAGATATGAGGCCCTCCTTGCTTATTTAGGCTGCTGTATTCCTACAGATCTTACCAGGATCAGCTGGTTAGGTGACATTAGTTGAAGGTGATATATATACCACCTCTCAAATTCTTTGTTACTTCGTTGGCACCTCACTTCCAGATGTGTTGGGGCATGGTTCACCACTGTGATGACATATTAGAATTGCCTGGGGAGTTTATTAAAAGACACATCCCTGAGTTCTACCTCCAGAGATTCAGATTTAGTTGCTCGGGGCAAAGCTCAAGAATAGAGAGTTTTAAAAAGTTCCCAGAGATGATTTGAATATTGATAACCTCTTCCTAGAATAAAGAAAAAGCAAAGGAAAGGGGAACAAAATCCCTTAATTTTACAGTATTTCTTGTCTTTGTTTTTTGCCTCATATCCTCAATGTTTGAGTATAACACTCTTTTTTATTCACTTAGAGGAATAATTTTTTTCTACTCTTAAGGAAAAAAAAGAGTACTTTTCAGAGATTATTGCCATCCATTGTCACCTTAAAAAATACATTACTGGGTCCACAGTAACCTCTCAGAACACTTTAATAAAGTGTTCTGAAAAAGTTCTGATCTTTTTTTGACTTAATTTTTTAGAGCAGTTTTAGATTCACAGGAAAATTGAGAAGAAGGTACAGAGATTCCCCATGTACCTCGCATCCCCACAAAAAAACCCTTTAATCTTTAATCACAGTTCATTACTTGTTCCTCTTTGTAGTCCTCTTCTTTATACTCTTTTTCCTACAGTATTTTTTTTTGGACAGGAATTTAGAAAAGGTTTTCAAAAGAGATTTCCAAAAACAAGTAAAAGGAAGAAGTGCTAAAATGAGATTCTGATTTTCTGCAACTCATGTCACTTAACTCTCCGTGACCGCTTTGTACAACCCATAAAATATGCAGCTAGAGTAGCATAGTTATTTATATATTTTATTTACACTAGCAAATTATAAACTCTTTTGGAGTAAGAACAATGCATTGTGCACTCTTTCTAGTAGGTTCAAAAATAGCACCAATACTGAGATTTCCACCTACCTTGTACCATTTTTCAGTCCTCATCCCTCACATACTTATACTCCTATTTTTGGCCATTTTTATTTATATTTATTTTTAAGTTTTGAGAGAGAGAGAGAGAGAGAGAGAGAGAGAGAGAGAGACATGGAGGAGGAGTAGAAGGAGAGTGAGATAGAGAATCTTTAGTGAACTCCCCACCCAGCACAGAGCCCCACACAGGGTTCAATCTCATGATCTTGAGATCATGACCTGAGCCAAAATCAAGAATTGGATGCTCAAGCAACTAAGTGACCCAGGTACCACAGTTTTTGCTCATTTTTACAAAAGGCCTTTTATTTAACTCCTAAAGCTATTAACAGTACACTAAATGATAAAAAGAATTATACATCATGACCAAGTGGATTTACACCAGGTATGCAAAGCTAGTTCAATACTGAAAATCAACTGATGTAATCCACCAATTCAATAGGCTAAAAAAATCTACAGGATCATGTCAATAGATGCAGAAAAAGCACTTCACACAATGCAACACTCATTTGTGGTAAAAATATTCAGTAAGCTAGGAATTAAAAGGAACTTCCTCAGTTTGATAAAGATCAGCTACAAAGACCTACAGGTAGCATTATACTTGATGGTATGAAACTCAAAGCTATCCTAATAAGATCAGGAACGAGAGAAGTAAGTCTCCTGTTGCCACTGCCTTTCAATGTGGTAGTGGAAGTCTGAGCTAATGCAGTACGTCAAGAAAAGGAAATAAAAGATATACATATTTGGGAGGAGAAAGAAATAAAACTGTTCTTGTTCACAAATGACATTATTATTTATGTAGAAAATTTGAAAGAATTGACCCCAAACCCCTGGAACTAATAATTGATTATACCAAGGTTGCAGGATACAAGGATAATAAACAGAAGCCAATCTCTTTCCTATATACCAGTGTGAATATGTGGAACCTGAAATTTAACATTTATTATATCAGCACCTCCAAAAATAAAATGCTTAGGCATAAATGTAACAAAATATGTATAAGACCCATAGGAATAAATTACAAAACTTTGATGTAAGAAATCAAAGAACTAAATAAATAGATACTCCATTCCATGTTCATGGAATGGAAGACTCACTATTTTCAAGATGTTAGTTCTTTACAACTTGATCTATAGGTTCAATGTAATCCCAATGAGAATTCCAGCAAGTTATTGTATAGCTATCAGCAAAGTGTTTATAATGTTTATACATGTAGATGCCAAAGACCCAGATTAGCCAACAAAATACTGAAGGAGAAGAAAAAAAGCTGGCTCGAGAATTAATACTGCCTGATATCAAGATTTACTATAAAGCTACAGTAATCAAGACAGTATAGCACTGCAAAAATAATAGACAAATAGATCATAATAGTAGAACAGAGGACCTGGAAAGACATCCACATTAAGTATACTGATCTTTGACAAAGGAGAAAAAGTAATACAATGGCACTAATATAGTCTTTGCAACAAATATCACTGTAACAACTGGACATCCATATACAAAAAAAAAAAAATCGAATCTACACCCAGATTTTAAACTTGTCTCAAAAATTAACTCAAAATGGATCGTAGACCTAAATGCAGAAAACAAAACTATAAAACTCCTAGAAGATAATACAGGAAAAAATTTAGAGCATTTGGACTTGGCAATGACATTTTTTTGTGTTTTATTTTAAATTAATTAATTAATTAATTTAGAGCATGAGCATAGGGAAGAGCAGAGGGAGATAGAATCTCAAGCAGACTCCGTGCTGAGCACTGAGCCCAACATGGGGCTCAACTTAACGACCCCGAGATCCCAACACAAGCTGAAATCAAGAATCCAATGCCTATCTGACTGAGCCACACAGGTGCCCTGGCAATGACTTTTTAGATATGATATCAAAGGCGCAATCCAAGAAAAAAAAAACTGATGACCTAGAATTAATTAAAATTAAAAACTCTGTTTTGTGAAAGATACTGTCAAGAGAATGAAAAGATAAGCCAAAGATAAGCAGAACATATTTACAGATGATACATTGATAAAGAATGCTTAAAGCTCAACAATAAGAAAACAAAAAACTCAATTAAAAAATGGGCCAAAGACCTTAACAGATACCATACCAAAGAAGATACACAGGTGGCAAATGAGCATATGAGAAGATGTTCCACATCATATGTCATCAGGGAAATGCAAACTGAACAAAAATTAAATATGTTGTTATGCATCTATGAGAATGGCCAAGTTCCTAAGGAATGACAACACTAAACGTTGTTGAGGATATGGAGTTACAGGAATGCTCATTCATTGATGGTGGAAATAGAAAGTGGTACAGCCACTTTGGAAAACAGTTTGAGAGTTTCCTACAAAACTAAATATACTCTTAACATATGATCCAGCAGTAATTTTCTTTGGCATTTACACAAAGGCGTTGTAAACTTGCCCACCCAAAAAACTGCACATGAGTGTGTATTACAGCTTTATTCACACTTGCTCAAACTTGGAAGCCACCAAGATGTCCTTCAGTAAGTGAACAGATACAGAGATAGTGGTATATCCAGACAATGGAATATTATTCAGCACTATAAAGAAATGTGGTATCAATCCATAAAAAGACTTGGAGGGAACTTAAATGCATACTACTAAGTGAAAGAAGCTAATTTGTAAGGGCTATATATTGTACAGCTCCAACTATATGACATTCTGGAAAAGGCAAAACTATATAGACAATAACAAGATTAGTGGTTGTCAGAGATTGTGGGGAGGAGGGATAAATTGGCAGATCATAGAGGATTTTTAGGGCAGTGGAACTACTCTGTATGGTAATATAATGTTGACAGATGTTATACATTTTTCCAAACACACAGAATATATAACACCAAGAATGAACCCTGATGTAAACTATGGATTTGGGTAATTACATGCCAATATAAGTTCATCAATTGTTACAAGTCTAATGGGGGATCATAAGAATAGGGGGGAGGCTATGGCTGTGGGCAGTGCTGAGAGCATATGTGAACTCTCTATATTTGCTACCCAATTTTGCTATAAATCTAAAATTGATCAAAAGGTTAAGTCTAGGGTCACATGGGTGGCTCAGTCATTGGGCGTCTGCCTTCCGCTCAGGTCACGTTCCCAGGGCCCTACATCAGGCTCCCTGCTCAATGGAGAGCCTGCTTCTCCCTCTCCTACTCACCCTGCTTCTGTTCCTTCTCTCACTGTCTCTCTCTGTCAAATAAATAAATAAAATAGCATCTTTTAAAAAAAAGTTGTCTATTATAAAAGTGCATCAAATGTATTTCACTTTTTTTTAAAGAACAAGTCGTTTTAAAAAATATTTTATTTTTATTTATTTATTTTAGAGAGAGAGAGAGAATGCTAGAGAGACAGCATGAGAAGGGAGACGTCAGAGGGAGAAAAAGACTCCCCGCTGAGTGGTGATTCCCAATGTGGGACTCGATTCCGGGACTCCAGGATCACAACCTGAGCTGAAGGCAGTTGCTTAACCATGTGAGCCACCCCAGCACCCATATATATCTCACTTTTAAATATAAATTTTAGAAGATATTAAATGGCATTTTAGTATCTTTTTGAAGACCTTTTCTATATAAACATTTGATTCCAGCATTAGCATTTATCTCATCAGTAGTATTTTATAGTAAAAACAAAAGGCAATTGTACTCATTGTGTATGGCATAGCTTTAGCTCTTCTAGAAACACTGTTCAAAATTTTTTAAGCACAAATATTTTATCAACATGTATAATAAAAATCAATATAGTAAATCTTTTTTACATGGCAATTATTTATGAAAAAGCTGTACAAAAGTCACACATTCTATCACAGCATTTGTTTCTAGGTGTTTCTCTTGCCAGTCTCAGATGAAGGGGAAAGGACTGCATTTGAGGTGTTTTGTTTTGTTTATAAAGGGAGAATAAGAAAGAGTGTGAGCTTGTGTGCAAGCCGGGGGGAGGGTAGAGGGAGAAGGAGAGGGAAACTTAGGCAGCCTGATGTGGCACTGGATCTCATGACCATGAGATGATGACTTGAGCCAAAATCAAGAATTGGACACTTAAGTGACTGAGCCAACCAGGCACCCCTAAATTCAGAGGTATTATAGAAGGAGGACTCTGGGTAGCCTTGGTGATCTCCACTGCAACTGCAGAAAAGATGGGTAGGAAGAAATAGTTTGAAGAAGCCTCTAGCTAGGGTGCCTGGGTGGCTCAGTTGATTGAGTGTCTGCCTTCGGCTCAGGTTGCCATCCCAGGGTCCTGGGATTGTGCCCCACTTCAGGTTCCATGCTCAGCAGGAAGTAGTCTTCTCCCTCTACCCCTCTGCCCTGCTGCTGATCTCTCTCTCACGCTCTCTCTTAAATAAATAAAATCATTTTTTAAAGCCTCTAGCTAAAAGAGAAAGGACAAGGTGATGGATTGACTATGAGGAAACAAGAGAAAGGGAATGATCAGAAGTGAATTCCAAAGTTCTAACATAGGTGATTGTATGGTGTCACCAAGTGAAAAAGAAAATACCAGAGGAGGAACAGTTGAGTCTGTGACCCTGCGGCACCTCCCAGTTGAGACGGCGGTAGAGAGTAAAATCTGAGCTAGAGGGGAAACTTAGAGAGCCAACAGCACATAGTTGGTGGTCAGAGCCATTCTGGAATGATACTGCCCTGAGGGAATTGAAAATGAAAAGACAGGAGACCAAGCCTTGGGGAGCTCTAAGAGGTTTGAGTAGCACAGGTGTACAGAGAACCAAGGCAGTTCTTCATGATACCTTATAAAAGGAAAGAGCTTTGGGGACGGGTAGAGAGACTTGTGTCAAATGCAGCAGAGCGGATAATGTGAATAGGGTGAAAAATATCTACTTGAGAGTGAGACCACTTCAACTGAGTTTTGATGGTTGAATTCAGACAGCTCTGGGTTGATGACCAAGTGTGACATCATGCAGGAGTGGAACTAGGATGAGGCAAACATGGTGCTTTGGGAACAAAATTTAAGGAAGCCCTCATCCTTATGGTCCTTTAAGTCTGGAGAGAGGAGGCAGATATAAACCCATCAGCCAAATGCCCATGCAATGTCCCAAGCTCCAGGTCAAGCTGTTAGCCCTAGGGAGGTCTGGAGGCACATAGACTTTACAGACAAATTCATGGTGTGGAGTGGCTGCTGCCCTATGGCAAAATGTCCAAGGTCAAGGTCAGCAGTGGAGCAGATGAGTCACTGACCTAGGGCACCAGAGCCTAGATCAAGTCATCTTACCCTACAGTGAACCACATGAAATTTCCGACATTTGGCCATTTCAGATCTACAGAATGGCGATTTCATGTTTCAGTGTAATAACTTCTTTTTCCCCCAAGGCACGTGTGGTTCTGGGATCTGAATGGAGTTCAAATTGAAAAATAAGGGTTTGGAGGTACTACCTGTGAATGAGAATGTATGATAATCAAGCGACCCTTATCATGTGCAAAACACTTTCTGGCATATTTTGTGCCGTTTTTATCCACAGGACCCCAGTAGCATTTTTTCTTACTAGACTGTAAATTCTTCTAGTAGAAGGGTATTTCTGGCACTCCTAAGATTCAAAGCTTGAAAAAGCCACATTTGGAGCACCAGTAGGTATCCAATCGATTCTCGATAGGTGGAAGATGAAGGAGGCATAAAAAGGTGTTTTCCATACATGAAAGCTAGATTTTCCTTCCTAAAGAGAGCGACAGTCTTTAGCATCTTTAGTAATGGCTTGAATACAGTATGATAGCTAGATAGCTAGCCAGAGAGATAAATAGATAGGTGGATGGATAAATATGAAGATATAGACACAGAGATTTGACTTACTTTCACTATTTTTATTATGCATTTCCTTTCATGTTTTCAGTAGGTTTTAAACCTTTGAGGAAGTTTTTCCCTTGTACCATTTGAAATCTGAAACGTAGTTTAAATTTAGACATACTTATTTTATTAAAACTCATTGCTTTTCTTATCAGTGAACTCATGCCATGCAATTTTTGAGCAAAATTATTTCAAGTGAAGCTGAGAGGGGCTCCGGATTCAAGTACTCAATTCATTTTCTCTTTGCATAAAAATATCTCATTGCAGAGATAGGTTTCTATTTTCCAGCTGTGGTTTTCAAGTCTTTTTTCAACGATTTCTATGTTCATATTGGGCCAGGCGAGCAATTTATATTAGTTCAAGTGGAGCTATTGGGATGCACTGCTTAATGTTGCTAAAAGAAGAATTATATAGAATAATAAATATGATGTAATATATGTACATATATATGAATTTGTTTGTGCTTTGTGAGTATGTAATTCATGAATTCACAAATCATGCATCTTAATAAATGAAAGGATATCTAGGGCTGTTTCTAAGACCAATTTGCAATCCCTTAAGTGCAGTGCAGAAAGAGAGCGGAATGTGAATGTTTTAACAATTTCCTGGATACCCAAATTCAGCTTTAGATCCACAATTCCTTATTTACAATTTGAAATTTCTAAAAGCTCTGAAGACTGAAAGCTTTTTGGTAATGTAACTCATTTGGTAGCAAGACTTTCCTTGAAGCTGCTGAAACACAGCTTATAGTCTTTATTCATCGCTTAGTGTGAGTATATTCATATGTTTTGCTGAAGATATTACTCTGATTATGGGGTACTTTCCCGAACTCTCTTGAGATGATAGGTTATATACAAGATACAGATACACCATATTATATTACCACATTCTGAATAATTCTGAAGTCAGAACCACACATCATATCCCAGCCCTGTAGGAGCTGCGGATGGACCTCATCTGTCTCCTTCCCTCTGCAAAGTGATCTCAGGATATCTGAACAGTTACTAGAGGATCAAGGACTCTGGGCTTTATCTCAAGAGCCAAGTGAAAGGATTCAAGGGAGTAGCTTAGAGTGTGTTGACTAGTATTCTCTAAAATCAAATCAAGGGCACGTGAAAAAAAACTATATAAAATTGTTGTCATCTTTTTCCAGCTTCATTGAGATATTATTGACATATAACATATGTAAGGTATACCATGTGATGATAGGATACACATATATAGTGAGGTGATTACCACGATAAGGGTAGTAAACACCTCCATCCCCTCACATAATTATCATCTTTTGTGGTGCTAACTTTTAAGATATACTCTCTTAAAAACTTTGAAGTATGTTATATAGTATTGCTAATTATAGACTGTGGCTTTAGAATTCCAGAATGTATGCACCTAATAGCCAGAAGGGGGCACCCTCTGAGCAACATCTCCCAATTTCTACATCCAGTAGAAATCTGTTAATATGAGGTCAGCCTTTTTGATCCCAGATATAAGTGAGAACATACAGTATTTGCTTTTCTCTATTTTATTTAGCATGATGCCTTTAAGATCCATCATATTATCATAAAAGGCAGGACCTCCTTAATTTTTGTGGCTGGATCATATTCCATTGTGTGTATATACCAAATTTTCTTTATCCATTCATCCATGAACGGACAGTGAGGTTGTTTTCCTGTCTTGGCTATTGTGAATAATTCTGCAATGAACATGGGGGTGTAGAAAATTCTTCGAGACAGTGATTTCATTTGTTTCAGATACATACCTGGAAACAGGATTGCTGGATTGTCTCACACTTCTCTTTTTAGTTTTTTGAGGACCCTTCATACTGTTTTCCACAGCGGCCATTCCAGTTTACATTCCCACCAACAGCACCAACGGGTCCCTTTTCCCCCACAGCTTTGCTAACAGAACACATTTTTTAAAAAAGGAAAGAGCTGTTTCCAAAACAGCACCAGAGTTCTTAATGTGGTGTTCTGAAACTCTCCATGCATGTTAACACATGTATGGAGACAGTGCCTGTTTTACCCATGTAGGTTTATGCATTTGCAAATATCCTCTCTCATTCCGTGGGATGCCTCTTTGTTTTGTTGACTGTTTCCTTTGCTGTACAGAAGCTTTTTATTTATTTTTATTTATTTATTTTTTATTTTTTTTCAAGATTTTATTTATTTATTTGATAGAGAGAAACACAGCCAGAGAGGGAACACAAGCAGGGGGAGTGAAAGAGGGAGAAGCAGGCTTCCTGCTGAGCAGGGAGCCCGATGTGGGGCTCGTTCCTGGGTCTCCAGGATCATGACCTGAGCTGAAGGCAGTCGCCCAACCAACTGAGCCACCCAGGCGCCCCGAAGCTTTTTATTTTGATGAAGTCCCAGAAGTTTATTTTCACTTTTGTCTCCTTTGCCTTTGGAGACGTGTCTTGAAAGAAGTTGCTGTGGCCGATGTCAAAGAGGTTACTGCCTATGTTCTCTTCCAGGATTTTGATGGATTCCTGCCTCACATTGAGGTCTTTCATCCATTTCCAGTTTGCCTTTGTGTGGGGTGTAAGAGAATGGTCTACTTTAATTCTTCTATATGTAGCTGTTCAATTTTCCCAGCACCATTTATTGAAGAGACTGTCTTTTTTCCACTGGATATTTTTTCCTGCTTTGTCGAAGTTGATTTGACCATAGATTGGTGGGTCCATATATGGACTCTCTGTTCCATTGGTCTATGTGTCTGTTTTTGTGCCAGTACCATGCTGTCTTGGTGATCACAGCTTTGTAATAAAGGCTGAAGTCAGGTAACGAGATGCCCCCAGCTTTGTTTTTCTTCAGCAATTCCTTAGTGATTCGGAGTCTTTTTTGGTTCCATATAAATTCTTCTTGAAGAATGGATCCATCATTTGCATCAAGTTCCCCAAGAAGTGACCCACAAATGATTGGAAACTGCCTCATGAGACAATGGCAAGTAGAAAATAACACTGATGGTGGGAAACTGAGGGACCCAGGTACTACTGTCTAAGGCAGTTAAAATAATAATAGCTACCACTTTCTGAGCAATTATACGGGGCAGACATTCTACTATGTGCTATTACTTTCCAATTCACAAGGGGACTAAATGAGTAATACGGTGGCTGTAGAAATAATTTAATATGTTAACAAGTGGGTATTCAAATGTGTGCTGAAAACAGAAATCTGGGCTAAGGAGATACAACTTCTTTAAGAGCTCCTCTCCTGCCCTACCTTCATCTCCATACAGCTGCAACAGTAAGTACCCTCGTGAAAAGGGGCTTTAAAAACTTAAATCTTAGGACTTTGCCTTCTCTCTAATATGCTGGTATAAATAACCAATTTGTATCAGAAAGTTGGGTTGGCTTGTAAGTCACACATCGTTACACGGTCTTTAGCCAATTACAGATGCTCTAAACACCCCTAAAATAACTCTCAAATTTCCACTGAATAAGTGCGAACTGAGGAAAAAAGGAGTATATTTAAAGATGTAAGAATTAATCAATTAAATCCTCTCCTGTCTTGGCGTGTGTCTGAACGTACATTTAGGTGCTGTATTTGTGTGCATGTACAGAAACATATGATCTGTATTTCCACGGGTGATCTGCAGCAGATGCTTACCGCTAGTCTCATTAAACAACTATTGGGTAATGAACCTCCTCCCACACTGACATAGAAGGCCACTCTTCTCAGAGAGAGAAATGAACTAGTTGGAAATTTCTACACCAATATTGTCTTCAAGATTCACTGGTTTGGATATACCAGATCCAAAATTCCTCTATTTCTTCAGTGGGTGTGGTGAAAGGTATATTTAAATTGTGTTTAGGTAGTAGCCACGGGTGTCTTCCATGTTTATATATAGATGGATTTTTTTAGAAGAGGCATACAGACATCCACACCAAAAAAGGGGGTGCTATGAAGAAACAGGGCCTCTTATTTTTTAAAGAGTTTATGCATTTATTTGACACAGAGAGAGATCACAAGTAGGCAAAGAGGCAGGCAGAGAGAGAGGAGGAAGCAGGCTCCCTGCTGAGCAGAGAGCCCCAGGCGGGCCTTGATCCCAGGACGCTGAGATCATGAGATCATGACCTGAGCCGAAGGCAGAGACTTAACCCTCTGAGCCACCCAGGCACCCCAGGGCCTCTTATTTTAACTGATAGTTGCCATTTATCGCTTGATTACTTTGTAGCCAGAGACTGTGTTAGCATTTTACACACAGCATTAATTTAATCATTACTGTAATACCAGGAAAGTATATTTCCACGGGAGGAGTGAGGAAATTAATCTAATGGTACAGAAGTAAGTCATTCACCCAAAGCTAAGGTTAGTAAAAAGAAGGTGTGGGGGGGTTGTTCAAAGGAGGCCATCTGATTGAACCTGATCAGCCTACAATCCTGCCCCCGGTGGCTTACCAATTCTAATGACCAGGTGGCATAATGTTGTTTCAATATTTCTGTACTTTGAGCTGATGCAAGACTGAATTAAAATAAAAAAATATATCCTCTGAAACATTTATTCCTAAAATGGCTGTTAAGTCAACGGCACCTTTCCTACTTCATGTCAGAAAGTCCTGTCTCCAGGGTTGAATTCACTCATGTCTGTTCACTCCATCTCCGTGCCCCTCGGCACTTAGGTACTAGTATGTGCTATTCAAAGACAACATAAAGTAAAAGCCAGAAGGAAGTCTTCGATAATGCCACATTCTTCTCCATGCTGGAAGCTGCTCAAGCCACTGAAAGGCTGAAGAGTGTGTGAATAGAATCCTTCTCTTGGAAATAAGTGGAAGACTGCTGCCACTAACTATAGAAATGTTTCAGGGCAATTTCTGTGAAGCCAGAAATTCATTTTTATACCTCAAAAATTTGGAAGGAAGATGAGAGAGGATTTTAAAAAAAGTCACGTTAGATATAGCGAGATTTCTTTACAGTATTTATATGGGGCAGTGTTGTCATTTGCTTTGAACTATCTTCTTATAAGCTATTGACTTCTCGGCAATTAAAATACCAAAAATGATAGCACTTCTGAGTGATATCAGATAATAGAAAAGGACATAGAGCCAGGCACTCCGGAGATAAACTGGATTGCCAAAAGTTCAGGAATTAGAAGTCGTATATTAATTCTGCATGGTTCCTTTAAGTAACGCACTGGCAGGAACATATGGTTAGCTGCGGACCAGCAACTGATGACTGATCATGATCCAGTTACTCCAAACATATTTAATTACTAAATGTGACGCCTACTGCCTTTTAAGTGTCCTGCCTTTTCAAATTCAAGTGTTATCCCCCAAAATAAAGCAAACTACAGAAGATACCTTGATCAGGTCCAGCTTGAAAGCCACTTCATTTTTACACTCGGGCATGTGATTGCCTCATTTTCTGGAACTGACTCTCTTATACAATTTCTTAATTCTCTACCATCGATATTTCTACCACTTGTTGTTGTTGCTTGAACCTTTCTGTATGCTTCTGTAGAGGACTGTCTTGCTATTTTCTGTTTCCTCTGGAGAGTTTTCTTGCTTTTGAAGAACTCAGAAAGCAGTTGCAAAATTGGGAAGAACTGTCACCTCCTGAAAATCACAGCTAATAAGCATTAGGCTGAAACTGACTTGGTTATTCATCTTTGAAATAACTCATTACGAAAAATGACTTATAAAGGTGGCTGAGTTCAAGGTGCTTCCCAAATATCTTTACTGAATTCTTTCTAGTTTCTCTCTTAAAACTACAGGAGGTTAAATGGCGTGAATGCAAAATAAACTCGGATTTAAATCTTTTTCCCAACGTCGGGGCTCTGCTGCCCCAAGACAAGGGCGGTGGTATGAATGAAGAAGAGAAAAGAACCTGCTGAAGGATAAGAACCGTGTCAGCTGCTGGACTTTCTGACTATAAGACCCCCAAAGGGGCGAGGAACAAATTGTTGGAGCAACCCAAGTTTGAAGGAGTGCCTTTTAACACTCTTTCTTCTCTCTTATTCCTTGTACCAAGAATCCTCCTGATCTGCAATTTTGTCCTCCTCAATGAACTTGCTCATTAAGAGGGAGTGCCCTCTTCAAATGATTGATGCCAGTTATCTTACTAGATTCATCTCCCATTTCATTTAATGAATCAGCATTCTGGTTTATAAATCAGTTTCTGGCAAGCTGGCTTGGCATTCGTCACTTCTTCCCAGCTTGGTCACCCCTAAGTGAGCAGATTCATTTATGTTTTCATTGCTGTGAATCTGAAGAGTGATCCCTGAACCTATGAGAAAAATTTCAAGAGTAGCCCCTGTGTTTCTATGAGTCCAGGCAGACTGCTCATGCTAAAATATTTCAAGAGCTTAGCTGTGTTTTAAGAATAACTTGCAATTCTGATTATTGCAGCCCATAATACCCAGTAGGCAGTCTATACATATTTGTTGAATTAAACTGAATCTTTTGCTATCCACAAGCCACAGCCAACAATGGCTTCATATTATTATTATTATTATTATTATTATTATTATTATTATTTTCTTTACCAGAATTGTGGGGGAGGGAGGTGCAAGAGAAAAGGAGACCAAGCTCACACACACACACACACACACACACACACACACACACACACAACCCAATGAGAAGAGAAAAGCACCCACAGTTCCCACGGGCAGATGTGTGTCAGAGGGTGACCTATGTGCAGATGAAGGCATGACTGAACTTGACTGGGTGGAGACAAGGTGGGGGAAACGTGGAGGGGTATGGATGACAGAGAAGGCAAGGAATCTCGTGACTTCCTTAAACAGCAAACTATGAGGAGACTAATAAATGGTCTAAAGAAGGATTCTTAAGAGAATTTTGGTATGATACACTAATCAAAATGCTCCACAAAATCTCTTTTTAAGAGTCTGCAATATTTCATTGGCTTTCTGGGATTGTAATTATGGCCTTCAGTTTTTGTGGGTGCATGAACAGACTTCTTAGGGGTAGTACTATCAAAGAGGTGATCTTTAGGACTACTTGTTCAGGATGGAGTACTGAAGGTACCCAGTCATCACTTGGATAAACAACTGAGCTACTTGCATATTTTCATCATGGCTGACTTAACTCATGGACTTAAGATATAAAGGGACACAATAAATCAGACAGAGGTCCTGATGGTTTTGAAAACACAGCCAGAGAAATACAGAAATATGGTTCAAGATGATTTTAAAGGGAGAACTACTGAGAAATGACCAGGTGAGAGTGTTCAGGATTTTTCTTTAGGCAACCTCCCCCCACCTTTCCCACAAGAAGCAAATACAGATTTGGTGGCCCATTTTCTTACCAACTTAAAGCAGGAAAGCATAGCAATGTGGATAGATATTAGGGCTCAGATATAAAATTCCCAACCTCATCTCAGAGGGAAGGAAAAGAAGAGTGAAGTTGTGTTCTAGTTGTAAATAATTGGAAAATGATCATGAAGGGCTACCAAGGATGGCACAGCACACGATGCTTGGAAGGCCAGAAGTTCCAGATTAAGTTATTATGGGAGCAATGACTTGCTAAGTATTACCAAACAACCTTAGACTTCACTGAATGAAGGAAAAAGAGAAAGAGGCTGCAGATCTGACTGCCAGCTCTGTAGGAAAGCAGCTGGGCCTAAACTGCTTGAAACCCGAGGACCCCAAGCCAGCAGGGCCCCTACAAGCATCGATCATGTGCATTCTCTCAGGAAGGTATGTGCATTCCCGCCCTGCCCCTCTTAGTGGCCATCCATCCCAGGCCACTGTACAGACTCCAGCAGGGGAGAAGATGGTCCATATCACCTTATTTGTGGCACTCTTACACCGTGAATCCTTTTATGCATTTATCACATTTTCTTGCTCTTTGAAAAGACTTTTAAGGAGTACTGATTAAATACGAATGCGATTAGGCACACATAGTTTCTTATGTGGTAGATCCTAGAACTGATGGACTGAATTTTGAAGTACATGGCCATGTCTAATCTGGAAGCATCTCTACAAGCTGTTGAAAAATCCAAAGGAGGAGGGCCCACGGCTGTGAACAACAAGTACTCCTGGATGTACAGATAAATATTGTGCCCCCCCGGGGCAGATGACTATAAACGTTAAGGTAGAGAATGTGCAGAATAATTTTACTCATCTGAATTTTTATTTATTTCTTTTTTTAAAAAAGATATTTATTTATTTATTTATTTGACTGAGAGAGAAAGCAGAAGCTGGGGGAGCTACAGGTGGAGGGAGAGGCAGAAGCAGGCTTCCAACTGAGCAGGGAGCCCGATGTGGGACACTATCCCAGGATTCTGGGATCATGACCTGAGCTGAAGGCAGATGTTTAACAGACTGAGCTACCCAGGTGCCCCCCAATTTTTATTTCTTAAACAGTGTGAAGGTTCTCATTGGAAGAGGAGGAGTAGAGAAGAAAAATTGTATTCCTAACGGACTATATTCAGCAAGGGGGGCTGAGGGCAGGTGCTCCGAATGCCAAAGTGAAAGATGTTAAAAGGGAAAGTAATAGAAGAGTTTTCCTCTTGTTGTCAGAGAAAGAAAGAGAGAGATTAGCTACTCAAGAGTAGAAAAGTTTGGGGAGATGAAGAGAAATCTACAGAGGAATTGGGGCAAAGTTTTCTGGGTAATATGCTGAGTAAACCCTCCCCGCCCCAATTCTGTCATGTTGAGGAAATGTGTTTTAACAATCTGCTCATTTTCCCAGTGCCTTCCCTTTGCACTGAGAATAAAAATGCTAACTCCTCGTCCGATCTGGCCCCTGGCTGCCTCTTCAACCTGATCCCGTGCTCTCTCCCCAATTCACTTCCATTCAGTCCAGTAACCCTCAAATTCCTCCATCTTGCCAAGCTCCTTCTGGCCTCAGGTTGTTCCCTCTGCCTGGAATGTTTATCTCTTAAGAGCTTTGGATCGTTCAGTTGCCCTCAGTTCACATGTCACCACTTCAGCGAGGTCTTCTCTCACCATTCTCTATGGAAGTGTCCCCTTCACCTAACACTTTGTATTCAATATCCAGCTCTCTTTTCTTTGTAACATTTATCAAGACCTGAGAAAATATTTGCTTAACTGTATAGAGTCTATCTACTCCGTGGAACACAAACTTTGAGGGAGATGGGTTGCCTTGGTCACCGGCTATCCCAGCATCTCAAAGAGTTCCTGCCTTATACGACATCCCGGAAAATAGAGTTTGTATAATCGAGGCAATCTTTCAAGTTTCTGGTATCAGAGACAGGCCTCAAGGCAGACTAGCAATATTTATTTACATTTTTTAAGGTTTAATATAAGTCAAAACATGAGGGAGAATTTCAATTGGCCCAGTCTACATTCTATCCAAACTTCTATCAAACGTTTTTGCTTCCCTTTGAAAAAATAGGGCTAAAACATCAAAACCAAAATATTAGCTACAAACAAAAACAGAAGGAGCTAGTTGCTTAGGCCTTTTATATAAAGCCTGTATCACCTATGACCTATGTGTCAGTATTTGAAGCCCCTGAGAGGGGGCGCTTGGGTGGCTCAGTCATGAAGTGTCCCATCAAACTCACATTGATGCATTTTTCCACATAGTGCATAGACAGTTTAGCCAAAGAAGATTAGGAAGGAACTAGTAGCATATATTAATCCCAATGAAGATTCATGACAGAAAGTAATTAAATTGGATCTGACCCAAGAGGAGAAAAAAATAGCTTACATAGATCTTATAAATTACCAGGCTGTGTCCACAATTTTCTAACAGGTGCCCATTCTCCTACAACCTACCTCACAGGGGCATACGTTTTCCTACAAGAGTCTCTGTTGCTGTTATTGTAACATTTTAAATTTCACATTTTTTTCAGTGAAACATCCATGAAGGATTCTTCCACTGAAGAATTGTGTCTACTGGGAAAGAAGATACATCTGCTCTTCTTTTCCATTACACTAGATTATTTTGTTTGTTTGTTTGTTTATCTTATTGACATAGCATGTCTTATTTGTTTCAGTGGTATAGGTATGTGATTTATCAGTCTTATTTATTTATTTGAGAGATTTTATTTTTGTATTCATTTGACAGAGAGAGAGGGAGGGAGAGAGAGAGAGATAGCAAGACAGAGCATAAGCGGGGTGAGGGGCAGAGGGAGAGGGAGAAGCAGGCTCCTGGCTGAGCAGGGAGCCCAAAGTGGGGCTGGATCCCAGGACCCCAGGATCATGACCTGAGCCGAAGGCAGACGCTTAACTGACTGAGCCACCCAGGCGCCCCTAGATTATTTTAAATACAAATGTGCAGTATTTGAAAACAATGAGCAGAATGGATCATGTTTGCATCATAAAACTTCAAAATATATGACTTTGGCAATAATTTTTCTAAAGCATTCTATTTGTATAGTAAACCAAAAAATGAAAAAGCATGGAGGAAGAAAACAAAAAAATGTCTGTAGATCATAAGGCTTTTATTTCTATGTATGGATAAAACTCTTGACTATGTCAAGCCAAAGATTAAGCAGATTTGAGTATCAAATTATGCATGGAAAGACTGATTTATATTTTCTTTCAAGGTATTTAATTTTTTCAGTGACAGAATTTACAACTATGGCTACTTTTTCACATTCAAAATAAAGAAAGTTAATAGTCTATGTAGCCCATGTATGACCTTCTATATGAATCAGTTATGCTTAGATCACCTGTACATATCTAGATATATGGCTTAGATAACACTGATGATATTTTAAAATGAAAACATTTTCCACATTTTATACAGGCTAAAATGACAATGTGGTTATACTCCCTGTGTTCACACAGCTCCGTTTAAATTTAGGGACTCTGAATTACAGTGAAGCTAATTGACCCGGGTGAAATCTGTCATCTCAGTAGTAAGAAAGGAAGAGCTAGAATCCAAACGTGGCATTTTCTGTCACCATGCTATGGTGACCACCTCTCTGAGATAATTTAGTGGGCTGTGGATATATTGGTTCTGGATTACAATAGCCCTTATTAAAGCAATGTTTTCTGTAAGCATATTTCAAACTTACTGAGTCCAAGGAACTTGGATCATTTCTCTGCTTATGATCCTATTTCTAAATTATTGTGATCTACTCAAAGTATTACAAAGATTTTTACATTGGAGTCAAATGAACTTCACAGGTGCTTCCTTGAAAGAGGTGTGAAATGTTCTATTTTAAGTTAACAGTTGAGATTCCCAAATCAAAATTTAGTTCACATTTGATGTTTAATTTCTCACAACTAAATTTTTC
Organism: Spilogale gracilis; assembly: GCA_004023965.1. Lineage (NCBI taxonomy): Eukaryota > Metazoa > Chordata > Mammalia > Carnivora > Mephitidae > Spilogale > Spilogale gracilis. Next base: position 331,399 of record PITA01000068.1, on the reverse strand, counting down.
TTTTGTCATTTAGAAATATTTTAATTTGCATGTGAGATGAAAAACAAAATGAAGCCGTATGGGAGAATGAACAGAGATGAAATCTATATGCATCTTTTGTTCTTTTTCCTTCCCAGAGGGATGTAAGCTAAGATTCACTATATATATAATTATAAAAAGTATATACACACATACATGGAGGAGGATGGTTAATTGTACTTTCATTGATGGATATACAATGTAAATATTTAAATTGTACATAGTAGAGAGATAAATATTAGAGAAATAAAGCATCTCCTAATAAATGTGTAGTGGTTGTTTCTGTGCATTACTAATTTCCTTGAGAGGATCCTACCACTTACATAGTTTCAAAGCCATTAAAATATTTTCATTCATTTTCCAAGACTTGACCTTTATTTCTTAACATAGAGACATCTGCCTAGAAATATAACTTTCTATCTCATTACAATTTTCTTACTTCTAGCATAGTTGTAGCAACTATCAGCTAACATACCGCAAGTTGTTTTTTTTTTTTTTTGAAGATTTTATTTACTGGGGGCAGAAGGGGCAGAGAGAGTCTCCAGTAGACTATGTGCTGAGCCCAGAGCCCAATACATGGGGATCATGACCTGAGGCAAACTAAGAATCACAACCAACTGCACCACTCAGGTGTCCCTATTTTTTTTTTAAGATTTTAGTTATTTATTTGACAGAGACACAGCAAAAGACAGAACACAAAAAGGGGAGTAGGAGGGACGCCTGGGTGGCTTAGTCGGTTAAGTAGCTGCCTTTGGCTCAGATTATGATCCCAGAGTCCTAGGATGGAGTCCTGCACTGGGCTCCCTGCTCAACAGGGAGCTTGCTTTTCCCTCTCCCTTTGCCTGCTGCTCCCTCAGCTTGTGCTCTGTCAAATAAATAAATAAAATTCTTACCAAAATAAAAAGAAGAAGTGGGAGAGGGAGAAGCAGGCTTTCCGCCAGCAGGGAGCCCGACGTAGGGCTGGATCTCCGGACTCCAGGCTCATGACCTGAGCTGAAGGCAGATGCCTAATGACTTAGCCACCCAGGTGTCCTGCTCTATTGCAAGTTTTAATAAGCCATTCATTATTTTTTGAATCAATTTCTTCCACCACCCCTTGCTAATATTTTATGGCTATCTAGAGTCAGAGATATCAGGGGCCAGCAGGGGAGGTGAGACTTAAATTCACTCGTTTTACTACTAGTTCACACCTTTGGAGAGCTTACTTGGCTTTCAGATTTGGTACAGGATTCCCATTCTGCAGCCTGCGTCCTCTATTGTCAGTGCTGGGCGGGGCAGGGCAGGGTTATCTCGTGTGAGCCTCAGAGCATATCAGTCATATTACTGATACACAGAACAGTGCTGCTCCAGAAGCTGAACACGACAGGTTTTATATACGTAGACAAAGAAGGAAATAAATGCATGTGTGGTGAGTATGGAGGGACCAATATATCTTCTTAGTTCAGACCAGAGCCAACATTACTTAGAAATTTGATAGTTAAGTTACTGGAATATGCTGAAGCCTACAGAATGCAACCCTCTTGTTTTGCAACTATAGTGAGTCATGTCATAATTGCTTCCTTCTGGCAGTTAAAAAGTGTCATGCACAAGAAAAAAGAGTAAGTATTTAGTATAGGAATCCATATTTTAATAGACCACAATTATACTAATGTACAGACAGAATGAAATCCAAAATCTTGGGACACCTGGGTGGCTCAGCTGGTGAAACGGCTGCCTGCAGCTCAGGTCAGAATTGTGGGGTCCTGGGATCGAGTCCCACATTGGGCTCCCTGCTTGATGGGGAGCCTGCTTCTTCCTCTCCCTCTGCCTTCCACTCCCCTTGCTTGTGCTTTGTCTGCCTCTCTGACAAATAAGTAAGTAAAATCTTAAAAGAAGAAAATAAAATCCAAAATCTTTAGTATGGCCCTACCACATCTGGTCCATATGATAGTTGTAAAATCATATTCAAACACATTTCTTCCTTGCTTTCTGGTTCTAGTCACACTGTCCCCCCACCTTTTTTGTTATTTGGATACCAGTGGTCACAATTTACTGTACACTCTCCCTATATTGCTTTTCCTTCAGATCTGCATGGCTTGCTTTCTCATTTCAAACAGGCCTCTGTTCAAACATCGCCTGTATTAGTTTCCTAAGGCTGCTATAACAAATTATCACGAACTGGATGGCTCAACCAAACGGTACTCCCTCACGAGGCTAGAGGCCAGCAATCCTCTTCTGGAGGCTCACAGGAAGACTGCCCTCTATGTCTGACTTCTGACCTCTGGCTGTTGTTGGCGATTGTTGGTGCTCTTAGCCTACGGATATATCACTGCAGTCTTCGCCTATCTTTACATGGTCCTCCTTGGTGTATCCTTCCCTGTTCTGCATTTCTAAGGAAACTTATCTTTGCATTTTGGGCATACTCTAAATCCAGGATGATCCTGTTTTAAGATCCTTGATCTTATTACATCTGCAAAGAAGCTATTTTCATACAAGGTCACATTCACAAGCACCAGGAGTTTGGATTCAGACAGATTTTTTGCAGGCCACCATTCAACCCATTATATTACATCTTCAGTGAGTTTATCGTGGAACACATTCAATGATAAAACAGTAATACTTAATAGTACATATACTATCACATTCCACATTCTCCCATCTAACCCTCCACTCTTTTTCTTCATAGTACCAAATAGTCAGAAGGTGTCAAATATTAATTCATCTGTCTCTCCTTCTAGATGTCATCTCCATGACAGCAAAGACTTTGGCTAACTGCTGCTCCTCAGCATTTAGAACATTATAAGTTATATAGTAGGTGCTTAATGAATATTTACTAAATGGCCAAAATCTGATTAACTACTACTGATTGGTATTGAGTAATTTCTAGTATTTATGATTGTATAAAGCAAAGGTATCAGGGTTGTGGTAGACAGAATAATGGCCCTCCAGAGATGCCACATCCTAATCTCTAGAACCGATGACTATGTCACCTTCCACAGGAAAACAACTCTGCAGATGTGATTAAATTGGGGATCCTGAGGAGGAGAGATAATTCTGGGTTATCTGGGTGGGCCCAGTGTGGTCCACAAGGATCTTTCTTAGAGGGAGGCAGGAGGGTCAGAGTCAGAAGAGAGAGGCAGGAGGGTCACTGTTAAAGAAAGAGGTGTGATGACGGTAGCAGAGGTTAGAGGGAGGGAGAGAGAGAGTACGAGGAGATTTGAAGGTGCTATGCTGCATGCTCTGAGGATGGAGGAAGAAGGGGTGGGTCACAAGCCAAGGACTGCAGGCAGCTTTCAGAAGCTGGAAAAGGCAAGGAAATGGATTCTCCCCTACAGCCTCCAGAAAGGAGCAGTCTTGCCCATACCTTGATTTTAAATCTGTAAAGCCCATTTGGACTTCCAACCTCCACAACTCTAAGATAATCCTGTTTTCATGCTGTTTTTTTTTTTCAGTTTTAAAGCTCACTTATTCTGTCCTAATCGTACCAACACAATGGAGGATCAGCAAAATGTGCTTGTCTTCTGATGTATTTCTAACCTAAAGCAGAAATATCATCTGTACAATATTTTACAAGAAGTGGATTTCTACCCCACTGACGCCCACATGTGTTATGGCGGGAGTACACCCGAGCAGCCACATCTCTCAAACTGAGGTCTGGTGCTTGGAGTATATTGCACCAATAGCATTCATAAGGCTAACATATTCCATCTCGTTTGTCAGCAAATGCACGGAACTCATAAATCAGTAAAAGCCGTAATATTTACTGAAATAGAGGTTGTCCTCAAGCCCTCAGTAGAGAATTATCAGCATTTCACAGAAGCTGAATTCAACAGTGAGCAGTTAATACATAGCAATCTGTAGTGAAATATTTATAAGCTTAACAGTTTTCATTTCTCTCCTAGTGAAATAGAGGGATGGCTCTTCTTTAGATTGTACAGGTATAGGATCTGATAGACCCTGAAGCGTGTCTTGATCTGTTTGGGAAAAAGAAAGAGTATAATCCAAGTTTATAGTTAATGCAGTTAAGTACGAGTGATAAAAAAAAAAGGTACTAGTGATAAAAATGACATCTTGTGTCAATCACTTTTATAAATGTACTATATCCTGAAATGTCATCTGTGATGGTACATACTCCCCCCCAGGACGACATTAAACTCTCCATTATACTGTAACAGAGAACATTGAACTATACAACTTCCAATGTGTCATGGTCACAAATTGTGAAAATAAAACACTGAACTGAGAAAAATGTCCATCTTCACATAAGTGAGGCATCTTCACATAAGTGAAAACTACATCTTCACATAAGTGAGGCAGACAATCAAGGCAAAATGTTGTGAATTAACACAATCACGGCTTTAATCCTCTTTAGAAGATGATGCCTGTTCAGGGATGCCACAATCATCTCAGGGCTTCAGAAATGTGGATTTGACATCCTGAGTAGTTCCAGTAATGTTTGGGCTTTTGTACCTCATGGAATGAAATGTCTGAGTCATTTTTCATACTTCTGAGGCCATTCTTGATATTTTCTCATCCCAAATTCATGTTTCTGCCAACTCTGTCTGGACAGACCTTGTTCACCTGTGCAGAGAAGAGTTAACCTACCAAACCTGATGCTCCCCTCCTTAGAAAGGTCTGATGACAGGGTTAGCTCTTAGGTAGCCTTTGGGAACTTCGATTTCAGGAGGGTTCCCATGATAACAGTGGTGTGCTGGGCACCTAAATGCCTTGTGCAAGCAATATGGTAATGCTGAACATCTGCTTTCCTCCTGGGAGTCTGGGATTTTGATTTGTGCTATACAGAGGGTGCTTATGTGGCCAACCCCCAGTAAAATCCTTGAGCGAACAGTCTCAAAAAAACTTCTCTGGTAGACATTTCACATGTGTTATCACAACTCCTTGTGGAAAGGATCAAGTGCACCCTGTGTCACTTGTCTGGGAGGGGATTCTTGGAACGTTGTGCCTTGTTTCATCTGGAATTCACCTCCTGCTCCTTCTCTTTTTGCTGATTTTGTTTTGTAGCCCCTCGCTATAATAAATCATTGTCATGGGTACAACTATATGCAGGGTCCTAGGAGTTCTTCTGGTAAATCAGTGAAACTGGGGGTGGCCTCAGGGACCCCAGATACATCTCTCTGCATTCTCAGCTCCAACATCACCTGCTCTGTGGAGCCTTTTTCACTTCTCTCACCCCAGAAGATTCACTCCCTCAATTCTTTTAAGTAATCCAATTGATACTGCTTGTTAAGCTCATAGGGATGTATTACAGTTTCTATATATAAGTTGATTTCCTCTGGGGTTAGGAGTCATGATTTTTTTCATCTTTGTAGCATTATATTCTAGCACAGTGATGATCAACTAAATAATTGCTCAGTAAATACTAGTTCAGTTTAATTGTCATCAGAAGTGCAACTTGTAAAACCAGAATCAAATACAATCTATTCGAATAGAGACAAAAGCTTGAATTTTGGCATTTTTACATTCTTAGCCTTACATTTTTTTTAAAAAAGACTTCATTTATTTATTTGAGAGAGACAGAGAGATCACGAGTACACAAGGTGGTACGGGGGGGGGTTGGTAGGGGCAAAGTGGGAGGGAAAGGGATAGAGAGAATCTCAAGCAGACCCTGAGATCATGACCTGAGCCAAAACAAAGAGTTGGATGCTTAACCTACTGAGCCACCCAGGTGCCCCACATTCTTAGCTTTTTCTAATAACTGAAGATAATCTTTTTACTTAAGCAGTCATTTAGCATATATATAGACTTTAGACTATCAATCAAAATATGATAATATAATAAAGATCATATTCTGTCCACAAAAGTAGATTCAAATTTTGAATTTTACTCCCAGATGGTCTTGGTTATGATTTATAATTAGCAAATAAGAGTATCTGCCATTTTTTTCCTCTATGCTTGAGCTTCTATGATGAAATGTATGCACATTGTAAAGCATCATCCTTCTACATCCCTTAAATTGATTTTTTTAAAATATTTTATTTATTTATTTGACAGAGAGAGAGAGAGATCACATGCAGACAGAGAGAGAGGAGGAAGCAGGCTCCCTGCAGAGAGCCTGAGTAGGGCTTGATTCCAGGACCTGAGGATCATGACTTGAGACAAAGGCAGACTCTTAACTGACTGAGCAATAGTCAATTAAGATGCCCAAAGACTCCGCTTCTTAATAAATGCTCACAACATCTGTCCTGGTAGTGCTTCTGTTGGTCCCCTTGAAAAGATTTTACAACAGATGTTCATTTTTCACATTTTCATCCATTTGAGTTAATCAGGTTGGAGTAAGAAATATTGATATGTCAACAAAGGTGGTTAACACCTGGAATCCTATATCTGTGACTAATTTAACACAAAAATAAAATTATAATCTTTTCATCTCAGAAAGCTCTGAGATGAGACAGCCAATCACTTAGGTTTCCAGCAGACTGACTAACTAAAATAGATTGATCAAAAATTTAAACAAATGTTAGATTATCACTGGAAAAATAAAAAAGAACATTTTGACACATGTGCTATTACATTTTAAAAAGTAGTTTTGTCCCCTATTAACATATGATTCCAATAAAGCCTTCAAATTCTTTTCCTCCCCTATCTTCAAAACAATCAATGTCAAAGGACTGTCAAATATAACCCTAGTTCTTTGTTTTAGTGCATGGTGAACAAATAAATGTTCTTTATCTTTTTGGCTAAAAAGTCACCTAAGATCAGAGAGTTTCTAATAGTACCGAAAGACCCATGAGATGTACATATAAGATCTCTTTGCAGATTATAATAAACTCGATATGCTGTGCACTATTTTAATGACCTATAAAATAACAGGTGTATGGTAAGTATATTTTGGTGAAATAAACAAGTTGCATATTTCACAAAGTAAATATGATGAGTACAGTGGGATACTGTGATTTTTTTAAATGGATTTTTCATTTATACGATCTTCAGGTCAAGGTACTTCAGTGTTATGTTTACTGACCAGTTTTGAATTATGCAGACTGTATCTGAATGCTCCAAGGAAGCCAACAGAATGATCTATTATCTGCAGATCAATAGGAAAAAGCATGGGTGCACTTAAAAATTATGGAAGCTCCTCTACTCTATTGTGTCAGTGGCCTAGTTCCAAATTAAAGATGTGAACATCCATGCATTAATATTGGAGCCAGATTTTAAAGACAATCAGGCCCAAGTTTTGTTCAATTTAAGGGCTCTTTTGATTATTTGCTAATAATGTCAACCTGACTTTATAGGGCTTTAACTGCTTCAATGGCCATGAACAATACTTTGAAAACTCTGAACCTTTATGACCTCTTCTAGCCTATGACCCCCAATGCAAAGCACTGACTGCACTCGCCTCGTTTTGCCTCTGACCAATAGGCTGTAAGGAAATAAGAGGAACTGAATAAATGGCTCAACAAATGTTTAATTTTTATGGAAACACATTTACATAGGTGCACTCACTCACAAACGATTTTAGGAATTTACTCTTTGCAGAAGTTTATCCTCCAAGTTAACACATAGGTTCACCAGAGACTGACATTAATTTGTTAAGGAGACATTAGCCTTGCTAGCTAAATACTGAACCATTCTAGAGGCGCTAACAGTTTGCTTTCCTATTTAAAATACCTGTTTTTTACAACCAGTAAATGAGTCTACATAGACATCTGAAAGAGAAAAGGAGCTCATATTTATTAAGTGCCTTTCATATGGCATGCAGTCTACACATTGATTTACATATATTAATTAATGTGAATTAATTAATTAATCCCAAATCCAATGAGATGATGCTGAAACTGGGACTGAGGGATTAAGAAGCTAGCCCATAGTTCCTTATATGTATATGTGCTGAATTTCTACAGTAATGGCACCCAATTTATTCATGTCCCTTGATATCCTCAGTTTTTGGTAGTACCCTCCACTCTCTCTGTGCCTGGCCATTACACCAGTGGAACAATAGCAGAGACTTAAAAAATGCTTCCATGTTTGGACTCACCCTCTCATACTACTCTAGGAATCCCTGCAGGACCATCATTCGACAAGTTCAGGTTAGCCCGCTAGAAAATGGGAGATCACATGATGCAGAGACAAGCCATGCCCGCTGTAACCTCCCTAGACCACCCTACCCCACCCAACCTGGGAGTTCCTTGCAGATGTATATGTGAGCCCCAGCTGAGATCAGGTGAGCCTAGCCTAGACCAGAAAAACTACCTAGGGGAGCCCAGACCAAACTGCCTTCCTGCAGAATTATGAGCGAAATAAATAGTTACTATTTTAAGCCACTGTTCTGGGGTTCTTTATGACACAGTAAAAGCTGATACAGGCTATTAGTAACTGTAGAGCCAGACTCTGTAGCCATGCCTATCTGAATTCAAAGGCCATGTTCACTTCCTAAGTAAAAAGAAAGGAGAGAAGAGAAATTAGTATTAGAGTTCTTGATTAAATTATGTGAAATTATATAGAAGTTAGCGCGCTTCAGGTCAGGTCCCAGAGCAAGTGGCACAAATCAGAGTTAAAGTCACAGCAGTCTGTTCCATGTGATCTGAATTGCCAAAAAGATGTGCACAAATCCCACATGCAGCTCTGTGCAAATGAACAATGGCAAAAATTTTATGATTCTAATCCAATGAGCTTATGAAATAGGGACCCAAATTTATATGCATAAATATTTTCATTTCAGCTCCCAAGCATCTCTAAAAAATACTCTTGATACTTGAGGAGAATCCAAGCTGGAGGAAATTAACAGCAGTCTCATTTTATGTGTTTCTACCACGGTGAAGTTTTTCCATGCTGATCATCTCATTGTGCAATGTGAATTATTCAGAATATCAATCTGCTTTCTTTTTTTGCCTAAGAGACAATAAATTTAACAATAGAGATGGATTAGAAGTATAAATCATCCTGGAGACTTCATGAATATTCAAATGAAATCAGGTCTGGCTCTGAACCTCACACTTCTGCTCACAGTGTAAATCACTGTGTGTGTTACTCAAGAAGTCACCCCAAACAGGCTTTAGGAACACTTTTTCCCTTGGAAAGTGCAATTAATTACAATTGTTTGCCCATAAGGACTTCACTTTCACATTGTTTATTTTCTGGTGTCACTGATGAGCTGACTGAGAAAATGAAATACTTCAGTTTAATCACCAGCTGCAATTACGGCCCGTGTAAAGGTACTTCATCTTATACTCTTTTTATAATTGTCTAGTCTTATGATATAATACGCAGTTAGATTTGCTGCCTTTCAGAACACTAACAGTGCCACTCAATTTCCAAGAAAAAATTAACACAAGATGACATTAAAGGATTTCAATTGGCATGAAGATGTTGAAACAGAGTAGTATGTTCTGTTTCACCCAAAGCCCTTCACTTTCTTGGACCTTCGATACAGAAGGATCAAGGAAATGAGGTAAGAAATAGGTTAAGAAAGTTTAGTCAACCACTGTATTAAAGTTAGATTTTGTTTTAGGATAGCGATGACATAAAAGTAGGAAGAATGTCTAGTCCAGATGTTAGCAAATGGGAGTTCACCTCTAGCTTTTCTCCCTTACCCTCTGTGTAACTAAGGTCTTCTTAATTTCTCTGATTTTATTGCCCATTTACTTCACCTTTCCAGTCGTACTTACCACATAGAGTAATGTCAATTGCTGATTAATAGCACTGCTGTGAGGAGGGTTAAGGACAGGTGATGACGCCGACTGTCATAATTCCTGACATATAGCAGGTGTTCAACAAACTTAAGTACTTTACAAACCTTTGCCTTCATTGTGACTCTTATAGACTAGATGGCAAAATACTCTGATAAAAACATGGGCTCTGGAGCCAGTACTTCTGGGTCCAAATCCTGACCATACTATTACTGTTTCAGAATCGTGGGCATGTCTTAATCACTCTGAGCCTCAGTTTCCTCATCTGTGACACAGAATAATAACAGAATCTGCCTAACTAGAGTCATTTTAAGACCTCAATAACCTAATTCTTAGAAAAATGCACGACTAGGAACCTGGCATAGTAAGTCGAAAAGAAATCAAGACAATCAATAGAAAAGCAGTGATATTTTTATTTTAAGAGGAAGAGAAACTTCTCAAGAAGCCCCTTATTTCATCTGCAGTTATAGTTTGGGGACTGAACTACTTTAATCCTAAAAACACAGGACAAAAAAAAAAAGGCAAAAGGTGAAAAAGGATTGTACATTCTTGTATTTTATAATTTTTGCTCTGAAATAATAGATCTAACCTCTGGATTTTGCTTCTGGCTTGTTACTTACCGGGTGCTACAATATTTTTGGATGTTTGGCCAAGGGGATGTGAAACAAGCATGAAATCCGTATCACTGTCAAAACAGCTCTGTGTTGTGTTATTATGTTTGCCACTTTGATATACAGCTCTGAGACATAGACTTTGTGCAGCTATCATAATAGGAAACGTGAACAGCCTTATATACATTGTTGACACAAGATAACCCAGCATATAAAATGGAAAGATAAAATCCTAAATATACTGGTACATCAAAAATAAAATATGAGTGAAATTGTTCATCACAATGTCAACATAGTTTTACTTAACCAGTTATGTAGCATGAAGGCGGATATTCACAACTGAAATCATTTCACATCGATAGATCTGTAACTCAAGGAATAATATATAATGTTCTACTGATTGGCGCAAGGCCATTCCGGAAGCCCAGCATGTGCAGGCACATGGAATCTGGACTTGAGTAGAATTAAAAGTGGTAACATTCCATTTTGTCTCACTAGCTCTTAAAGGAACATCAGCTAAAAGAAATACAAAGAAACAAATTCATGCTTGTTTCACAGACTTTTGGCAGGGGTAGGGGTGAGGGGCTGTGCTGTGATATTTCCCGAAGTGGATTTCCATTTAACAAATATAAGCAGTTTCTGTGTCCACTGCGCTGTTGCACTGACTAGTGGAGTCATCAAGATACCCTAAGCTAGGTCTATCCAGACATGTAAGAACACAAAATCCTCAAGGTAGAAACAATATGTGGTTGATCAGCAATGCCCTTTAAAAGCACAGTAAGAAATAAAAATGCAATTTTAAGCAAATTTTTGATGGTTATAGCAAACAACCATAGTAGTCACATGACAAGATGATTTGCTTTTAGCACACGAAATTGTGTATAGATATGAATTCAGAGAAATTTTTACAAAGTGTTCAAGCTTCATTTGTGACCCCGAAAGAAAGATTTTCCTATGGAATTTCGGCAAGCACATAACATCTCTGTCTGTGTTTTATGGTTAAGGTAACGGCTAGAACAATAGTCATAGACCAAGCTACACTGTGCTGGGAAGCTAAATATGATTCCACACCATGCGCTCTGAAACAGCTGGATGATTTCAGTTTTAGGCAGAAGATATTCCTTAAAAGGGACATGACTACTATATTCATATATTTGAGGGAATTTCATGGGGAAGAATTAGACTCAATCCCAATTGGCCAGTCCTATACACTGCCATGGCAGGCATTTCTAATAATTCACTGCACTCTTTCCTGATGAGACTGAAAACACTTTAGAACTGTTCCTAACACTCCAGCCAGCTCTACTAATCAGAATTTTCTCAAGAGATGAAACCTATTTGTCATCTCAGAAATGTGTACAATTTCCGAGGTGAGCTCCAGGTAGAATAAACTCAAGTGTTCTGGAGGCAGACTTTAGACTCATATAAATAAATTTCTAAGTTTTAAATGTGTTTAGAGTAGTATGTTCTCCCTAAAAGTAGGGAGTATTCAGGAACATCCTGAGAAAGTGCTCTAGAAGGGATTCAGGTAAGAAGGTGTGGAACTGTAAGGCCACTTAGATGACTAGCAACTCGATGGCTGAGAACACAAGTGTGGGCGCAAATATACAGAACCTAAAAATAAAAGTAAAAAATGGAACCCACTGTAAATACGATTAAAATCTGATAACCACTTAAATAAAATTAGCTTTCATTTCCTGCATCTTTAAAGACTGCAAGAGAGAACATCTACCCATACCTCTCTGTCATCTGTCCATCCATCCATCTCCCCATCATCTATCATTGAGTTAGATCTACCACGTATATGTGTGTCTATACACATCTGTATAATCTGAAGATTATATTTTTATCTTATCATAAAAGGTAATTCTGGAAGGATCTGTGGGGTTGAAATATTTTAAACTATAACAATATAATGGTTATTTTATATACAAAGAAAATTTTAATAGACCAAATACCTTAAATATACATTACTTTTCAATATCTGTACTTTATTTTTTTTTTTTTTTTTTTTTTTTTTTTTTTTTTTTTTTTTTTTTTTTTTTTTTTTTTTTTTTTTTTTTTTTTTTTTTTTAAAGATTTTTATTTATTTGACAGCGAGAAACACAGTGAGAGAGGGAACACAAGCAGGGGGAGGGAGAAGCAGGCTTCCCGCCGAGCAGGGAGCCCGATGTGGGACTCGATCCCGGGTCTCCGGGATCATGACCTGAGCCGAAGGCAGTGGCTTAACCAACTGAGCCACCCAGGCGTCCCTCAATATCTGTACTTTAAACTAGTAACAGGGCAATTGTGGGTATTTTTCTTTTTGTATCCTATTCCATCAGCAACCGTGCCAACATTTATTAATCTTTGAGTTTCTCCTCTGCCATTTATTAATGAGTAACATCTTGTTCAACATCACAGGTTTGAGCAGCATGCGGAAAACGTTTGTGAGATTTCTTTACCCTGACAGTGACATCAAAAATAACAGATATTCATTACAGGAGGAGCAAGGGAGGACTTTAAACAATGAATGGATATAGGAGGAAACTCTATACAACAATGTGTGTGTGTGTGTGTGTGTGTGTGTGCACGCGCATGTGCAGTTGCATGCCAAAAAAATGACAGTGAGTTTTTATTGAAGAAATAAGGGAGGACAAAGCTCGTGGGCCTTTGAGAAGTGAGTCTTGGCCCAATTCAGCCCACTTCTCTTTTACCAGTCAGTAAGTGGCAGGTGATGCTACTCCTTTGATATGATTGTATGCTGCCTAAATGTTCAATTTCCTTTGTACTACAAAGTCAGGGATGTTCATAAAGATTTCTCTTTCCATCTCTTGCTCTTTCCACCTCTAATTCCCTACAGACACCCTACATTTTGCTGTGACTATTTCTTTTTTCTTCAAAATGAAAACAGAGCTTATATTTGATGGTTTGGATGTGATGGGTAGAAAAAAATAATTATGTGGGAATTGTTTTTCTTTACATAAAGATGTCAGGTATTTTGGAATGGAGAGAGAATATAGGCATGTGTAATACAGGCCATGCCAGATAAAGCCTAGCTTTAATTTCATCCTGTGTGATCCCATCCTCCTCAATGGTACCGATTCACAAACTCATTCACACCAAATGTATCCAGAATCTTTTTCTCTGTTTCTTTTTCTTTTTCTTTTTCTCTTTTCTTTTCTTTTCTTCTTTCCTTTCCTTTCCTTTTCTTTTCTTTCTTTTCTTTCCTTTCCTTTTCTTTTCTTTTCTCTCTCTCTCTTCCCTTCCTCTCTTCCTTCCTTCCTTCCTCCCTCCCTCCCTCTTTTCTTTTTCTTTCTTTTTCTTTTTCTTTTTTGCTGGTCAGTTTCTAGTCATCCTTTCAGATTCTTCTCTCCCAAATAATATAAGTATTGCTTCCTGTAATCAGAGTTCCATGGGAAACTTAATCGCCTAGTGTTGGAAGGCAAGGACCACACGTTATTCATCTTTGTGTTACCAACACCTTGTTTTTCCCTCCTTAGTTTATCCTGGAATCTGGTTTGTTCACATGAGCTCTTAGCAGGGAGATGTGTGTGTGTGTGTGTGTGCGTGTGTGTGTGTGTGTGTGTGTGCGTGCACACACACATATGTACACAAACACAAATGATCAATAGCATTTTTCTAGTCAATAATATTTGTGTAACAGGCATTATGCATGGAGAATACAGTAGTGAACAGGACGATTAGGGTCACTGGTCTTTAGGGATATTGTCTCTAATTTCCTAATTTTCCTCTTGATTTCTAATTTAGAACCATCATACTTTATTCTCCCCTGGCTCTCAGGCCCATTTCCAAGACACATCTCATAAGTCCTGCTTCACATAGTCCTTGCTTTGAGGACCCACTTGGGTAAAGCCTGCTCTTCTAGCCTTGTGGCCTAAAACTCTTTTAACCATGAATTTTTCTCTCTGCCACCATGGGACCAGAGATATAGGCAAAATGTACTCCCAACTCCTGCCCTTTGGGACCTGTGTTGATTGGGTCAGCCCCATTCAGCTATCCCTTCAAAGAGTCTGCAAAATGGTAAATGGTGAGTCAATATTTATCAAATGATGGGAAAATACAGAAATATATTCAAAAATATTATTTGAAATACTAGTACAATTAGGATAAAGTGTTGAATTTTATGGAAATTTGCATTTAATCATCTAATGGAGCTATGATGGGCTTCATAATGACTTAGTGAAACTTTATCATTGTCATTTATTCTCATTTATTGCTTAAATGTGCCAACTAGTCTATTTTAGCTTAAAGCAGGAAAGATGATTATTTCTTTTTCTAATTCTGGCTAATGTGTAAGAGGTTATGAAAGATATGCAAAAGTACAGGGACATTTAATCCCCAAAATTTATTCACTGATTTAGCAAACTTTAAATTCAGAATAATTGAATTGAAATGTCAAATTCAAAATAAAATGTCAGAGGACTTCCACAGTAAGCCTTCCTGTACCAGATTATTTTCCACACATGAATCTCAAAAGAGAGCCAATTTAGCTTAAAAAAAACTTCACCTTTTAATGGGAGTTTGAAGTTAAATGACTAAACCTTTGTAATTTATGTTGAGGAAAATAAAGTTTTTGAAAGTCCATTTCACTAATTCTATGCAATGTGTTTGGAAACTGTAGCAAAGTACATTATTCTCAGAATAAGGATTAGACACGGTCAATAAAGAATTCTTCCAGATTAGATAGATCCAAATACAATTTTTGGTACTTTCCAGATCATGTTTTCCCATTTATATTTTTGGTAGTTTTATGGTTTTATTAACCCAAATATGAAGGGCACATAAGCTGCCTGGCATTGGGTTTGATGACTCTGATGGCCAGCTGGGCTGCCCATTCCACAATGGCTTTGTGGTTCTTGGAGGAGCCACTATGAGCCACTATGACCACCTTATGCACAGTAAGGTCTGCTGCACATCAGCAGCACTGCAAGCTCCTTGACGCTGTGGACTAGGAACTTCTGGAAGCCACTAGGCAGCATGTCCTTTGTTTTCTTGTTGCTCCTGTAATCAATGTTGGGCATCAAGACCTGGCTCTTGACTCGTCTATGCACACTACTGTCACTGCCTCTGGGTTTCATCCAGGGGCACTTAATTTTGACACATCCATGTTGTTTTATTCAGTTCTAACTATGACCCTATGAAACAGGACAAATACTACTAATCCCATTTTTTAAATAATACTCAGATAAATTAGTGACTTGCCAAATTAATGAAGCCTCAATCGATGGACTTGGAATTTACCACACTACCCATTCTTAAGCTGTTATCGATGGTGCCTTATGAATATTAAGTCTTTTCTAGACAAAAAGAAAATACCCCAAAGACATCATTGTCCCGTACATCACTGTAACTTTTATTCAGGTAGCAAGTTTAACACCTCTTATGGTCAAGCACAGGGGTAGGCAGTAGGTTACAGAGATGAATAAATATGGCCCTTCTCCCCAGGCCCTTATAGTCTAAGAGAAAAAAATATTTTTAATAATGTGGAGTGTGTTATCTAGTTAGATGAGAGAGTTTAAATGGAAACCCTGCACATTATTTGACATAAAAGGGACACACTCATGACAGTGCCATGGAGGGTAAACTGATAAACGCCAGAGAAACAAGAAAATACAGGCATATTCTTTAAACCATTCTTTTCATCTTTTACAGATCTGACATATTTAATATTTTTTAAATTAAAGAACAAATAAAAGAAACTCAACAGATATTTCTCTGAGAACAGAACAGCTAATGTTTGAAACTCCAGGACTAATGATGGTACCATTTAATAAATGTTTTCATAAATAATAATGCCTTTTCAGATGTAGCACACCTACAAATACCACAGCATCCTTAAAGGTCCCATTCCCATGGTAAACTCTAAAGCCTGTGAAAGGTAGGAAAACTATATTCAAATGAAATAGGACGTGTTGAAGCTCACAAGATAACAGACTTTGGAATGTTGTGTTAGGTGGTCCAGGGATAATGATAAATATACTAAAGGCTTTATCCGTGGAAAGCTACTTCCATCTTATTTCAAAAACACATTTGTCATAGAAGTCATCTGTGTTTTAACTCCAAAGAGTCTATATGGTACACTCTGTATAGAAATTTGATAACAGGCATATGACTATAAAGCAAGTTAATTGTAGCAAGCCTGGAAAGTGTCCACTGAAGCTATATATCCTGGGATTTAATAAAAACACAGAAACCTATGAGTCAAACAGGTACCTCCAATATAACATGTTCAAAATGAAATTCTTGATTTCCACTTCACACGCATGTCCAATCCCGATCCTCATTAGTCAGTTACTCAGACCTGAACCTTCCAATCATCTGGAACAGCTCTCTCCCTCACTGCCCCATCTGTCAGCAAATCCCATTTGTTCCATCACTGAAACATGTTCAGAAACTATCAACATCTACCACCTCTACTTTAGTCCTGGGCACCATTATCTCCTCCCTGGTTTGCTGCTTCTTCAAGAGTCTTCCAGCTTCTATTATCGCCTCCCCAACTGTCTATTCTCTAAATATCAGAGTGACTCTATCAATATGTGAACAAAATCATGTCTCTCTTCTTCTCAAATCCTTCAGTGTCTCCTTATCTCACTCAGAAAAACAAAGTACTGACCAAGGCCTGCTCTAGGCCTAGGATCTTCCCTTTGGTTTCCTCTGATCTCATCCCTGCTCCTCAGTCTCTTTGTCTCTCATTCACTTTCCTCTGGTCACAGTATCCTCCATGATGTTCTCCTAGCCTCTGAGCCTTTGCATTTCTTATTGTCTTTGTCTGGCATCATTTATCCCAGAGACTAATAAATGGTAGCTAAGATCAGGGGCAGGTCCAAGGTATATATGGCCAGAGACTTACACAATTTTGGGGATCTGTTTAAAAAAGAATATGACACTTGGTATATAAAATTCAACAGAGGGCCTCAGAAAGGTCCATATATATGAGAGACTGAACTTTTAGCTTCAACATCCTCATAATAAATCCACTTCTTATGTGACACTATGGCATGCACTTCTCTAAATGCTTTAATATACTACCTAATTTATTTTTTTTGAAGATTTCATTTATTTATTTGAGAGAAAGAGAGAGAGAGAGAGAGAGCACAGAGGGGGAGCGAGAGAAGCAGACTCCCCGCTGAGCAGAGAGCCTGATGTGGGGCTCTATCCCAGGACCCTGAGATCATGACCTGAGCTGAAGGCAGATGCTTACCCAACTGAGCTACCCAGGCACCCCTAATATACCACCTAATTTAATTGTCATAAAAATACTTTTGGGGAGATGTTATTATCTCCATTTTATAGACTGGGAATCTGAGGCACAGAATGGTTAAGTAATTTGTCCCATATCAAATAAGTAGAAGAGTGCCACAGTAAGTTTTGAACTCTGGCCTGACTCCATGCTTTTTATCACAAAGAGCATCTGAGTCTGCATATCCTGCCATCTCATTTCCTCCAAAGCCCAGATCGAACATCACCTCCTCAGCAAGGCCTTTTCTGGCCACTTTATCGTTCCCTATTGTCCCCTCTCTAAGCTATGTACCCTCTCTTGTTTTTGTTCATAGCATACATCACCACCTTATATGTTAGATGCTTATTTATTTTCTACTGCCTATCTTCGCCCATTTGAATGTAAACTCTACTTTGGCTCTGTTGTTAAGAGACAGATTTGACAATGTCTAGAACAGCACCAACACTTAGCAGGTTCTCAATAAAATTTTGTGGAATAAATTCTTCCTTTGTTTTCAGTGTCTAAATTACAGCTCAAGGACTACAAGTATAAAAATGAATTATGCAGAGCAGACAGAGTTTACTGAGAGTAAACAGCACATTTTAATATTTTTTAGAAGATTCTATGTATTTATTTGACACAGAGAGAGAGATCACAAATAGGCAGAGAGGAAGGCAGAGAAAGAGGGGGGAAGTAGGCTCCCTGCTTAGCAGAGAGCCCGATGTGGGACTCGCTCCCAGGACCCTGAGATCATGATCTGAGCTGAAGGCAGAGGCCTAACCCTCTGAGCCACCCAGGCGCCCCATAAACAGCACATTTTGGATTAGTGGGCTCAAAGTGTGGCCACGGGCAGGCAGCAGCAGCATGTCCTGGGACTCTGTTACAAGGAATCCACACTGGAAGAAAAGGGCCTCAAGTTATCTGTCTTTCTAATGTTGATAGTCCTCAGAAACACACTCCTTTATCACATTGTAGAACTTGGAAATATTTTCTGCCAACAAAACTGACAGCTGTAATTTTAGCTGAGAAAGCTCTTTCCCAGGTGAACTGAGCAAAGAGATCGAAAGACAAAATGTTAGTGTCTTTTGTGGATGGGAAAAGACTCCATTACTTCTTCCTAATATGTTTTTATTTATGCCTTTATTGTATAGATCTCCACCTACCTCCTGCTAGCTTTAAAAAGACTTTCTATGTCCCGGTGATTGTGTTTGGCTCATTTTTCTATCTATTTTTCTCCCCTCCTCCATTTCCTCCCTCACTTCCTCCTATGGAGAAGAACACAGCTGGTAATATTGCCCCATCTTGTAAGAAAGATGAATTCTAAAACAGGATGGAAAATCACAGGTGATTCAAATATCCTTTCCAGGTCATGCACTTAACCCTCTCATTTAATTTCCCCTTCACTGAGACACTTCCTTTTTTAAGATTGCAAACATAACCTGCACCTGCAATTACTTGTACAGAAATTAGTCTTGTGCTTTCCTCTGCCGGAACAAAGAAGTATTCAAATGTTTAGCTGACTAAATGCCAACCTTTGTAGACATGATTTTGAACTGGATGGGAACCCAAGTGTAATTAAGTGCATAAAAGGTACTACCCTTGGAAGTGATTTGTCTTTGGAAATATCTCAGCACACAGTATAAATTGGGTCATTTAACTTACAATACAACAGCTCAGGATTGACAGTGTAAAACTGTACTTCTCAGTGTGGGACGAGGCTACTAAGTCTCCAGTTGGGCATGCTGTTTGACTTTTGGAAACGTTCCCAGGCCATCCATACCCATACTGCAAGGCTTTATTCAGCAATAGAATGAAATGATTAACAACACCTATGTAAAGTTAGGACCCTGAACTCTAACACAAGAGTGAGGGCTTAAATTCCGGCCACTCAAAGTAGGGTCCCTGGAGCCCTTGCCTCAGAAGCACTTAGTGGGGCTCATCAAAATGCAGAGTCTCAGGCTTCCCACACCATGGAATTGGAATCTCCAGGGAGTGTAGGAGCAGGAACATATATTTGAAAGAATCGTGTCTGGTGATACTTACGCACTTTAAAGTTTAAGAACCAGTGGGAGGAATAAGGACAACAGGCGCCTGGGGAAGTGAGGAAGAGAAGGAAGGCTGGGCGCACACGTACACATGTACATAACAAATTTTGCTGACGTGAAAAGTGCTGGCAGAAGTAGCTATCACAATGTAAGAAATATTGGTTGTACTTCAGAGCAAGTGGTCTTTGGAGAAAAATGCAAACACACATAGGAAGCTTAAATGACGATGAATGAAATCAAGTCCCTTAATTTTTGAATCTGAAATTTTGTGTTAAGGCTTTGGAGACACGACCTTTTTTTATTGTTATTTGATGTTAAATTCAACTGTGGAAATACGTTTCCTAGGAAGCTGGAATGTGCTTTTAAGACGTGGACCTTTAAAGAAGTGATGATTTCAGAGAAAGTCTTATTTGCCTCTCCAATTTCAATTTTTACTCTTTTAGGCACTGGGTGCAGGCCATGAAGTGAAAATAAGGTATATGATTTCGGTTTCCCGAAGTGAATATTCTAGTTTCCTTTAATAGAAATTGAGAGAGATAGCTTCAACTTTTTGTGATAACTACCACCATTCTGAATATTATTTGTGAAAGCACACTACCAGCGTCAAAGTTTATCCAGGTGTTGCTGTGCCTACAAGAAGGGCCTAAACATTTTGAGCCTGTTGTTATCTTCTGATGAGCTTTCTCTAATTCTATATGGTACAGAAATCAATACAGTACATTTCATTAAATTGTGTTTAAAAGTTTAAATAGACTCTCAGTGAGGGCTTAAGATGGTCTCCACTGGAGACTAGCAGTTCAGATTCAACTGTATTCCAGTGTTCTGCATATTTTAGAAAACCTAATATCCTCAAGAAGTGAGGGAGTGAGGTAGCTTCACAGAAAAGTTGCTATTTTAGATTAAGAGTGGTTGCTGCAAACCTGAAACTTCTTGAAATCTCATGTAACAGTTTGAAGCATTTTGGATGCCATATGGCTACTCAGGGTATTACTACCTTCCATGTGAACATTAATCTCTCAGGAAATTTCCCCATTTTCATCCTCTACTGGAACAACCCACCCTGTACATTGTGGCTAGATTAAACTTCATGAATGATGCTTCAGTCTTACCATGCTTATGCTCAGAAGCCTCCAGTGACTCCCAAATAAAGTTCAAACTTTTGAGCCTGCATTTGAGAACATGCACAACCTTCCTGAGTTTGTTTCCTTTACACAAAGACAAAGTCCAGTCAAATTGGTGTATAGTTCATTCTTCATATATGGATACTTTATTCTTTTCTGAGGCTGTGCCTTTGGCCACATCACCTCCTATCACCGTATCCACCTATCAAATTCTTATCCACCTTTTAAAGTGGGTCACCTAGTCATATCTGCCCCACCATAGAACTTCCAGTTCCTTCCACCCGAAGTTCTTCTGAGCTCTATAGATATCAGAACTATTCTCCTGTAGTACAACATTGTCATTATCTGCAAGTGTAATTCTCCAAAGTCAAGGACCTTATCTTCATTCTTTCAACAAATATTTACAGAATGCCAATAGCTTTTAAAACAATGTTTTAGGCATAATGGAAGCTGCCAAGTTGAATAAAATTCAATCTTTGCTTTCCCACTGTCTGATACAATGACATGTTGTCAGTACTGAAAAAATATATGTGAAATACGTAAGTGAGCACCCCTTTTCACTTATGACAATATAAATTCTTGTTTATAGCATGATAAATTAAATTAATAGAAAATTCTATTCAGAAAGACCTTACCAAACTAACTTTTAGAATATCTAAATGTTACATACCCATCATAAAAACAAAACCAAAATATTTTAAGTCCAAAGAAAAACAAATTTGAAAACTTTTAAGTCTACTGTATATAAATTGGAGATATATATTGTTTTAATGTTAATAATTTCATTGTCCCCTTCTATGATTCACATCTGGTAAACTTCCACTGTCATTAGTTCTATTAGTTCTTTGACGTTAAAATTTTTGCATTCTTGCTACATGCAATACTTTTCCACAAATATTTATCACATGTGTTTTAATCTGAATTTTTTAGAGGCATTAATAATTACATGTATTTTTTGACAATCGTGTGTTCATGATTTCAAATAAATTCACTGAGAAGTAGAACACTAGAACAAGTATCCAGATTGTTATTCTAAATGATGCCAGATATAAGACCAATCAATACAAGAAAATTGAAACGCTAGATTGTATTTTCTGGCTTCCAGGTGAGTGATTATAAGGCAGGAGTTAGGAGGTAACTAAGGCACTTTTGTTTCACTTGGATACTTATATGTTGCACACATACATTGTTGGAAGATTGGATGGCATATTCACCAAACCCACAAAATAATTCAGATCAATGTCAACATACTCTCTTTAGAAAATGAAGTTCTGTCCAGATCCATTCCATCTTTCATTACAATTCAAAAGAAAGCTGGAACACAAAGAATCAAATGCTTAAGGTATACGATTATGTCTGCTCTAGTGTGGAAAAATGAGTATCTTCATATAACAAAACTTTCTCTTTTGAAATAGAAAGTCATCATTGCTGTGTGAAAAGAGTTACACATGTTTAAAAGTAATATTAATTTTCTGAATAGGTCTATTCCTGGCCATTTGATTAGGAAAAGCCTGAATCAAGACTCTTAAATGCAAGCCTAATGACATGGGTTATGTCATGATAGAAATTTGTCATAAATAAATGGTGTTTTGCAAGTGACCTGGGGAAAATACACTGATATTCAAGATAAGGATGTAACTTCAAAATCCATTCTCTATGGTACCCAAGTCAGAGAGGAATTATTGGCTACTAATGGGGCAATATCAGGTTGTTCACATTATTTGCCTGCATGAATAAGAATTAAGATTTTTTTCCAGTTTCTGGAAGGTCATCCATTCATCATTTTAACTGCTAAATGCTTAGATCTGCAGGTACTACTAGACTCTTTAGTCTTCTCTCAAAACTTCTATATGTTATATCATCTTCCCACTGAAGACAAATAAAAACTTTGTGGTCTTCTCATCAATGTTGTCACAATTCAGTGACAGTATGGAGCTCTATAGATTCAAAGTTATATTTCAAAGGAAGGGGCTGCCAGTTAGAATTGAAAAAAATGAGAAGACAAGAAACAACAAATGTGGGGCGCCTGGGTGGCTCAGTTGGTTAAGCGACTGCCTTCGGCTCAGGTCATGATCCCGGAGACCCGGGATCGAGCCCCACATCGGGCTCCCTGCTCGGCGGGAAGCCTGCTTCTCCCTCTCTCACTCCCCCTGCTTGTGTTCCCTCTCTGGCTGTGTTTCTCTCTGTCAAATAAATAAAATCTTAAAAAACATAAAAAAAAAAAAAAGAAACAACAAATGTTGGAGAGGCTGTGGAGAAAGGAGAATCCTCTTACACTGTTGGTGGGAATGCAAGTTGGTGCAGCCACTTTGGGAAACAGTGTGGACATTCCTCCAAAAAAAAAATAGAGCTACCCTATGACCCAGCAATTGCACTACTGGGTATTAACCCCAAAGATACAGATGCAGTAAAAAGAAGGGCATTGTACTCCAATGTTCATAGCAGCAATGTCCACAATTGCCAAACTGTGGAAAGAGTGAGATGCCCTTCAACAGACGAATAGGTAAAGAAGAGGTGGTCCATATATACAATGGAATATTACGCCTCCATCAGAAAGGATGAATACACAACTTTTGCATCAACATGGATGGAACTGGAGGAGATCATGCTAAGTGAAATAAGTCAAGTAGAGAAATTAAATTATCATATGGTTTCACTTATTTGTGGAACATAAGGAATGGCACAGAGGACATTAGGAGAAGAAAAGGAAAAATGAAGGGGGGTATTGGTGGGGGAGATGAGCCATGAAAGACTATGGACTCTGGGAAACAAACTGAGAGTTTTAGAGGGGAGGGGAGGTAGGGGGATGGGTTAGCCCGGTGATGGATATTAAGGACGGCACGTATTGCATGGTACGCTGGATGTTATACACAAACAATGAATCACGGAACATTACAGCACAAACTAGTGATGTACTGTATGATGACTAACATAAAATAATTTAAAAAATAAAATAAAGGAAGGGGTTGTCCAACACAGTCTAAAAATTTAATAATTTCAGCAGAGAAAACCAAATGAGTTGGTTAAGAATGATACTGGGTTATCAGTGGACGATTACAGAAAAACTGATTCAAAGCATGAATTTCAGAGTCATACTTAGGCTCAAACCTTGACTCTAAGACCTTGGAAAATTACTGAAACTCTCATCCTCACTCTCTCTGTGGGAAAAACAGAATGGATAATAGTACTCCTATTTTAAAATGTGTTAGAAGGTGTACATGAAAATAATGCCTTATAGAATTCTTAGTATAGAGACTGTAATGTAGGAAATAATATATTTTGTTATTGATATTTGCTATTTTCAGATAAAAGGTTGACATGGGAAAGGCATTTCCAAGATTACCAGATTTTTCTTCTATTTTCTCCTGTGCTTTCCAATCCTCCTTTACTCTCCTCTGTGCCCCAGGAGACTATAGTCTGGGTATGGCCAATGGAGGGCACTAGCAGAAGAGGGGGATAAAAGTAAGGTCAAGGTATTTATTCTCCCACCTCCTTGCTGAGTGCCCTCTAATTGGCTATGTTCTTCTGTCAAAGGCAAGAGGTCAAGTTGGTGAGAACCCTCTTATAGTTCCATGATGTTCTCCCTCTTGGTGCCCCTGTTGAGTCTGCCACCTATTTCCTATCTGAATACTCCCTCATACATGAGAAGCTAAGTGTATATAGTTGGTACCAAAAGCCTAGTGTATCCTAGAGAAGCCCAGGTGTAAACCAGGAAAAGGGAAAGTGTGTGGACAACTTGAAGTAAAGACATAAAAAGCAACAGTACGTGGCTTGAAATATGAGGAGTGCGTTTCAGACACTTTGTAGCTGGTTTGCCAAAACAGCATCTGTGGCTGTGTCACCTCTTGTGTGGTTTCTTATGTATATACCATGGAAGCCAGTTTCTCAGCTTAAAAAAATTTAGCTTAATAGAAAAAAATAGCAAATCACTCCATTTCTGTAGTCCACTCTGCTTTTATAGGCTTTACCAACACTGTTTTAGAGTGAAATTAATATAACCTCTATGGACTTCTTGGAACTGGCTCAAAGCTAACTGGATGGTTTTAAACTTCAGGGCATGAAGCACATACACACACGACCCAAAATATAACAGAATCATATCTTTAACATAAATATTATGGTAAAATATCTCACAGGGATCTCTGGCCCAACTTTGATTAAGATCACATTTGTGCTGGAGAGCATTTTTTAAGGTTTTAATCTTAATATCTTTTAAATTTTTAAAAATATTTTATTTATGAGAAAGAGAGAGAGAGGGAGAGAGGAAGACATTGGGTGCAAGTAAGTGAGCAGGGGAAGGGTGGTGGGAAAGGGCGAGGGAAAAAATCTCCCTTTTGAGCACAGAGTCCAATGTGTGCCTTAATGTCATGACCCTGAGATCATGACCTGAGCTGAAATCAAGAGTCATTGGCTTACAATAGCCAAACTGTGGAAAGAGCTGAGATGCCCTTCAACAGATGAATGGATAAAGAAGAGGTGGTCCATATATACAATGGAGTATTACTTAGCCATCAGAAGGGATGAATACCCACCATTTACATCAACATGGGTGGAACTGGAGGAAATTATGCCAAGTGAAATAAGTTAAGCAGAGAAAGACAATTATTTTTTTAAAGATTTTATTTATTTACCTGACACACAGAGAGATCACAAGTAGGCAGAGAGGCAGGCAGAGAGAGAGGAGGAAACAGGCTCCCTGCTGAGCAGAGAGCCCGATGCGGGCCTTGATCCCAGGACCCTGAGATCATGACCTGAGCTGAAGCCAGAGGCTTTAACATACTGAGCCACCTAGGCACCCAAGAAAGACAATTATTGTATGGTTTCACTTGTTTGTGGAACAGAAGGAATAGCATGGAGGACATTAGGAGAAGGAAGGGAAAAATGAAGGGGGGAATGGAAAGAGGAAATCAATGATGAGAGACTCTAAACTCTAAGAAAAACAACTGAGGGTTTTAGAGGGGAGGGCAATGGTCTAGAGGGGGATGGGTTAGCCCAGTGATGGGTATTAAGGAGGGTGCATATTGCATGGAGCACTGGGTATTATATGCAAATAATGAATAATGGAACACTACAGCAAAAACTCATGATGTTAAAGGGGCTGAAGGTATATACAATACATATCAATACATATTGTATCATGATACAACAGGATAAAAAGACTCCCATCATTCAATAAGAAAAGACAATCAAGGGACGCCTGGGTGGCTCAGTTGGTTAGGCGACTGCCTTCGGCTCGGGTCATGATCCCGGAGACCTGGGATCGAGTCCCACATCGGGCTCCCTGCTCGGCGGGAAGCCTGCTTCTCCCTCTCTCACTCCCCCTGCTTGTGTTCCCTCTCTCGCTGTGTTTCTTGCTGTCAAATAAATAAAATCTTAAAAAAAAAAAAGAAAAGACAATAAAAAAACTTAATAAACATTTGAAAGATGATTAACCATATTAGCAATATGGGAAATGCAAATTAGAGCTGTAGTAAACCAGCATTTCATATCCAACACCTGGAAAAAGAAGTCTGATGATACTAAGATTGTCAAAGAATACAGAACAGGGGAAACACTCCTGGAATGCGTTGGGCAATGGACTTTGTAGAACTACCTTTAGTAAAAACTGGCAATATCTAGTTAGCCTGAGAGTGGACAAGCTTATCACCCATCATTTAAATTTCTAGAGAATCTCTTATAGTGAGTTACATACAATAATATTCATAACAGCATGTTTTGTATTAGCAATAAAAGAGGGAAAAACTGGAAACAACAAATATCTTTCAACTGTACAAAAGATAAAAAAACTAATGATGTACTGTATGGTGACTAACCTAATAAAAAAAAATAAATGAAAAAAAGTCATTGGCTTCATCAACTGAGCTGAGCCACCCAGGTATCCCTTAATACCTTTAAAAATGTTATGTATGTATGTATGTATTTATATTTATTTATGAGCGAGCACATGAGTAGGAGGAGGGGCAGAGGGGGAGGGGAGAAGCAGACTCCCTGCTGAGCAGGGAGCTGGACTTGCAGCTCCATTCCTGGCCCTGGGATCATGACCTGAGCTGAAATCAGATGCTTAACTGACTGAGCCACCCAGGAGCCCCACTTAATACCTTTTTAAATTGAAGTATAGTTGACATACAGTGTTACTGGATGCTTAATATTAGCAATAGTTACGCACTGACAACATAAGTGTCTTTTGAAAAATGATTGCTGGTTTTGTTTTTTTAAAGTAATGGAAGCCCTTGGGGCACCTGGGTGGCTCAGTTGGTTAAGCAACTGCCTTCAGCTCAGGTCATGATCCCGGAGACCCAGGATCGAGTCCCACATCAGGCTCCCTGCTCGGCAGGAAGCCTGCTTCTCCCTCTCTCACTCCCCCTGCTTGTGTTCCCTCTTTAGCTGTGTTTCTCTCTGTCAGATAAATAAAATCTTAAAAAAAAAAAGTAATGGAAGCCCTTATATGTCAATAGACTGCAGCACAAACCCCAGCAGGAGTAGATGAGAGGCAAATGGAATAAAGCTGTGGTATGAAAGCAGTTGAGGAGTAATTCTAAACTAAAAATAGTTTATCCCCATAATGGTGTATTTTAAAGGCACTTTTTTATTTATTGGTAGAGAAGAAATTTCCCTCCAGCTAACCTCTTTTGTCATCTGGTTGCATGTAGTCAGAAGTAATATTTTCTAAGCAATCTGTGTTTTCCTTAAAAAAAAATCAAATAAAAGAAGCAAATACTGTCTGCTTACTATTTGACCATTAGCAGTTCAAATATTATTGCTAAACAAAGTATCCTTTATTTAAATTTTCACTCCTTTGCTGTAATACAAACCTATTCATGCATGTTAATATTTTTAAACTGATTTCAGGATCAGTTTACATAAGACATAATTAACTGTTCTTTGTTCCATTAAATTGCATTCATTGTTTTAATGAGACTGACAGGTGGGCTCAAAATGGACTGCTGATCTGTGGAACTTGGAGTGGTTCAGGTGCTAGTTGTGTATCCAACATTTGATTTCTATAAATGAGGCTGTACAGATTCAGCCTCAGCTGTCTCTTGGGCTTACACACCCTGAAGTGTGGTTTCCAGGGTTGTTATTAGTTCAAATATTTGTAATACATACAGTTTGAGGAATTCCTCTAAGTTGGTCTTTGGGAAACAACTAAAGTCTAACTGGATAAAATAGGAGTAAATTTATATAATGAATTTCAATATTGTATATATTTTACTGTGCTGCCTTCAGCTACTACCGTGTCTTACATTTTTTTCCCATAATCGAAGTTTTGGGGGTAGATAGCTCAGAATTCAAATGATGCATTGAGAGCCTAGCCTCCTTGCTCCACCATCCTTGACAGGAGACTTTTATTTTCCTGGTTTCAAGGCAGATACTCAGCTTCCAAACACCATATGCAAATTTGACATTTATTCAGGAAAGGAAGTCTCCTCCAGTGACTTCTTCCTAAGTCTCATTGGCCAGAACTCTTCTCATGGCCAATCCAAGCTACTCCGGGGACTGTGAAATCAAGGACTTTACTTTCCAATCTCTATAGAATAGGAAAAAAGGGTTGGAAAGGATGTTTAGTGAACCAAACTATACTATCTGCTCACTAAGGAATTATATTAATTATTTCAGCCTCAGGCCAAAAGATGGGCAATTTCATTGTTTTCTTCTTTTTTCCTCAAGCTATGCTTTAGAAACACACGTTGGGGCACGCCTGGATAGCTCAGTTGGTTAAAAGGCTGCCTTCAGCTCACATCATGATCCCAGGGTACTGGGATGGAGTCGCACATGGGGCTCCTTGCTCAGCGGGGAGCCTGCTTCTTCCTTTGCCTTCCACTCCCCCTGTTTGTGCTTTCCCTCTCTCTTTCTCTGCCCTACTCTGGCAAATAAGTAAATAAAATCTAAAAAAAAAAAAGAAAACAAACACATGTTGGTCATAGTGAGTTGGCCAGAGAGGCTGTCATTTCCCTCTGTATTTCTTCAGGGTCCAATTATGATGATGCAATCAGGTGGAAGATATTATTTGTTACCTACACAGAATTCATTTCTCCACTTTTTTATACTATTCAAACCCAAATTGTGATTGGATGTCTCCCCAAATCCAAATAGCGATAGGTCTCAAGGGAAACTGAAGTCATCCCAATTTCAGGAAGAAACTGCTTCAAGAGTTATTTTGGCTAGGACTGGTTCTGGAACCAGCAAATGATCCCAATTGACCTAAAGTGTAATAAGACCTCTGCCAGAGTCTAAGGGAATATTTCTTTCCCTGCTCCTATGAGACAGCCATAGGAATAGATAGATTCTCTTTGTCCCCTGGGCAGTACTGGGTATAGATACAGTACATGGACTGCTATGGCTCTCTTGCTACAACGCTGAGGAGGAAGTCACCCTTAGGATTATAGGACACAGAGAGAAAACACCTGGGCCCTTGATAACATTGCTGAATCCATCTGCCATGAAGTGCAACCCATCTTTGAACTTCCAGTCAAGTGAGACCATTCATTGCTTACTGTTTTAATCAGTTGGAGTCTGGACTTTGTTACTTGTAGTGAGAAACATCTTAATTCTTATGAATTGTTTGAGCTGCTTGTCCTCAGATGTTCTGAGAAGCTTGGGCTTATGCTATTGCTGTTATCTTTGCTGCTTGTAATTCAAGTTAAATGGGATTTCCCAGAGACATATCATTGCAGAAACACACTACATGCATCAGTGCATTCAGCACCAACTTAGTACCAAGAGTAAGCTAAGAAATGGCATTGTACTTCATGCTCCTTCCAGTTCTGGGTTTTGCCAACATGGAGAAATAAGCCACAAATGCAATGCAGATCAATTGGGAAACATCTGTACAAAACTAGTGAACAAATGGAAATTCACCAGCCGCATTATAGTGGGACAACCGAGAGATAAGTAATGTGACATGCACTGGAATCTCCAAGGATAACAGGCTGTCAAAACATACCACCAAAGCAGCCAAAGGGACCCTTGCAACTGAATTGGATGTTAGGCTAATTGTGCAGCAATCAGAAAAAAAACAAAACAAACCAACCAAACACCTCCGTCCAAGTCAAAAGCTATTGTGCAAAGGCAAAGAGGAAGAAATAGACAACACATTATTAGACTCCCACACTTCCCAAACTATACTTGAAGGAGCATGTAGGAATTGAAATGCTTGATCAGGGCTTTAATTTTCTCAAACTAAAATTTGCCTGTTCTGAGATTCTCCTCTGTATATATTCTCTATCTCTGTGTATACATAGATATATAGAGAGGCAGATAGATATAATATATAGATAGGTATAGATAAATAGATACTAGATAAATAGATACCTCTCTATATATGTTCTCTCTCTCTCACTCTCTCTCTCTCTATATATATATGTATTATGTATGCATGTATGTATGTATGTATATAGTGTCTCTAGATATCTATATTGAGAGAACATAACTTGAAGAGTTAAAGTTCATATTATCACAGTAACAAGAAGAATAAATGATATTAACATAGGCTACTGCAGAACTTTTACAAAATGATATTTGATTGGTTCCTAGGACACCTGCTTAGTGTTAAGATACAGCAAAAATCATGGAGAAGAAGCGAATGTCAGAAAGAGGAAAAGGGGGCAAATTAAACGCCATTTAAGAATGGTCAGTTTAAGAAAATGCATCATTAATAACTGGAATACAGATGAGTTAGTAAAATGCTAGAAAATAATAGCTCACATAAATAGCCAAACAAATTGATTTTTTTCAAAACAAATTGATTTTTAAAGATTTTCTTATTTTGGTTTAGGACTTATTTACCGTCCTATGTCAAAATCTTGACATTTGGTTAGTAGATAGCAGAGTATTTGTTTAAAATGTAAGGTATATTGTCCATTTATAATCAATTTTAGGGACCTTTTCTAAGAGATTTAGAGTAAAAGATACTGTCATTCCAAGCCTCAGTCTGAATTTTCACACTATTTTGATTATCTACAAAGAGTAGTTGTGAAACACATATACCTATAAATAACCAGTTAATGCTAATGTGAATTTCCTTTTTTATTGAAACTTTCTCCAATTATGCAGTTCTTGAGTAAAAAATTATTGCGTCATTAACAATAGGGAACACGTTTTTCACACATTCAGTAGAAGATAAGCGTTAAGAAAGACTAATCATAACAATGACTTACAGAGAGCTAGGAGTCTAGAGGAATTTAAATACATGAAATGGTTCATCTCTTTCTTATTCAAATGCTTGTCAGGTTTCAAGGTTAAAGCCATATTTATGTTTCTGGGTTTTTTTTCTCCTTATAACTGGTAAGGTTATATCTGTGAATACTATACCACCTAATTTCAGAAATTTATAATAGGTTAAAAGGCAATTTATCATCGGTTTTAAAATGGGGTGTTAACAGCTTTATAGTTAAATTAGGCAATGAAAAATGGGTAAAGGTTGCCTATGGAAAAAAAGCTTTTTATGACAAAGATAATTGAACTCACAAAGAGGAAGGTATAATCTAAAATGATTTAGAAAATTCATCATGAAAGTGTGTCATTATATTAATTTAGAAAGAAAATCACTTTTTTATTTACCCATCTCTAATGTATTCATCTCTCTGTTCAGACAGACTAGGGACCAGCAAAACATTAATGATGAACATGTCAGAAGTTGGAATATAACCTTGTCACATTCACCATAAGACTCTCAGCAGTTCTGAACAATTTTCTTGACGTGCTTGAAATCCTCTATGAGAGGATTCTTTTAAAAGCTTTTGCATTGAAAGATAAAAGAACAATTATTTGGGAAAGTTCCTTTTATTCATTTTCTAAAATATTTTTTTTCTGAGAGAAGTGATGCATATTCATGGCAGAGAATTCAGAATATGAAGAAAAACATAAAAAGAAATAGAGAAATTATCCACAATTCCATTCCCCAACATAACAATTGTTTATCTTTTGGTTTATATTCTCTCTTTGAATCTTTATGAAATTATCATAGTGTAAACAGTTTGATTCCATGTTTTTTTTTGTTTACTCAACATGATATCATGAAGCCCTCCCCAGAAAAATATGTCTTTATTTTATTCCATCACGTCTATTTCACAATCTATTTACCTAACTTTACTGTTTGGTATTTAAACTTCTTCTAAACTTTTCTTCTTATCAATGACAATGTAATTCACAAGACTGCATGTAATCTTTTGTTCATCTGGGGACTTGCTTAGAACAGATTCAGAAACATGAAATCCTTATGTCAAAGTGTATTTTTCAACATAAAAAGTGAGAAAAGCACAACTATACTGAACAGTGAATTTACCACATAGAGGACTGGCCATTAAGATTCTGGTATCTATGTATCCAACTTTTTAAAAACCACTTTTGTGAGGTAAAATGAACATATGAGAAACTACATGAAGCAAACAATTTGGCAAGTTTTAATATATGTATACACCTCTGTAACCAGCACCACAGTCAAGATAAGGACCATATATATCACTTCCAAAAGTTTTCTCGTGTCCTTCAGTAATGTTGCCCTCCTTCCCATTCTTCTTTTCTCGCATTCCCATATCCCATATACTAAGAAAATCACTGATGAATCTCTTGTCACTCATTGTATGTTAGACTACATTTCCAAGAAGTACAGCATGCTCACACAGAAAAAAAGACAGGCAGTAGATACCATAAGTGAGAATCAGCAAAAAATACAGACAGCAGATTCTAAATACTCTTGGGATATTTTAATCATTAAAAATTAAACATAGAGTATGTTCAATATGTTATAAAAAGAAAAAGAAGGGGCAATATATGAATAAGAAATGAGACTATACAAAATGACTATGCAGATTCAAAACTTTACAAACTAAAACTTTTAGAAATAAAATATAATAAGTGAACATAATAATGATTATAATTAAACATTTAGATAGGTGGCTAATTAGATATACCTAAAAAATCAGTGACTTGCAGTTAGATCTGAAGATCTTATCCACAAGGCAGAAGAAAACCAAAGAGATGGAAAGTATAAAATACCATCTGAGATAGGGAGAATGGAGAAAAAAGGTGTATCTTATTCTAAGTGAATGAGTTCCAAAGGAGAAGAAGAATGAAAGAATGGGGTTGATGTATCTTGAAAGTGATACTATCTGAGAATTTTCCATACTTGGTGAAAGACACCAATGCCCACATTTATGAACACTAATGTTGCTCAAAAAGGATAAACAAAAGGAAATCCACTATGGGGTATGTATAACGAAAGTATATGAAATTAAACACAAAGAGAAAACTTTTTTTTTAAAGATTTTATTTATTTATTTGAGACAGAGAGAGAGAGAGTGAGAGATAGAGAGCATGAGAGGGGAGAAGGTCAGAGGAAGAGGCAGACTCCCCACGGAGCTGGGAGCCCAGTGTAGGACTCGATCCCCAGGACTCCCGGATCATGACCTGAGCTGAAGGCAGTGGCTTAACCAACTGAGCTACCCAGGGGCCCTGAGAAAGAGATTTTTAAAAAAGATTTATTTATTTTTAAAGACTTATTTATTTATCTTGGAACACTGGAAAAAAAATTTTAGTAACAATAAAAAAAAAAAGAAAGAGAAAGAGGGTACACCACACACTTAAGGAAGGGCAGGTGCAGAGGGAAAGGGAGAGAGAGAATCTCCAGCAGACTTTCTGCTGAGCACAGAGCCAGACCAGGCCTCCATCTTACCCTGAGATCATGACCTGAGCCAAAATCAAGAGTGAGACACTTAAATTACTGAGCCACCTAATGGTGCCCTGACTTAGAACCGAAAGCAGAAATGGAAGTCAAAAGCCTTTGGAATAACATTTCACTGTGTTGAAAATAATTCAGAATGAAATAACCATCAAAGTACCATTAAGGAGTGAAAGCAAAATACAAATATTTTAGACAACAAACAGATTGTGTTTGGCACCAATAGACCCTCACTGAAGGAAACTATAAAGATTTACTCTTCAGGCAGAAAACAAATGAAGGCAGATGAATATCAGAAAGTAAAATGGGAGACAAAAAGTGGTAAGTACTTGGGTATATACTAAACTAACAGATTCAGTAATTACTTATGAATGATGACAATTTGGAAGGCCCTGCTTTAAGTGCTTGACATAGAGCACTGAACATAGAGAATTAAAAAAAAAAGACTAAACTACTGGGCAGTAATGATACTAAGTTGACAGGAATGGCAGAAATAAAGTCCTCCTAGGTTCTTCCTTTGTTCCGAAGGAAAACAAAAATATATCTAAAAGGGAACCTTGATAAATTAAGCACATATGTGAATTTTCTAGGGATAATGAAAAGAACAGACAGTAAGTATAAAACTTCTAAATTCAATAAATGTGAAAGAAGGAAAAAATCAGAGAATATGATGCATAAAAGAATCAGAGAACATGATGCATAAAAAGTCAGGCAAACAGAAAGCACAAAATATGGTAGAGACGATTCCAAATACCACTTATTACAATTAAAAATGAACTAAAATCCTAGTTAATAAAGATTGCCTGACATGGAAAAATTAAATACAACTAAATGTGCTCATAAAAGTACATTTAAATTAAAAGTATATAGAATGGGATAAAAAATATTTACAAACAGCAGATACAAACAAAATCAAGTTGGCTTAACTCTGCTGGTAATATATGATATAGACTTTAAAGGACAGGTATTATTAGAGATAGAGAGGGCCAACATATAATTTTGGTAAGTTTCACTTTATCAGGAAGATATACCTAAGATAAATACTGAGACCATATAATTATGTATCAAAAAACATAGTGTCAAAAATAAAGCAAAATTTGACAGATTATGAAGAGAAATACAAAGACAGAGCACCTTAGTGAATTCCTACTACCAGCTGATAGATAAAGCAGGCCAAAACAACAAAAAGAGAAGAAAAGTCAGTACAATATTAAAATTTGAGATATACAATGAACATGTTTGATCTAATGCACTGAATAATTTCACAATACAAAAGCTATTCAAACATACATGGAGCATTCATGGAAATTAATAACATACTGGATCTTATTGCAACTCCATAAATATAAAAAGATTAGTAACTTTTTATCCTCATATAATGTTGCCTTTCTGTGTTATATTAATTTTGGATGTGAGGTATCATTTAAAAAAAAATCCTAATCCAAAAAAGGGATAGCTTGCTTACTGGAAAAGAGTAAATTGCCAGGCTGTGTATTGTTAAGGTATCTGAATTTCTCACTGAATGTCTGTCTCAAAGCTATCACATGAGTCTTTGTTAAGAGCCTAATTATTTTTTAGAGGATATATTCCCAGAATTTGAATTTTTTAATCAATCTTACATATTATTAGACCTAAAATTCCCCATAGCTGTTGCTACCCTGTCCTATAAAAAAGTTTTACAAATCTTATTCTGACCAGCAGGGTGTGAGGGTGTCTATTTGCATTTTTGACAAAACTATCAGGAGAAAAATTATAATCTTATCATTTTAATTGGCATTTCTTTACCAATTATTTGTGATGTTGAATATGTTTTCATATCTTAGCTATTTTAGTTATTTCTTTAATCATTCAATCATGTGCTTTGCTGCTTTTAAAAAAAGGATTTGAAAAACAATTTTTATATTAGAAATGATATCCTTTTGTGCCAGTGAAGGGATTTAACCCCGTTAGTTATTAACTTTATATGTTCTGGTAATTTTTGTTAAAAATGTTGTTTTTTTTAATGTAGTCAAAATCATCTTTTCTTGTTAAGATCCACTCTTTTTAACAAAAATCCTTTGGAAAACTCTCTATCTAGAGGTTTATTAAAAAGCAATTTTTCCATGTGTCTTTTGGTTTCACTTTTTAATATGAATTCTCTAAATAATACACCCATATAAATCTATCTATCCTATCTATCCATCTATGTATCTATCAAGCCATTTCCAAATTGGTCATTGATAAATTTTTAAAAATCAAATACTAATCTTTTATATAGTAATGTCAATTTCATGGCCATGTGCTCCATCCGTTGACTTGGCTGTTCATCTTAACTAATATAATTGATGAATAAGAATTGTATAAGGGTGCCTAGGTGGCGCAGTTGGCTAAGTGTCCAATTCTTGGTTTTGGTGAGATTAATTAAGTCCTGTGTGGGGCTCTGCACTCAGCACAGAGTCTGCTTGGGTTTCTCTCCCTCTCTCTGTCCCTCCCCACCACACTTGCACGTGCTCTCTCTCTTTCTCAAATAAATAAATCTTAAAAGGATTTGTGTAAATTAAAGGTATACAGTACAATGTTTTGATATACATTGTGAAATAATTACCACAATCAACCTAATTAACATATGCATTACCTCACATAGTTACTCTTTTCTTGTGAGAATATTTAAGGTCTACTGTCTTAGCAAATTTCAAGTTTACAATACAGTATTATTGACTATTGCTACCATGCAGTACACTGTATCTCCAAAATGTATTCATCCTGCATAACTGAAACTTTGTACTCTGAACTCCCTTTTCATTCCCTCCATGCCCTCAAGCCAATGGCAACCATCATCTACTATCTGCTTCTATGTATTTGGCTTTTATTGATTCTACATGGTGAGATCATGCAGCATTTGTATTTTTTTGTCTGGATGATCTCACTTAGCATAATGTTTTCCACATTATTCCATATTGTTGTAAATGGTAGGATTTCTTTTTTCATTAAACCTGAATAATATTCCATTATATATATACTTTTCTTTATCCATTCATGCATTGATAGACACTGGTTGTTTTCATATCTTGGTTATTATGAATACTGCTGCAATGAACATAGGAGTCTAGATATCTCTTCAATCTATAATTTCTTATCTCACAATATTTTCTAATTTCACTTTTCATTTCTTGTAAATGACAAGATTTCTAAAGTTTTATATAGATATACTCTCTATATATATCTATATATGTATATGGATATATATCTGTCTATCTAGCTATCATTAAACTTTTTTTAAAGCAGTTTTAGATTCACAGCAGAATTGGGTAGAAAATACAGTGATATATTGTTTACAATTGATGAACCTTTAATAATACATCATAATCACTCACAGTCTATAGTTCACCTTAGCGTTGACTCTTGGTGTTGTACATTCAATGGGTTTGGACAAATGAATAATGACATATGTCCATAATTACAATATCATATAGAATATTTTCACTGCCCTAAAAATCCTTTTCACTTTGAGTATTTATTCTGTCCCCATACTCAACCCTTGGCAACCACGGACCTTTTCCTGACTTTCCAGAATGTCATATGGTTGGAATCATATGGTATGTAATCTTTCCAGCTTGACTTCTTTCACTTAGTAATATACATTTAAGGTTTCTCATGTCTTTCATGTTTTAATAGCCAACTTCTTTTCAGGGCTGAATAATAGCCCACTGTCTGAATGTACCACAGTTTATCCATCCACCAACTGAAGAAAATTCTTGGTTGCTTCCAAGTTTTAGGAATTATGAATAAAGTTCTATAAGCATCCATGTGCAGGTTTCTGCGTGAACATTAGTTTTCAACTCTTTTGGTTAAATGCCCTAGGAATGTACTGCTGTATCATATGAGTACTGCCAAACTGTCATAAAAAAATAGCTGTACTATTTTGCATGCCCATCAGCAATGTATGAGTGTTCCTATTGTTCCACATCCTCATCAGCATTCAGTGTTGTCAGTGTTCCAGATTTTGACCAATAGCTGTGTAGTGGTTCATCCATTTACTTTTTATCTCTTTGTGTCTTTAGAGTTAAAGGGACTTTCTTGTAAAGAAGGTATAGTTGGAATTTTTGTTTTTTGATCAGCTCTGAAAGTTTCTGCCTTTTTTAAAAAAAAGATTTTATTTATTTATTTGAGAGAGAGTGAGAGAGAGAGAGAGAGCAAGCATGAGCGGGGAAGAGGGGTAGAGGGAGAGACAGAAGCAGATTCCCTGCTAAGCAGGGAGTTCAACAATGCGGGGCTTGATCCCAGGACCCTGCGATCATGACCTGAGCTGAAGGCAAATGCTTAACCCACTGAGCCACCCAGGTGCCCCTGAAAGTCCCTTCCTTTTAATTAGTGTATTTATACTGTCGACATTCAAAGTGATAACTGATATAGATGGACTAGTAACTATCATATGTTACTGTTTTCTCTTTGTTGTTTTTTGTTGCTACTTTTATCTTTTACATTTTCTACTTTGGTTTCAAATGAGCATTTTATATGATTCCACTTTATGTCCTCTTTAGCATATCAGTTATACATTCTTTTACTTTATTTTTATTGAAATACAATTGACATGTAACATTATACTACCTTCAGGTAAAGAACGTGATAATTTGATATTTGTATATATTGCAAAATGATCACCACACTAAGTCTCGTTCACATCTGTCACCATTCATAGTTATAAAATTCATTTTTGTTATATGAGAACTTTTAAGATTTACTCCTAGTAAAGTTCCAATATTCAATACAGCATTATTATTTATAGTCACCATGCTGTACATCATATTCCCATAACTTACTGATTTTACAAATGGAAGTTTGTATCTTTTGACTCCCCTCACCCATTTCACCTACCTTCTACCCCCTGCCTCTGGTAACCATCAATCTGTTTCCTGTAACTATGAGCTTATATGTCTTTTATAATTCCACATATAAGTGAGATCATACCATATTTGTCCATCTCTGACTTAACACACTTCTTATTTTTTCTAGTGCTTGCCTTAGAATGTCCAATATACATTTACAACTAACCCAATTTCGCTTTCTAATAATGATAGTATACCACTTTACAGGTAGCACGAATATCTTACAATAGCAAAATAATCCTTATTCCTCTTTCTCTTCCCTTGTATCATTGCTGCACATCCATTCTTGCATACTGTCTCCTTTATTTATTGGAGTCCTTATTATATTATTCACAGTTGTTTTAAATTCCTGGTCTGATAATTCTAACATCTCTACCATGCTTGGTTCTAATGCTGCTATGTCTCTCTTTTTAAAAAAGATTTTATTTATTTATTTGACAGAGAGAGATCATAAGTAGGCAGGGAGGCAGGCAGAGAGAGAGGAGGAAGCAGGATCCCTGCCAACCAGAGAACCTGATGTGGGCCTCGATCCCAGGACCCTGAGATCATGACCTGAGCGGAAGGCAGAGGCTTAACCCACTGTGCCACCCAGGTGCCCATGCTATGTCTCTTCAAATTTTATTTTTTGCCTTTCACTATGTCTTGCAGTTTTTTCACTAAGAGCCAGATATGAGGTACCAGGTAAAAGCAACTGCTGTAAATAAGCCTTTAGTATTATGATGTAAGGTATAGGGAGAGCAGGGAAGCATTCTAGAGTCTTATGATTGGGTTTCAGTCCTTCAGTGAGCCTATACCTCTTGGGAACCTATAAGTGTTTTTCAGTTTTTTATCCACCCTTTAGGTTAGAGAGCATGGCTAGAGCAGGCTGGAGTTGGGTATTTCCCTTCTGCCATGTGGAAGGCTGAAACTGACTGGAGTTATATTCTTTCCTCCCCCAGGTAGTTAGGCTCTGATGATACCCCAGTATGTTAGAATTTGGTGAGATAATTTTTCCTAAGGTTAGTCCTTGTGAAATAGAACAGAGTACTCTGGCTTTTTTCAAATGATCCCTTTTGCCCTCCCCCAGCCAGAAGCACAAAGACATTTTTTCTCCAGTGTTTACTTGGGAACCTTGTTGAACTACTGGAGGTAAATCTCACAAAATTGTGTGGTCCTGCTTATTTCTGAGTCCCCTGGACTTTTTAATTCTCAGGCTAAACCTCTAGTGATCTATCAATTACACTTCAGGTTTTCCTACCTAGCACTGGTTTCTATGGCAGTTTCTGCTCCTGAGTGTCTGCTTTGATAAACCATGAGTCCTGGTATTTGCCTTTCTGTGTCTTCAATCTTAGGGGCAGTGCTTTGTCCTCTTTCTCCGCCTCTTTTATGCATACTTAAAGAGTTGTTGATTTTTCAGTGTGTTCAGCTTTTTACTTGTTCTTAGGATAGAGTGGAAGCTTCCAAGCTCCTTACATGTGTAATTGGAAACTGTAAGTCTGCCTCTGATTTTTGACAATATATTCTGTCTCAGAGTCCTAGTGAAGTTGTCTTGAGTTCACATTACTGGAGGTTCTTTGGGCATTATGTATCTAGATGTTCATTTCCTTCTCCAGATTAGGGAGGTGTTTCCTCATTATTTCTTTAAATAAGCATTCTGCCTCTTTCTCATTCTCTGTTCCTTCTGGTACTCCTTTAATGCATGTATTGGTTCCTTTGATGATATCCCATAATGACACAGGTTTTTTTTTTATCACTCATCATGCTTTTTTCTTTTTGTTCCACTCACTGGATAATTTCAAATAACTTGTCCTTAGGGACACTGACTTGTCTTCTGCATGTTCAAATGTGCTGTTGAAGTTCTGTATTAAAATTTTCAATTCAGTCATTGTATTCTTCAGCACTAAGATTTGTTTGGCTCTTTTTTATTGTTTCTTTTTCCTTATTAAATTTTCATTTGGTTCATGTATTTTTTTTACTTTGCCTGGTTGTCTGTGTTCTCTTGTAGCTCCTTGAGTTCCTTTAAGATATTTTGAATTTTTTGTCACACAAGTTCATGGATCTGAATTTCTTTAGTATTGGTTACTGGAGCTTTGTTAGTTTCCCATGGTGGTGTCATGTTTGCATGATACTTTGTGGTCTGTGTTTTCTTGCATTGGTGTCTGTGCATTTGCAGGAGGAGACATTTCTTTCCATCTTTATAGACTTGTTTTGGAAAGCAAAAAGCTTTTCCTGCCAAGTACCTGGGCTGATGGGACTGCTTCTGGAAGCAGGTTTCATGGTGGTTACTGAGTCCACAGTTGGATTTACGGTGGTAGGCTTGTTACCAGGGGCATACTTGGGTGTGGCTTCTGGTAGGTTCTTGGGCATGCTTTTGTCAGGTCAATGGGCTGGTCCCTGGCACATAGGACTACCTTTGAACTGCAGTAGAGAGCAAGTAAAGCTGAGTCATGGAATTGTTTCAGTGACCACAGTCATGCCCAAGGTCACTAGGCCTATTACTGGGGGTATCTATGGACATAGCTTCTGCCTAGTCCTTTTCATGGGTCCCTGGATGGTCAAGGATGCTTTAGACTATGGTAGAGTGGGGCTGAAACTGGGTCATAATACTGCTTCAAGGACTGCAGTCAAGTTTGAGGTTGGTGGGCCTGTTACGAGGGGCACCTATATGCATTGCTTTTGCTGCATCCCTGGGATGGATTCCCCAGCTGGGCAAGGCTGTCTTGGACCAAGGGTAGAGCAGGGCTGGAGCTCAGTCATGACAATGTTTCAGGAATTACAGGAGGATCCAAGGTCAGCAGGCTTTTACCAGTAGCATGGACAGCTGTGACTCCTCCCAGGTCCCTTGATAGAAGGAGTTAGTGGCAAAGCCATAGATAAGTGAAGCTCGAGGCCAGTCTACAGGAGGATAGTGCACAGGCCTGCCTTCTTAGTTTTCTTAAAGTGGTCCTTCTTGACCTTGCACTCCACTGAGGATTTCCAACTTCCTACATGGATACCAAAACTTCCACAATGGCGTTTTTGTCCATAAATTACTGCCACATATTTTTTTCTATGGGAGATGAGGGCCATGGATATCATATACCTTTATCTTGTTCTTATCATTCTACCATATTGTTTTAATGATTATAATCTATGACACTGTCATTTAGTATGGCAAGTTCTCCTGTAGTACTTTAAAATTTTAAACATATCCTTTTTTTAATGGGAAACCATACTAGTATTTAAAATGATGGTATAGAGAGTACACTTTTTGATATAAATATTTGACTATATTTTTATTTTAAAAAAATTAAATATTTACTATGTGAATATTAAACACTACACTACTGCATAAGCAATGGGCCACAGAAATCAATGACAAATCAAAATGTGTCTCAAAACTAAAGAAAAAGAAAACACAATATTCCAAATCCTATGGGATGCAGCAAAAGCAGATGTTAGAGTGAAATTTATGCTATAAATGCCTGCATTAAGAAAAAAAGTTCAAATAAACAACATAACATTGCACCACAAGGAATGAGAAAAAGAAGAAACTTAGCTGAAATTTAGTAAAGAAAGGAAATAACCACGAAAAATAAGAAATAAATAGAGACCAGAAAAAACAGTAACATAACACTGAAAGTAATGACCTGTGTTCCCCCCCCCGCCAAAAAATTGGCAATACTGTAAGTACATGAACTGAGGAAAAAAGAAGACTCAAAAACCAAAATGAGAAATGAAGAGAAAACAATACAATAGATAACCATAGAAATACATAGTGTGACAACAGATTACTATAAACAATTACATACTAACAAATCAGATAATTTAGAAAAAAACTCTGATAATTCCTAAAAACCCATAAGTTACTATGTTTGAATCATGAATCTTGAACCCAATAAATGGGAAATCTTCTTAAATATATTCTTAACTATTTCTTTCAAATGAACTTTAGAATAACTTTGGCAATTTTAAGAAAAAGAACTAATTAGAATTGAGTTTGGTTGGAAATCTTTGGAGGAATTTAATTCCTTTCTTATATTTTCACTTCTCCTCCCATTGAAGAATATATACACATCTCCATTCATTAAAGTGTACCTATTGATAACCCTTTGTCAAGGTTGTAATTTCCTTCATATGCTTTCAACTTTCCTATTCAAGTGTGTGTGTGTGTGTGTGTGTGTGTGTGTGTGTGTGTGTGCACTTGTGTTTGTATATGTGTAGAGCAAGAATGAGAATATTACTACTATTACCCCAGCTTTGTGACTTTATTGCAGATACATAGACCCCCTTTCCATTTTCTTGTTCCTTCATTTGAATGAGATGTATTTACAAGGTTAGAACTTTTACCCACTATAAATCTTCTTCTTCTATATATTTTTCCTTTTATTTTGTGTTCTAGAGACACATTTTTTCATCTACTCCTATACAATTTGGCCAACTTTCACTTGTTTCATATTATAATAACTTCAAATGCAACTTTTAGATTCTTGGTTGCATTTGGTTTTCTTTGCCTTCCTTTTTCATTTTGACAAGTTCTTTTTATCTCTGTCCTTCTCTAATGTTTCTCTCTAGGGCTCTGAATTTTTAATTCATAATGATCATGTATTCTTGTTTTTTTTTTTTGAGAACCCCAAAATGTCTTTTAAACTTTTAGTGGAAACATACTTTCAGAAATATGTTGCTACTTTGAACCTTCAAAAAAAATCTTCCTTTTCTCTTACAATGCAAAATAATTTTAATAGATGTCATTTGTTTATTTATTAAAATTCAACTTAGTTAACATATGGTGTTGTATTGGTTTCAGAAGTAGAATTTGGTGATTCACCGCTTACATATATAACACCCAGTGCTCATCCCAACAAGAGCCCTCCTTAATGCACGTATACAAACACATGTGCACGTGTACACACACACACACACACACACACACACACACACACACACACACACACACATTCGTGCACCCCCCATCCTCCTCTTCTCCTGTAACACTCAGTTTGTTCTCTATAGTTAAGAGTCTCTGATGGTTTGCCTCCCTCTCTATTTTTATCTTACTTTACTTTTCCTTCTCTTGCTCTATGTTCTTCTGTTTTGTTTCTTAAATTCTGTATGAGTGGGGCACCTGAGTGGCTCAGTTAGTTAAGCATCTGCCTACTTCTCCCTCTCCCTCTGCCTGCCACTCCCCCTGCTTGTGCTTTTGCTCTCTCTGTCAAATAAATAAAATCTTAAAAAAAATTCCACATGAGTGAAATCATATGGTATTTGTCTTTCACTGACTGACTTATTTCACTCAGCATAATACACTCCAATTCTATCCATGTTGCTGCAAATGGCAAGATTCCTTTGGTAGTTGAGTCACTATTCCATTTTGTGTGCGTGTGTGTGTGTGTGTGTGTTCACATATATACACTGTCACTGTGTCTTTTCCCATTTATCAGTCAACGGACATTTAGACTCTTCCCATAGTTTGGTTATTGTTGATAATAACTACTATAAACATTGGGGTGCCTGTGTCTCTTCAAATCAGTACATTTGGATAAAAACTTAGTAGTGCAATTTCTGGGTCATAGGGTAGTAATATTTTTAATTTTTTGAGGCATCCCCATACTATTTTCCAGAGTGGCTGCACCAGTTTGCATTCCCAGCAACAGTGCACAAATATTCCCTTTCTCTGCAATCTTCACAGCATTTATTGTTCCCTGCATTGCTAATTAAGTCATTCTCACAGAAGTGAGGTGGCATCTCATCATGCTTTTGATTTGTATTTCCCTTATGATGGGTAATGTTGAGCAGTTTTTCATGTCTATTAGCCATTTGTATGTCTTCTTTGGCAAAGCGTCTATTCATGTCTTCTGTCCATTTCTTAACTGGGTTATTTATTTTGTGGGTGTTGAGTTTGATGTGTTCTTTATAGATTCTAGATATTAGCCCTTATCCAAGATGTCATTTGCAAACATCTCCCATTCTGTCAGCTGTCTTTTGGTTTTGTCAACTGTTTCCTTTGCTGTTCAAAAGCTTTTTATCTTGATGAAGACCCAATAGTTCATTTTTACTTTTGTTTCTCTTGCCTCTGGAGACATATCTAGTAAGAAGTTGCTGGGGCTGAAGTCAAGAGGTTGCTGCCTGTGTTCTCCTCTGGGATTTTGATGGTTTCCTGTCTCACATTTAAGTCTTTCATCCATTTTAAATTTATTTTTGTGTATAAGACAGTGGTCCAGTTTCATTCTTCTGCATGTTGCTGTCTGGTTTTCTCACCAACTGTTGAAGAGAGCATCTTTTTTTCTATTGGATATTCTTGCCTGCTTTGTTAAAGATTAGTTGACCCTACAGCTGTGGGTCTATTTCTGGGTTCTCTATCCTGTTCCATTGGTCTATATGTCTGTTTTGGTGCCAGTAAGATATTGTCTTGATGATTACAGATTTGTAATAGAGCTTGAGGTCTGGGATTGTGATACTTTTCTTTTTCAACATTACTTTGGCTATTTGGGGTCTTTTCTTTTTCCATACAAACTTTAGGATTGTTTGTTCTAGTTCTGTGAAAAATGCTGGTGTCATTTTGATAGGGAGTGGATGGATTAATTTAAGTAGTATACACATTTTAACAATATTTGTTCTCCTAATTCATAAGCATGGAATGTTTTTCCATTTTTTTGTGTCTTCCTGAATTTCTTTCATAAGTGTTCTATAGTCTTCAGTGTATGGATCTTTTACACCTTTGGTTAGGTTTATTCCTAGGTGTCTTATCGGTTTTGGTGCAAA
The DNA here is from genome assembly GCA_004023965.1 of Spilogale gracilis. NCBI lineage: Eukaryota > Metazoa > Chordata > Mammalia > Carnivora > Mephitidae > Spilogale > Spilogale gracilis. Next base: position 286,492 of record PITA01000068.1, on the reverse strand, counting down.
TGTAAATGGGATTGATTCCTCAAATTTTTTTTCTGCCACATCATTACTGGTATATAGAAATGCAACAGACTTCTGTACACTGATTTTATATCCTGTGACTTTGCTGAATTCATGGATCAGTTCTAGCAATTTTTTGGTGGAGTCGTTCAGATTTTCTACATAGAGTATCATGTCATCTGTGAAGACTGAAAATTTGACTTCTTCCTTGCCAATTTGGATGCCTTTGTTTCTTTTTGTTTTCTGAAAGGTGAGGGTGGGAATTCCAGTACTATGGTGAACAACAGTGGTGAAAGTAGACATTCTTGTTGTGTTCCTGAGCTTAGGGAGAAAACTCCGTTTTTCCCCACTGAGGATGATATTAGCTGTGGGTCTTTTGTATATGGCCTTTTGGGCATTGAGGTATGTTCTTTCTATGCCTACTTTCTTGAGGGTTTTTATTATGAAAGGATGCTGTATTCTGTCAAATGCTTTTTCTGCATAGATCAAGAGGATCATATGGTTCTTATTAAAGATATATCATTTAGAAAATTTATATACAGGGCACCTGGGTGGCTCAGTGGGTTAAAGCCTCTGTCCTCGGCTCAGGTCATGAGCTCAGGGTTCTGGGATCGAGGCCCGCATCAGGCTCTCTGCTCAGCGGGGAGCTTGCTTCCCCCTCTCTCTCTGCCTGCCTCTCTGCCTAGTTGTGATCTCTCTCTCTCTCAAATAATAAATAAAATCTTAAAAAAAATTTATATACAGACTTTTTTTTTCCGATTGGTAAAGACTTATTCAGGCTTGGCATGTGCCCAAACTGAGTGGAGTGTTTTTAGCCTTATGCACTGCACTCTTGGCTTGACAATTTCCAAGCTAGTGTGTGCATGTATGTGTGTGTATGTGTGTGCCCAAGCATATATTTTTATATGACTATAGGATTTATACCAGCCCTAACTCACCTGCTAGAATGTGACCTTGGGAATTCTCCACTGTTAAAATGTTTTTAACATATTCCCTTTGTCAAAGCAGAATGGTGATTGACGTATTGCACAAATGGAAGTGCATGTTTCACTGTGTAATAATGCAGTGAATGTTAAATAATTTAATCTGTTCCCAAATCCTTCACTAAGTAATATTTTGTCATTTGGAGAATGACAATATATAAAAGTAGGAATATTCAAAACTCAAATCTCCAAATAAAAGATCAGCTGTTTAACCAATATTCATTTTACTACAATGGTTAAGGAAAATAATTGCCAGAATCTTACTAAGTTAGTGAGACACAAAAAAATTCTATTTAATCTTTTACATCACAATTAATGTTTAGAAAGTCAGCATAAAAGAGTTATTCAAATAATACTATATATTAATTATTATAATAATTATTATTATTTTGAGAAAAGAAAGACACAATTCACACTGAAGTTTGGTCAAGTTCTTTGGTGAGGTTACCGTTGATGAAGGTAGTTCATGCTAAGCTTGAACTTCCTTTTCAGTGAACCCCTAATACATTTATTTTATTTTTATTTTTTATTTTTTAAGGTTTTTAAATTTATTTATGACAGAGAGAGGCAGCGAGAGAGGGAACACAAGCACAGGGGAGCTGGAGAGGGAGAAGCAGGCTCCTGGCTGAGCAGGGAGACCGATATGGGACTCGATCCCAGGATGCTGGGATCATGACCTGAGCCAAAGGCAGACACTTAAGGAGTCAGTCACCCAGGCATCCCACCCATAATACATTTAATTATGACACACAAGTTGGCTCATTGACTTATATGATCTTATTATTCATTTTACATGTTTGCAACTCTTCTCCTCCCCCCCACAAAAAAACCAGAATGTACATTTAAAACCTTGAGAATATAAATCAGGCCTAAATTAATGCATTAAATAATGCATCCCTGTGAAGGCTCATCTCAGGGTTCTAAAAACCAATGAGTCGAAAACAAAACAAAACGAAGCAAAGCAAAACAAAAAACAGTGAGTCCAAGGTAGATATCACAAACCTTCTGTTATTGGTTTCTAATTTTGCAATAAAATGTGTAACTATATAAATGAAAATAGTATACTTTAGGGAAAATACTATATAAGTTGTGACTGAACAAACAGTGGAAATGAAAGTCAGGTTTTATTATTTTCTCATATATTTTAAGTAATAAAATATGCTTCATATGAAAGATTCATATAAGCCAATGCATTTCTAGTGTGCATTTGTCCTAAAACTAAAATAAAGCACATTAAAGTAGGAATTAAGACTTAGATTCAAGGCCAAGCTTTCCCATTTAACAGAGGTAACTGTTGAAAGTATTAAATTCTTTAGCTTCCCCTTGCCCTTATTCATCAGATCTTGACATTTAGAGTAATACTTACTGGTGACTCGATTGTAACCATAAACACAGACATGGGAACTTACATCATGTGTCTGTGTCTGTGTCTGTACTTTTTGGTCAGCCAGATAATACAGAAAACATTTTAATTATTTCAAAAATTATCATTAAAATAAAAACTAAATTTGTATACATGTATGTGTATATATACATGCATATATTATTTTTTTCTGTAGATAGCTCATAATTCCCTGAGAATACACCTGTGTACCAAGTTTAATAACACAGTGACAAAGAGCAAATCTATTTAAAATGTGGCACTGTGGCACCAGGGTGGCTCAGTTGGTTCAGCAATGGACTCTTGGTTCCCGCTCAGGTCATGATCTCAGGGTCCTGGGATCAAGCCCTGTGTCAGGCTCTGCACTCTGTGGGGAGTCTTCTTGAGATTCTCTCTCTCTCTCTCCCTCTTCCCCTCCTCTTGCTCACTCTCTATTTCTAAAATTAATAATTAAATCTTTAAAACAGTGTGGCCCAAAGAGCAGAGCCAGTTTTCAAATTGTTTTTATTGTTGTTCAATATAACAAGTACATAAAGTGAGGATAAATATTTGATAAATTTTATAGCAATTTGATAGCTATTTGAAGGAAAAAATTTTAAAAACTGGCTTATATTTCTGTATGCTTTTGTTTTTTAAAATATTATTATTTGCAGTTACTCATTTGTATGACATTTTGCCAAAGTTTTACTCCCTGAGGGACTGGAAATTAAAGTAAAACGAGTAAAACACCTGGTACTTAACCCCAGGTAGTTTCAGAAGCATTCATGTACTTTATTGCTACTAATGTTATTATAATTTTAAAAGCTAAATTACAATATTTTTTCATTCTTATCTAAGAATCAAGCTGGGACATCATCAAGCTTGGTTTCTTTTTTTTAATCTAAATATTTTATTTTTTTTACATTTTTTAAATTTAAATTTTAATTTTTTTTCAGTGTTCCAAGGTTCATTGCCCATTCCCCACACCCAGTGCTCCATGCAATAGGTGCCCTCAGTACCCAACACCAGGCTCTCCCATCCCCCACCCCCTCCCTCCAAGTCCCTCAGTTTGTTTCTGTGTCCAATGTCTCTCTTGTTTCGTTTCTCTCCCTGAATTACCCTACTTCCCATTTACTTTCCTTCTCCTACTGTCTTCTATATTACCCCTTATTAAATCTGTTTCTCTATCACAGTTTTTGTCTGATAAGCTTACTAGAAGCTCATTACTAGACATTTCTGTGCCTATTTTCTTTCAATGAAGCATATATTAAGCTGTTCAAAGGGATAGGACACAAATTTGGCTAATAGTCCCCATTAAAACAAACACAGACATACACATCCATATACAAAAGAACATGCACATTCTTGGGGTATTCATTCATAAAATTTACAAGTACTATTCATGATTATATAAATGTTTAATATTAAGATATATTAAAAGTCACTAAATTCCCTTTTCAATAGTTGAATTATAGTCTTAAACTAGGAATACTTTTCTAAATATCTCCTTGATGCATTTTAATTCCAAATAGTAATTTAGACATGTAATGACATAACAACTTAAAAGATACCAAAGTGAGTATACATCCTAAAACAGTAACTAGGAAATCCTTTGACTTCTCTCCAAAACCAGTGAACAACATCTCCACTATCCTACTTATAATAATAGTCACTGAACTATCTTTGATCAGTCTTAGTTAAGGACTCTACCATTTCTGGCCAACATCACACTCTTAACAGTTAAAACATTTCATAAATGGAATACTGACACTTAGTAACATTTTGCAAGCTGATAAAACTTGGAAGGATTATTCAAAGGAACCTCACACTGACACACTGTCATTTCTAAATGTCAGGAACTTCAAGCTTAGCTCATAAAAATGAAGCTCATGCTTGGAGACAACACTACCTTCTGAGATAAATCTCTTTTTTAAGTCTTATGGTTGTGGGAGTTGTAGTCTCAACTGTGGTGAAATGACCTCCAAAAGCAGCAACTATTTTAAGGTCATGTGTACATTCCTGTAAGCAGATGGCACAGAAGGGCTTAACAGGTGTCCAGGCACAGCTTTACACTTGTGCTGGTTCTGCCTTAAAAAACATGTCCTCCAAACATCTGTCTCAAAAACACATGAGATGTATTAAGGGAAGATTTTCAGACCAAAGTTGTGCCAGTATTTCTTGTCCTGCCTTCTTTTTCAATAATCTGTACCTTTTAGATACACACAGTCTAACGGGAAAGGGGATACGGCATTTTGTGTTAAAGAATCACAGAGATATTAGAAAATACTTGGAAATATTTGCCTTGCTTGAATCTAGAAATGAAGCTGTTTATGGGTGCTTCTCTAAGCTTTAAACTAATATTCAGAGATTTTTTTCCCCAAAGAATCTTTTTTGAAATAAATTTTAAATTAAAGGTCAGAGTATCTCATGATATTTAAACACCACAAATATTTAGAAACAAAACTATATCACTGATACAGCAGGAGGAATTGCATTGCTGCTTTTGCATATATGTGTGACTTTTATGTGAGTTTGTGTGTGTGTACATGTATTTGGAGTATCAGTCTCCTATAATAAGGAAAGAAACAAAATTAATATGGATAAACTTTGATGGAAATAGTCATATGATAATTCAAATTGAATAATTAAATCATGAAAATCCTGGAGAGGCAGGCAGTCTATGTTCATGCTGGCTGGTCCTGGATCAGGTGTAAAGAGGGTCTGACAAAGGGCTGATATCCAAGATCTATAAAGAACTTCTCAAACTCAACAACCAAAAAAATGATGATCACATCAAAAAATGGGCAGAAGACATGAACAGACACTTCTCCATAGAAGACATACAAATGGCTAGCAGACACATGAAAAAATGTTCCTCATCATTAGCCATCAGGGAAATTCAAATCAAAACCACACTGAGATACCACCTTACACCAGTCAGAATGGCCAAAACTAACAGGACAGGAAACAACAAGTGTTGGAGAGGCTGCGGAGAAAGGGGAACCCTCTTGCACTGTTGGTGGGAATGCAAGTTGGTGCAGCTGTTCTGGAAAAGAGTGTTCCTTCAAAAATTCCTTCAAAAATTAAAAATAGAGCTACCCTGTGACCCTGCAATTGCACTACTAGGTATTTACTCCAAAGATACAGATGTAGTGAAAAGAAGGGCCCTATGTACCCCGGTGTTCACAGCAGCAATGGCCACGATCGCCAAACTGTGGAAAGAGCCAAGGTGCCCTTCAAAAGGTGAATGGATAAAGAAGATATGGTCCATATATACAATGGAATATTACTCAGCCATCAGAAAGGATGAATACCCAACTTTTGTATCAACGTGGATGGGACTGATTGAGATTATGCTGAGTGAAATAAGCCAAGCAGAGAAAGACAAGTATCCTATGGTTTCAGTTACTTGTGGAACGTAAGACAATGGAGGACAGTAGGAGAAGGAAAGGAAACGTGAACTGGGGTAAATCTGAGAGGGAGATGAAGCATGAGAGACTCTGGACTCTGAGAAACAAACTGAGGGTTTTGGAAGGGAAGGGTGGGGGGGGAATAGGTGAGCCTGGTGGTGGGTATTGAGGGCACGAATTGCATGGAGCACTGGGTTTGGGGCATAAGTAATGAATCTTGGAACACTGAAAAAATAAAATAAATTAGAACTAAAAAAATAAATAAAGAGGGTCTGATGCGGAATAGGAGCTCTGTGTTAGTGCAGGTAGCATCTAGTTTAGGGAGTGGCTGAAAGGACACTTGGTCTTGTGACTCTACCATGAATTATTTGACCTAGATGGAGGTCATGACCTACTGCTGTTCAGAATGATGCTACAGTGAAGTGCTGACTGGGCCAGGAATCACAAACTATTGTTCCAGTTCAAAGCTGATATTTATGGAGTTTCTCCTAGCTTCAGATTGCTTTTATGCTTTTTTTTAAAACATTGTTTTTTTAAAGATTTTATTTATTTATTTATTTGAGAGAGAGAGAGAGAGAGAGAGAGAGAGAGAGAGAGAGAGAGATTACAAGCAGGCAGAGAGAGAGGAGAAAGCAGGCTCCCTGCCGAGCAGAGAGCCTGATTTGGGCCTCGATCCCAGGACCCTGAGATCATTACCTGAGCTGAAGGCAGAGGCTTTAACCCACTGAGCCACCCAGGCGCCCTGCTTTTATGCTTTTAATAAACATTCAGTAAGTGCCCTCTTTCTGCATGTCAGTCCTCCTTGGTTCTTCGAGGATACTGGATGGAACTTAGGATATGACTTTTTTATGACCTGGGTATGAAGATGAGATGTACAACAGCTCTGGGCAACCAACTCTGATGGAAAATGGTATATACTGTGTACTTAGGTTCTTCTTCAAGAAGGTCAGTTATTTTAAGAAATATCCCATGTGAGACATTATTTTTCCTTATTTAATTTAATTCTATTTAAGAATTCTTTTTTTAATTTTTTAAGGTTTTATTTATTTATTTGACAGAGAGAAACACAGCGAGAGAGGGAACACAAGCAGGGGGAGTGAGAGAGGGAGAAGCAGCCTTCCTGCTGAGCAGGAGGTCCGAGGGGCTCGATCCCGAAACTCCAGGAACATGACCTGAGCCGAAGGCAGACGCTTAACGACTGAGCCACCCAGGCGCCCCTCTATTTAAGAATTCTTAAGGTGTTCCTCTAATATCCCAGAAAACAATGCATTCTAAAAAATGTTTCCTCACAAACTGGCCTACACAACATTGCCCAGGAGACACTTCAGTGATGATGGAAATGTTTTATATCTTCAGTGTTCAATATAGTAGCTACTAGCCGCACATAGTTATCAGCATTGCAAATGTAGCAGTGTGACTGAGGAACTAATATTATTTAATTTTGACTCCCTAAAATGTAAATTTAACTATTCACCTTTTCTAAATGTATTATGCTCCCAGTCTAATTTCAAAATTAGAAAACTAAACCGCTTGCAACACAATGCTCTGTAGGCAGCATGTTCCCCATATTCTCTCTTTAGTAAATGGATTAACTGGTTTAGCTAATCATAATACAGCACCCTAATGAATTAAGGGGACCCAACAAAGTTCTTAACATACAACAGTAGCAATCGATTTTTATATGTGAAGAAAATACTACTAAGAACCAAATTTTATAAGAAATGCTTTAAAAGAGCTATTAAATTAAATATGTTTTTCAGTAAAGTTCTTATGGAGATTCAATTCAGAAAATTATAATGAAATGGCTGGTTTTATATTTTATAAGACATCTACAAAATGAGAAAAACAAATAGTAGCTGTTTCATTATTTTTCAACTAAATAATTCCAAGTTAAGCAGCTAAAACAGAGGGTTACCTATATCAAAATGGATGGTTTCAATATTACCCAAATTAAGTTTTTCTTAAAGATTTTATGTATTTATTTGAAAGAGAGAGAGAGAGTACAAGCAGAGGTAGCGACAGGCAGAGGGAGAGAGAGAAACAGGCTCCCTGCTGAGCAGGAGCCCAATGTGGGGCTCTATCCCAGGACCCTGGGATCATGACCCCAGTTGAAGGCAGTCACTTAACCAACTGAGCCACCCAGGCACTCCCTCCCAACTGAGTTTTTATTTATTTATTTATTTATTATTTATTTTTTAAAGATTTTATTTATTTGACAGAGAGAAACACAGCTAGAGAGGGAACACAAGCAGAGGGACTGAGAGAGGGAGAAGCAGGCTTCCTGCCGAGCAGGGTGCCCGATATGGGACTCGATCCCGGGTCTCCGGGATCATGACCTGAGCCGAAGGCAGTCGCTTAACCAACTGAGCCACCCAGGTGCCCTCAGCTGAGTTTTTATTGTGAAAATAAATGTCTTTTCTGCTGTCACTGATATTTGATCTTCCTTCTAACAACATCTAAAAAAGCAAATATATAAATGGCCAGAAGCAGCCCTGTTTAAATCTTTCTGAAAACAACTATAAGGAGTCAATACAACAATGGAAATGGGAGTCTGGAGGCTTATAGCAGCTTTATCAAACAATTTCTGTGGCCTTATAAAGGGAAATCTCTTTTTAATTATTCTGAGTTTAATTAAGAAGTAAATACTTATATTCTAAAGAAGCCTGCCTCTCCCAGCCCACTTAGCTTTTTCAAAGGAGATGGCACACAGCACCTCAGTTATTCTGTATTTGATCAATCAGGTTGTGAGACTTCCTTTTGTGTGGAGCATTGTCATTCTTAGTGCAGTTAAATTAGGTTTTATGGTTTAAAATTGCCCTATTAACTTGGTGCTTCCTGCATTTTCATTAACTCAAAACATATTTGATATCATGATAAGCTCCCCTGAAATGAAACTTCGCTTCTGGAATAAGTCATTCTATTATAGTAGATGCCTACCACGGAACTTGGTTTTGAACATTATATTGCCTTAATGTGCTTCCCTATGAATTGATGCTTTGGAGGAGACTATACAACACTAGCATTTATAACCATATGCTGTGTTTTAGGCCAAGCCATTTCCCCTCTCCCTACTATAAAACTGTGAAGTGAACAATTCTTGAATTCCACATTTTATTTCCTTTTCACGAGGAATCTCTTCCAAGTACCTAGATATACCTGCAATTACCCTGCTCCCATGCTAGGGCAGTGGTTCTAAACTTTGGTGATTCATCAGCATCACCCAGGAGAACTTAGAACACAGCCCTGTTCCATGACACACTAAGTACATGAGAAACTCTAGCAGAGATGGGTTCAGGCATGAGAAATTATAAAAGCTCAGTTGGTGATTTTCAAGTGCAATGAAGGTTGGGCACTGTTGTGTTGACACGGTACTACTTATGTTCTAGGACAAAGCTTGATCAAACAGATTCAGTTTCTGATTCTACAAGTCAGCAGTGGGCCCTAAGAATTTGCATCTCTAACAGGTTCCCACGTGGTGCTAATGATTCAGTGCAACATACTGCACTTTCTCTCTATGCCAAGGCATATGGAGTAGACCTGAAAAGAGGGGAGATGCTCGATTTTATGGAATTTACATTATATTCAGAAGAGAGGGAAAATAAGCAACTAACCAAATAAGAAACTAATAGCCCATGAAAAATGCTCTAGAGAATAGAAGGCAGGTCAGGATGTAGAGGTTGTCTGACCAGGGGTATTGTTGAGCTCCCTGAGATAAGGCGGTAGAGATGTCCTTGCAATGGTGTGACATCTGACTTGAGACTTGGATATCAAAATATTGGACATGTGAATAACAGGGGTCAGAGCTTTCTAGGCAGAGGGGCAGTGAGTGCAGAGGCTGTGAGCTAAGGCTGTGTTGGCTTTCTATTTGGAACAGAAGAAACATCTACGTGGCCAGAATGAGAAGGAAACTGGGAAGATCTGAGAGGTCAGAGACTGTGTAGGGGGATCTGTAGGACACTGTTAGGGGTCTAGATTCATTTTGCAAGTACAGATAAGACATAAGAGGGTTTTAATGAAGGGAGTGATATGATCTGTTCCCCCTTTCACTATCGTTCAGTTGCTATGTTGACCAGAGAAGAGGTGTTAGAGTAGAAGAAAGGCGAGCTAACAGGTGGAAGATACTGCATTTTGGGCAAGAGTTGATGGAGGCTTAGACTGGAAGAAGAGCACCAGAGATGGTGAGTTGCAGCTCACAGAAAATGCTGACCGGTGCATCAGCTCTGGAGGGGGGTAAGGGATCAAGAGAATGGAGAATGGAGGAAACACCTCACAGGTGTTTCACTTGAATAACGGCAGATGTGTTGTAAACATTAATTGAGATAGGGAGAAATGAATGGGAAGCCATTTGGGGTGCTGAGTGGGAAACCATTATTTTTGCTTTGAATGTTATGGTTGAGTTGTCTGCCAGACTTTCAGCTGGAGTTTTCTAGTAGTCTTTCTTTCATATGAGTCTTGCTCATATGAATCTCAGTTTCATGAGTCTTTGTTTAGCAGAGTCTGAATAAGAAATAAAAATTTGTTAAGTCATAGATATATAGGTAGTAGGAGACTTAGTGAGTCCACCTGGGAAGCACTAAATCTCAGATTTATTTGGAACCTTCTACCTGTAAAGAGGTATAATGGAAAGTTCTGTTGATTTCCAAAGCTCTTGTATAAAACTGATGATAGGAAAACAGGAGATATAGGAGTATGAATGGAAATCCTCTTTCCAAGTTTGTAAAGGAGCCGATACACCCATGAAAAGCAAACCACTTGACTCATTCAACAGAGAGTTAACTGAAAGATGGAAAGCACACTAATATCACTGAGGTATCTCTCCAGGAGGATAGGGAAGGTTCCCTAAAACTTTACTTCGTCTCCTCTGAGACCTAACTTTTAGGCAAGCACCAGAATTTTCTCTAGGGCACTGTTCTCTGTCTTTGAACTTTTCTTTGGGAAAGAAATGTGAGAGCTCTCTGTCTCATCCAGGCAGTTCCTCTGTGGGAAAAGCAACATTTAACTTTCAAAGCTTTTTAAGAACTCAGTTGAGTTCAGACTTGGTTTCCTTCACCAGCCAAGACTTTTCTTAAATATGAGAAAACGATGTTCAGTCAATAGAGTTAATATTTAGAAGAGACCACTCCAGATACCTACAGAATTTACATTACTTGAGTATTAAAGAATTTACATGGTTGAAGCATAATATCATTTAAACGAGACAAACAAGGGGCATTGGCTCAAATGACCTCATTTTCTGTGATTACTACTCCTACAATGATAGATATGAGTAGAAACATATATGAAATAATATGTGTAAGAAGTCTATAATATGTTACATATTTTACTCAGGATCTTCTTAGGATAGATGTAACATTAGACTGTAATTCTAACTAAAAAGCTATCATGTTATAATATTTAAAAATCTATTTAAAAAGCTATAGGTGTGGTGAACTACCTTAAAGCACTTCACGGGAATTATGTATCTGTAAATTTACTTTGATCCATACCTAAGGTGGTTAGCATTTTAAGTTCCCAAAATTAAAAATCCACAATTCAAAAATGGTGATGCAAAAATTTCAAGTATCATACCAAAATCTACAGTAGAGGTTTTCTGAGCTCAAAAAAAAGGGAAGGTTCGAAGTAATCATTCATTGATGAGATGAGTGGGGCTCTAGATAGTCAGTTGGCCAGATAGATTTTATGGGCCTTACCATGAATGAAGTATATGCGCTCAGCAAAGTCAGGAGATTAAGTGCATCAGATCTAGGTCTAAACTCCCTTTGGTCTGTCCTCTATTCTAGTCCATAAAAGATTCTGTCCTCTGATCTGACCAGAAGTCTGGCTAATGTTCCTCAGAAGGAATCTATCTTGCAAGGAGACTTAGTGGAAATTCTTATGGATTGAGAGTGAGAATTTAAATGCCTAAGGTTGATAACTGTTTTTGTGTGTGTGTGCTTATATGTACTAAATTTGATACATTTGAAGGAATTTGGTCTCTTTGGTCTAAGACTTGTTTTAATTTTAGCAGACCACCTGGTGGGTTGCCATGGATCATTCCACCTGCCTCTAAATGTAGGATTCTAAGTTTGCTCTAAGAATCTGGCAACTGCTAAATGGCCAAACTGGCCTAGGTTAGTTTTTGCATGAGAAGTTCAAAACGTTTTAAGCATTTACTAGGAGAAATAACAGACTGAGTGAAGCATGCTTTTAAACTATTTTTGAACACTGCATATTAAAGTTTTGATGATTTATTTATATGCTCACCTTGAAAAAATAGTATCTTCATTAAGTTTCATGTGACATCTTGAATTTCATGTATAAAGTGGATGAAGTCACTTCAATTCCACAAAAAAAGGAAAATATGAAAAAGCATTCAAAAATGCTGTTCAAAAAGGATATGACCTGAAGATATTATTCATAACGCACAGATGAATGCACTAAAAATAAAGTCCTGGTGCTAAACTTATAATTACATTTGTAAAAGCAGACTGTTAATCCCTATTACTTCTTTTCTTCAGGCACAGACAAACATCAGCCCTATCCTCCCCTACTGCTAGCTAATCCACAGATTGGTGAGGAGAATGTCAATAGGACACAGCAGGTCCTCCTGGAGCAGTAGTTTCACATTATATGCATTTTAATGAGGACAGGATCTCATGCTATAGGAAAATATATAGCCGGTCCAGGGCACAGCCTCTGACGCCCCGCTCCACCCCCCATGCTTTTTAATGAAGTGTTTTGTTGAAATGTTGAGGGTGTATTTTAATTGCAACATGGCACTTATTCATTCACTCACCAAAACTTATTGAGTACCTCCTGAGAGTCAGAATCCGTGGATCATTCTTTTGGTCATGAAGATTATAGTAAATATAATAAATGATAAGTATATTAAGTGTAATAATGTAATAAGTATAATTGTGACCCTGATTGAGAATTTAAAAATATTAACAAAATACTAAGTCTTTTGTTAGTGCCACAGCAATTGTTAATTGTTATTGTGTTGCCAGGATTCCTACGACTACCCCATGTTAATAAATTAATCAGGGGAGTAGGTGAAAGGAAAGAAATTAAATAAAAAAGAGAACCACCAAGAACGAATTCTCTGACAAGAGGCTGAGTTGAAGAAAGAAATAGATGATAACCTTCTCAACCTGCTATGGCTTTGTGCATTCTGGCTTAACCTAATATTGATAAATAAAATGCAATATAATGAAGAAAGTGAGAACGTGGAATGGTTTACTGGACACTGTGTAAGAGACAAGTACCTTCTGTTTCCCTCTTCTTTGAGTCAGTGCCTATGAATGGTGATGGTGAGTAATTTCCGTGGAGGCAATGTACATGTGAGTGTGCATGTGTATGCACATTCATGTCTGTGAATATACATGCAATGAACCACTGTAAATATCAGTGCAATGAAATACATATAATAAAAATTGAATGCAAGGTACTGTTTTGTCCCGTGTTCTTGTATTTATAGAAACCATATTACCTTTTAATTAAATCAGCTCTCTCACTACATCACCATGAGAAGTGGAGAGGGCTAATTATGGGTAAAATTATTGAGTATAGAGGCACCAAACCTGGAATTGTCCAGAGATCACCCAGCTGAATCTCTTAATTATTCACATAAAGATCGAAGTATGTGTCCAAATTTACAGGTAGTGGCAGAGCCAGGAAAAGGACTGTAACACTCCATTACACTCCTAGCTGCCTTATAAGCAGATCAAGATTCTGAATAGTTCTCACCCTCCAGGTACTTATTTCCAACTCTATCTTAGCTTCCTGGTATTTTAATGTTTGCCCTTTTTCTTTCTCAAACATCCTTTTAGATCCTCAGAACTTAACTGGCTGAATGAGTTTAGGATTAATCTCTCCAGGAGCATTTCTATCTTAACATGGGTCAAATGTAAACTAAAGAAATAAAACTCTACACAGCATTTCAGGAATAAGGGAGGTGGAGGTAGAAGGAAGTGATTCAGTGCTTTCCAAAACCCTTGATATCATAGTACATGATCACTCAGTTGGCTGGTCTCCTTATTTGAAAGGCAGTCCCAGCATGATTTATGTAACTTAAGACCTGTTGAACATTTTACCAAAATTAAATTCTACTGATAGGACAAGTGTTTCTAACAAGCAGAGAAGCCTGACAATATGGAGTCAGTTTTAGGGGAGTCAATTCATGTAGAGTGAGGTAACTTAGCAGTTACACCAAATAACAATATATGAGAATCAATGACTCCAAAAATCATTGCTTAATACATGTCCCGGATTTTGACACATTGATACACAATATATTCAGCACAAATCTAGGGAGCATGAACTATAAGACCAGATTCTGACGTAGGATCTGGGCTATTGCATGGAGTAAGGTAAGGATTGTCCTCTCTTTAAACTTACAAGGAGTTGGGGAAGACTGAGATTTAGACAACAAAGAAGCAACCAAATAAATTAACAAGTAGATTTGGATGGTGCTAAGTGCAGTGAAATAACTTGGAGCTACTTTGGGCAGAATGACTAGAGGCTTCTTTGGAGAGGTGATACCTGAACTTAGACCTGAGGGATGAGAAGGGAGAAACCAGGAGACAATGGTGTTTTGGGGCCATTGAAGAAACAGCAGGAGCCAAGGCTTTAAGGTGGAAATGAGCCCAGTATGTGACTAGAAAGGGACATGAAAGGAGACAAGATGAGAGAAGGAGGCAGGAGCCAGTTGGTGTAGGGACTAGGTGGCCATGATAAGGAGTTGGCATTTGATTCCAGGAATTCAGTGAGCACTTCTAAGTAAAAGAGCAGTTTAATCTGATTTACCTTTAAGAAGTGGCTTTCACTGCTCTATAGAGAATAGGTTATTGAGAGACCAGGGAAGAAGGTAGAAATTGGGGGATGACGAAAGACTATGGACAGGACTTGGTGGATTAGATGTCACAGGTGAGAGAAAAGGAGAAAGGAAAGACGGCGCCACAGGTGTTGGCTTTAAACATATTCATTCTCTAAATTCCGGTTTGATGTTACTAGATACACATAATGTGCAAATAGAACTGAAAAAGCTACATAAAGTAATTTTACAAAACAAGTGATGGAGCCACTGCTAAAAACTATATCATTACATTATATTTTCATTATATTTTCAGTCATTTTGTTTTATCAGGGTTCTGACAATATACCTATATTGTTAAATTTAGTTACAGGCAAAATGTGTGATTAAAGATTCAAGACAATTTTTAGAAAGGATAATGGCATTAAGCACATATTTTATAGTTTGTAATAAGAACCACGGATGTTTGAGGCATGGGCTTTAAATAAGGAGAATCAAAGAGACATTAAAAGGAAATAAACCTTCAAAAAAAAAAAAACAAAAAACAAACAAGGGATGAAATGTTTCCTGAGTAGTGCTAAGTATACAGCTGTAATTCACGGTGAATCCTAGTGGTAACTTTTCCAAAGAACTCACATAAATTCACCAAAACATTAAAGAGCAACTTTATTTCCTTTAAAGAAACAGAAAGGCACCAAATATATGGCAGTAATAAAATGTTTATGCTGACTGGATACTGCTTTAGCCTCATGAGCTATATACGAGATAGAAAAATAGCCAGCAGAGGGAAATTCATCAGGAGTATTAGACTTAAAAATGTTAATTCAATGGCTGACAGATACAATCACTCTCCCCAAGTCACTAACTATTTGTCTTTTTATGATCAGAAAACCTTGCATAATGTTATTTGGTCTTTCAATACTGATTTTGATCTGAGAAACTCACATGCTTAATGGTATGTTTTCTTTTAAATTCTTACTAGGAGCTAGAAAGCCACCCCCAATCTCCAAGAACACCTTGAGATGTTAAAAAAGAATATCTCATGAAGGGAGATGGAAAATAAATGAGAGGGAATTTTTTTCAATAGGTTGCTGAAACCCTAGACAAATTAGAAGAATCACTTATCTGATGTCAAATGCAAACTCTATTACTCTGGAGGAAATAAGTTGGTTCAAATTGTTGAAAAAGAAGTTTGTTTCACCTCAAACTATTGCCAGAAAGATACCAAAGAAATTCAATTATTCCAAAGTTACCAATCTCCCAAAATAAGATTATCCTTTCCTTCTATTTTCCAGTATAGCTTGAAATAAAAAGAGGGAGTCTAAGTATAGGATAAAGCTGATTAAAAGGCAGTCAAGTCTAATAGACACTAGTATCATATATAGGTTTCTTACTTGAAGGAGTTCAGGGTTCATAACTGGGCAGTTTGCCAGTTGCCTAAAGGGATGATTGCCCTCAGCTCACTTCTTAACTTTTGTCATTTTGGGGAATTTTGCTAAGTGACTTAGCTTTATGAAACTTTACTTCAGCAATTTCCCATAAGCTTTAATAAAAAGGAAACTTTAAGGTGGATTAAACCTCATGGGAATATAATTTCTTTAAAACTAGCACCCACAGACACACACAAGGTAATTTCTCCTTTGCATTCAATACTAGAAAGAGACATCAATTAGATCAAAACTCTTGTGAATATAATCCCTTTAAAGTCAAAGCATAACACCTTTACGTTCCAGATTCACTCCTCTAAGCACACACATAAAAAGACAAATGATATACCAATAAAAAGTTACAATAAACATATCCTGAATTGATTGATTACAAAATGAAATTATCCAAATTATTTCCTTTTTTGTTTTCTTTGTCATTGTAGGAGCCAAAGGCAAGCTGTCCCAAGACAGGCTACTTTGGCAAGAACCTTATTTGGAAGGTGCCTGGTGGCCCAGTGGGTTAAAGCCTGTGCTTTTGGCTCAGGTCATGATATCAGGGTCCTGGGATCGAGCCCCACATCAGGCTCTCTCTGCCTGGCGGGGAGTCTGCTTCCTCCACTCTCTCTGTCAAATAAATAAATAAAATCTTAAAAAAAAAAGAACCTTATTTTTGAGTTAAAAGGAACCCAGTCCTAGCAGATTCAGGAGAAGGTCTTTACCTCCTTCTTAACAGCCTGCCTATACCACAAGAGAGCTATTTAAAGAGATTCCTCTTTACCTAAGAAATTTATTTCCTTAACAGGGAAACCTTTATTTTCTAAACATCTCTCACCTTTCTGCTGTTGGTCTTGTCTTCCTCCCCTTTGTATCCTCGGACCCCTTCACCTACCCTTAGCTCAGGAGGTCAATAAACCTCATGTTGCCTGCCTGTGTTTGGAATTTCCTATTTGTGTGGATACCCCATAAGCACAAAACTAAATTTGATTTTCTCCTGTTAGTCTGACTCAGGTCAATTTGATTCTTAGTCCAGCCAGAAGGATCTTGAAGGGCAGAGAAAATTCCTTCTCCCCACCACCATAAACATAGTCATTTATAGCAAGTTGGTGAATGAAAATTTATTATTTATTATTTATAACTATTCCCTTATGTTAAGCTAATTCAAGGATACAAAATGTTAACAGACTAAGCATGAATGTATCAGGGACTTCTGATAAAGATTTTGTCTTGACCATTTAAGAACTGATGTCTACAAAAGGTTAATTCTGAATTCAAGGAGATCATGAGATTGGATTAGAGTAGGGTTAAGGTTGTTTTATGACCCTGATGAATGCTAAAGCCAGCATCCAGGCACCTGTCTTGTCAGTCCAGCTGAAAGAATGAACACTAGAGGCTGTATCAACTCCAGGCATGGCTGGACAGGCCAAGCAACAGGTAGAAATGTAACCTCACTAGCTTACAAATAAAGATTCCCCCACCCCCAATTGTAAGTGTCTTAAGATGGAGCATGACCTTATGCGTGTCCAGTCAGTGGTGCCCACCTTCTCAGGAGAGGCCTGCCCCAAATTTTGTTCTTAATATCCTTACTTGGCAAGCCCCTGGGGAGTTTGGGACTTTGGGGCATTAGTTCCCCTTTCTCCTAGGTGGTGCCACACCAGTTAATAGCCTTTCTTTCTTCACAGCAAAAGCTCACTGTTAGGTTTTCTTGGCTTGCTGCTCATTAGGCAGATGAACTCTCATTTGATTTGGATAGATGTTGCTTTCTATTGTACATGCTCTATTTTCCCCCCATAGAATGTATCCCCTTCTAACATCCTATGTACTTTATTTGTTATTATATGTATTTTGTTTCTGTGTTCCCTCACTAGTATATCACATATACAGAAATAGAAATCTGTGACTATTTTGTTAACTGATGTAGCCCAGGTGCCTAGAAGAGTGCCTAGCATATAGTAGGCACTCGATAGATATTTGTGGAATCAATAAATGTTCTTTAGTTCTGAATAAATCCAAAACCATTGCCTCATCAAATAATTTGTACATGCATATGCATACACACATATAAAATTTAAATCCTCTTTATTACCAAAGCTGTTATTGCCCTTGGTGATCTATCAGTGCATGATGATCCACTTAATAAAACATCACAGAGCAGCAAATATTGGGAGAGCATTACTTATCTGTTTTAAATGAAGTCTTCATTAAAAATTGATATCGATGCTTTGACAATCATGCCTTCTGATTAAACAGACTTTCAAAATAGTGTATAGTAGTCAATGCGACCCTTGGATAATTTGTGTTATAAAACATAAAGATGCTGTCTTTGTAGACAATTCCAGCAAAATGCAGAAACAGAACTACATGTGAGAACTAAAAAGATTAACTTATACTGACAAATATAATAAAGACTTTGAGCATATGGAATAAAACCTGATTTTCTTATCCTAGCTCCAAATGTTACAAACACCTATGCAAGGTCTTAATGGTAAAGAAACGGATACATTCTTCAGTTCCATCTGTCTAGTACACTCAAGAACCTGTATAATGCTAAAGTTATCTTCAGGTTTGAGCATCCCATAATTTCTAATACACTTCATTCCTTCTTAACTAAGTGATAACTACTTCTAAAGTGAGTGAGGTCATAGCTTCCTCTAATCAGCATTAAAACAATAATACATGGCTAATACAGAACTAAAAAAGCCTTCCCAGTTAACATTCTTACTGACAAAAATTTCCATGTTGCTGCAAAATATGTCAGCTGTGGTTTAGATTTGGGAAATCTAATTAAATGTGGGAAAGTTTGGTGTACTTTTAAATTATATGGAACTCAGTATATGGGTGTTATGCTAGGTATCTTACTGTGCCCTTACAGATTTACTCTCCATGCTCTGAGTACCAGGTGATTGCCACCCCCACTCCCCACACCTTACCCTCCCACTCCTTCAGGTCCGGGTTGGGTTTGGTGGGTGAGACTGTTCTCCAGCCACCAGAATAACAAAGGGCCCTCCTGTCAGCTTTCTGTGGGTTTGCTAGATTCCTCTACTGAGGACCCTATCTCCTGTTGGAAGGCCTCTCCATAAAGCCACTCTAACTGCTTATTCCCCTTATCCCTTGTACTCTGGGGATAGTAATGACTCCCTAAAGGTACTAGGCCCTAGGGTCCGATACCGACCTCACTGTTCTTAGCACACTTCTCACAACTTTGTAACTTCTCTCTCTCTCTTTCTCTTACCTGGTCTGGGAGTACCAACTCTTTCCTGTGGAACCTCTGATTAGGTACGCATATATCTCTCACTTTCTTCCACTGACACCCTGTCTTGTACACCTAGACTTCTAGATCTCTGTAAATGGCATGGAGCTCAAGCAAAGACTGACGACTCGCCTTGGTCTCTGCAATTCACTCATTCCTCCACCTTGTATTCCTTACTGAGTCCCGTCAGGTCAACCTCTAAAATATATTATGAATTTGTCCTCTCCTTGTTATCTCTGTTGCCACCCCCCTAATTCAGGCTCCTTTCATTTCCTCTCTGGGGTATTGCAGTAAGTTCCTAATTGGTCTCCCTGCTTTCTTTTCATGGTGATAGCCCTTTATGAGCTTATCCCTTACTTCTTGCTTTCCTCCTACTTGAACCCCCATATTAATAACAAACAAAAACACCTTTAAGAAACACAGATATGTAATGTAACTCTAACTAAAAACTCCACATGGCTTCCCATTTCACTTTGGTTAAAATGCAAATGCTTTACTGTGGCCTGCGAGGCCCAACAGAAACAGCCCTCTTCCTGGCTCTCCACACACACACCACCCAAGTCTGCCCACCTTTTAGACACACTGTCCTCCTTCTTGCTCCTCAAACTGAGCTCTTTTTTACCTTGGGGACTTTGCTCCTACCTGATACACTCTTCTCCAGGGATCCTCCAGAAACAGATCTGTGCTGGCTTCCTGTCTGGGGTGCTCTCATTTCCCTTATAGCACTAATCTGTGAACATTCTGTTTATTTGTTGCATACTTACAGTATTGTCTCAGCTCGCTGAAGTGTAAATCAGATGAAGCCAGAGACTTCATCTCTATCCCCAGTGCCTAGAATGGTCTGGCTCATCATTCACACATCAATAACTATTTGGTTCTTTTTTTTTTTTTTTTTTTTTAAAGTTTGTGGGTTTTTTTGTTTTTTTTAAATATTTTATTTATTTGACAGAGAGAAACACAGCGCGAGAGGGAACACAAGCAGGGGGAGCGAGAGAGAGAGAGAGAGACGCAGGCTTCCCGCCGAGCAGGCAGCCCGATGTGGGGCTCGATCCCGGGGTCTCCGGGATCATGACCTGAGCTGAAGGCAGTCGCTCAACCAACTGAGCCACCCAGGCGCCCAACTATTTGGTTCTTGACTGAATGAATGAATTCCTCATCATTCAATCCTGCTTCCATTTCCACAAGGGACTT
Source organism: Spilogale gracilis (assembly GCA_004023965.1). NCBI lineage: Eukaryota > Metazoa > Chordata > Mammalia > Carnivora > Mephitidae > Spilogale > Spilogale gracilis. Next base: position 266,086 of record PITA01000068.1, on the reverse strand, counting down.
CTAGTTCTAAGTGCACAATGTTCCCACTGTGCCTTTCTTCTCTAGCTCTGTGGCCTTAATACTTAGATCATCTTAAAGCAATTCAAAATTAAAGATCTTCACCATGCTCAGTTGGGGCTGATGACATTTGTTCTAGGACACAAAGTATAGAGTATCCTCATTACCTCAGCTGATTCCCCCATGATCAGGCAATCACCAAGCTAATTTTTATCAACACAGCTTAGTTTTCATATAAAGGCTCATGCACTCATTGGTGTCTGGCTTCTTCACTCAGCATAATGGTTTGAGATTCATTCCTGTTCTCATGTGTATCAGTGTTTGGTATTTTTTTATAACAAGAAGAGCTGTTTTCCACTGCATGGTTGTATCACTATGTGTTTGTTCACTCACTTATTGAAGGGCATTAGATTCGTGCCCAGTTTGGGGACACTATGAATGAAAATTTGTAAATAAGTCTTTTCTGTTGACACACATTTTCATTTCTCTTGAGTAAATACTTAGGAGAAGAATGTGTGGTCATGGGAACATAGACGTAGGTTTAGTTTTATAAGAAATTATCAAAATTTTCTAAGTTTTCTGTATCTTTCATTTCCAACAGCACTGCTGACGTATTCCTCTTGTTCCACATCCTTACAACACTTGGTATGATCAGTCTTTTAGATTTTAGCCATTCTTATGGGTGTGCATGGGTATATCACTGTGGTTTTATTTATTTATTTTTTTAATTTTAAAAAAGATTTTTATTTATTTATTTGACAATGAGAGAGAGAGAACACAAGTAGGCCGAGACGCAGACAGAAAGAGAGAGAGAGAGAGAGAGAGAGAGAAAGAGAGGAAGAATCAGGCTCCCCACTGAGCAGAGAGCCCGATGTGGGCCTTGATCCTAGGACCCTGAGATCATGCCCTGAGCCGAAGGCAGAGGCTTTAACCCACTGAGCTACCCAGGCACCCTTAATTTACAATCCCTGATGACTGATGATGCTGAATATCTTTTCATGTGCTTATTATCCATTCTTGTACCCTCATTTGGGAAATATCTGTTTTTGTAATGAAAATAATTTCATTGAAACTTTGCTGCAATTATCTGCAAAATGGCTGAACTCTCAAGTATACATATTTATCAACAAATTTTAGCTTTGATGAACTGATTACTTGACTGAATTGACTGAATTGAAATCTAGTAGCATTCATGGTATAATGCATTCTATTGCACATTTTATCTTGTTTATGGCTTTTTTTTCCAGTATTTTTTGAAAGGAACAAAGGCAGTCTGACTAGCACAACCTATCAATATCTTCATATTGAACTATTTTCATTCTTTTAATTTAAAATTATAATCAAGATTAGAACATTTTATTCTCCCTAAGATACATGTAATTTGAAATTGGCACAGCAAGAGTTTGCCACAAATGCGAGAGGAGATAGAGATGGCTCATTTGCTTTTAAAATGGATACGATGAATATAGCACATGTAGGGAAAAATTAACTAACTGGAACAAAATGTTTTTCACAACCATTCCTCTCAGCTGGAAACCCCACTATCACTTTTTTTAAGATAGTAAGAAAGTCCATAAACTGTAAATGCCTCTATTTTTAATCACTTAAATCCTATTTTAATTCTGAATTTGATAAAGTAGAATAGCTACTCATAATACTTCATACCCACATATAGTCTTCAAAAGTACAATCTGAGTTATTGCTCATCCTACAATGAAAAGACCCCTGGATGTGTAGGTTTTTAACACCCAAAAAATGTTATTGCACTTTGAATACAAGATATGTGCCAATGTAAGGGGGTATGAATCATACTATATTACACTCAGCATACTGCATTAGGGACTTAGATAACGGGAAGTGTAGTGGGGAACCAAAGAACTAACAGAGCCCAAGGCATGTTTCCATTTCAAGGATGGGATATCTTGTGAGATTAGACACTTGGAGTATTTATCCGTGTAAAAGAATTACAGAAAAACTACAATCATGAACCAGGAAGACATCTGGTAACAGTGGGGTAAGAGAAAAAGAACCTATGTAAATAAAATCCAGTTTCTATGTTATGTGAAGTGGCTACATAGATTTTAACCAAATTTGGATGGTACACTTGGGATGGTATGACTTAAAATATAACACGTGATATATACACTTTGGAAGGGCCTCCAGCAGCATGTAAAAGAAATATGTTGTCACCCTTCCGAGCCCCTCCAGACTTCAACTGTATTCTGCACAGGGTAACTGTAGAGTTCATATGTGCACCAGGACGGCAAACAGCTTAGAACTTTAAAACAAATCCTGGTTCATGATTCATTTTTTTAAAAGATTTATTGATTTGTTTTAGAGAGAGAGAGTGCGAGCAAGTGGGGTGAGGGCAGAGGGAGAGAGAAAATCCTGAAGCAGATCATCGCTTAATTTTGGGAACTCGACATCAGGACCTGAGCCGAAATCAAGAGTTGGCCCCTTACCTGACTGAACCACCCAGGCATCCCTGGTTCACGATTCCTTAGAATAACTCAGAAAGAGCAGGCCTAAAGAAATGTGCATTTTTTGCATTAAATCAAGTTTGGTGTTTTTATTTCAACGTTATTCCTAGTGTGCATGACAGCATAAGTTCACTCACACTTTCAAAATATTACTTCTAACAACAATAACAACAACAACATCAACAACACTGAACACCCAAATAATATTTGGTTTAAATACCCAATTAATATTTGTGGGAAATAGAATCTTATGATAGTTTCTACATTTCTCAGGAACTGTTTATTCGTGCTGAGGAAAATACTTCCCTTCCTTGTGACCGTGATTTTCCTTTTGGTATGAATTCTTTACTTTTGCTCAAGCTACCTCCAACTCATCTTGCCAATTGGAAAGATTTCTTCAAAAACAGCTTTCAGTTATTTTTCCTCAGATGCCTCCCTACTGCCAGTTGCTTCAGTCCTTGCTCACAGCCCCTCTCCTTGGCCAACCCCTAAAGCTTCCTAAGGAGTTCCTTAACCTGTCTGTTCCCACTGCTTTGTTCCCATGGCTAATTGCAACTCCTCACCACCTTCAGAGTTGCCTTTCTAATCACACAGGCACTCCTCTAAAAACATTACTACTTCCTGTTGTCTGTCATAAAAAGATTCTGCTCTTTGAGAAGGAATAAAAAGCGTTTTCAGGGGATGCCTGGGTAGCTCAGTCAGTTAAGCATCTGACTCTTGATTTTGGCCCAGGTCATGATCTCAGGGTTGTGAGACTGAACCCTGCGTTGGGCTCTATGCCGGGTGTGGAGCCTGCTTAAGATTCTCTGTCCCTTTGCCTCTTGGCCACAGCTTGCAAGCGCATGCTCTCTCCCTCTCCCTCAAAAAAACAAAACAAAACAAAACACCTTTTCAAATGTCACTACCAACCCATCTTATCTTCCATGTCTTTCTTCACTTACCCCCATTCCCAACAGTCAGAAGCTTTATAGATATAAGATCAACTTGCACACGTCCAGGTCTCTGTTTTTGCATTTTCCCTCTTTAGAATGACCTTCCCATTCCACTGCCAGATGAAACCATACTTATTTTCTTTTTCTTTTTTTTAAAGATTTTATTTATTTGACAGAGAGAAACACAGCCAGAGAGGGAACACAAGCAGGGGGAGTGAGAGAGGGAGAAGCAGGCTTCCCACCGAGCAGGGAGCCTGATGTGGGGCTCGATCCAGGGTCTCTGGGATTATGACCTGAGCCGAAGGCAGTTGCTTAACCAACTGAGCCACCCAGGTGCCCCTGTACTTATTTTCTATTAGCACAATGACTGCTTTTTGTGGAATCTTCTGATATTATCTCATGCAGAATTATGAGATTCTTACTTCTGCCCAATTCTTCCATATAGTGTGTTACCTGCCTGTACTACAGCCCTAATCACATTTTATTTTAATTATTGCTATATTTTTATTCTGTATTCACTGGACTCTGCAATGGATAGAGGACTAGGGAACATGTCCTGTTTATATCCCTAGCATGAATTAGAAAAGAGGAGCTCTGTACTTCTGGCACAGAGTAGATTCTCAAATGACTCTTCACTTCAAATGAAATATGTACATATCTGAAAGCACTAGGAGATCCAAGAGCTATTTCTATGTGTTCTTTTCTTTCTACTCTCCTACCTATAAGACATGAAACTTAATTTTTTAAAAGCTTTTATTTATTTGAGAGAGAGAAGTTGAGCACACATGAGTGGAGGTGGGGAGGGACAGGGAGAGAGGGAGAAACAGACTCCCCACTGAGCATGGAGCCCCAACAAGAGGAGAGAGGCAACATGGCGCTTGATCCCAGGACCCCGAGATCATGACCTGAGCCGAAGGCAGCCGCTTAACTGACTGAGCCACCCAGGTTGCCCCCAACCATTTCATATAAAAGTACATTTGACAATGGGCATAATAACTTCAGAATTTCAGGATTCTACACATGAAAATGTTACTAGTGTTCAACTGTGATGCTATTCTTTATCAGGAATTATGGGTTTTATTCAGGCATAAGGGAAGGGGAGGCCCACACAATCTGGTTTGGGGGCAACGCTTCCATTTCTTAACACACCCTGATGTTCTCCTTTTTGCACCCAGGCACTCATCACTTTTCTGCAGCACCAGCCTCTTTTCCAATTAAGAAGATGACTGTTCTCCATGGACCAACTTTTGCTCATACTTTGGACCAAAACAAACAAGTTAAACCAGTGACAACAAAATGAGAATGGTAAAGAAAATGTCTCAATGAATTGTTATTTTCTTGCTGTTGGAATCTTTATGCTTTTTTAAAAGAGTGCTATTAGGTCACAGGCATAAGTACCCAATAGGCGGAAGTTATCAGTATGATTGCCAGGTAAAGAACTAGAAAAGAGGTCTGTTTGGCCCTTTTCAAAACTTCCAGATACCTGAAAATTCTAGGCATCACTGGAGCTTCATTATGATTCTTTTAAAAAAGTCCTAGTAACCATTTCAATTTTTTGAGCATGCCACGGATTATTTAATTTACTCTTTGTTAAAATGCCAGCACCTGTTGTCAACTCTCGAAAGGAAATGCTGTTTGAGAATCTAGAGCAATTAGTTCCTCGCAGTCACTATGGAAACAAGATGGCACCACTGAAAATCGAGGATTCATGTAATAGTAAGATAATATTCTTTAATATTATTAGTATTTATAATGCCAACATTTCCTGATCTGTGATATGAAACTAACAGATAAGGGAGTACTCTGTAATTTGTGAGACAATATTCAGGTGATATTAAGAACAACAACGATGATATGGATGTTGTAGAATCTTTAATGGTCTGAGCCTAATTAGGACAGCAGTTATGTTACTTAATTTTCCCTTTATGCTCTCCACATCACAGTAACATGCTCTTACAGCCTGTGTCAGGAAAAGCTTCCATTTGTTGCTCTCATAATGCTCATATGTGTCAGGGAAGTAAAAGGCTGAGAGTAGAATGGAGGAGAAGGGCCGGCGAAGAGTTCTACTCCTCGTGAAAATATTTTCTTCTTCGCACAGAAACCCAAGAAATTCCAGTAAATCCCCACAGATACATGTGACCTCTGATTTGACGACATAATCTAAGTAAATCTTTAGACCAACTAAATGTTTCAAGTATGATAAAACCTCCAATGAATGTAAAGTGTCTAATTTATACAGATTCGATCATTTTCATTTTTTATACTATTTTATACCACACTGGGGAAAAGTCATTCTCTTCTACTTACTTTTAAGAATTTGTGCAACTTACATGTGTGTGTGCTTGCATGCGCACATACACACAAGCACACAGTAAAAGGAAGATAGTTTCTGATTAGATGTAAAAGACTATAGAATGAAACAGATAAGTAACCTCTTTCACATTGGACTTGAGAGGATGTGTACAGATGTTTAAAAATTAAAAAAAATTCAACTAGCTAAAAATATATCCTTCATTATTAAAAGTGGTAATATTGATTTTTGGTATTTCTCTTGCTTTTTCTAAATCTTTATATTTTTAGTCCTAAAATGAAACCTAGGGAAGAAACACAGTGGCTCACCAAAGTTGTTCATCATCTGATATTCACTGATGCTCAATAAAAGACATTCTCAATGTTTTCAGTATTATTTTCAAAATTTAATAATTGTAAATTTAATAAATTTGCCCACAGGAAATAAAGATCACTTTGAAACAGATGCACTGTTTCCTTTCATTTTGACTGACTTTAATGAAACACTAAGTAACATTTCATTAAGTGAAATTAAATATATTTTAAAGTTCAGTAAATTTTTAATGTTTTATATAAGAAATGCTACTATAATTTCAATAGCTAAGAGGGAACATGATCTCTCTTAAAGATCTGGAAATAAAAAAATCTGGGACCCAGCTGGGTGTAGCATCAAAGTGGTTGTGTGATCTATGTAAGTCACTGAATATCTTTGGGCTTCAGAGTTTCATTGTGTAAAAAATGAGGAAACAGATTATATCCAAGGACCCATTGAAAGTACCACTATAAAGTTCTTACTCCAAGTATGTATCCCATTTGGATATTTTCAACAATCTAAGTTCTTCCATCAAGTTGATAAATGGTCATCAATTTTATCATATATAGCTTCAAACCATGGCTGTTTTCAAAAGAATAAGCACTTACTTAATATCTTCTTACTCAAAGTGTGGTCCATGGACCAGCAGCATCAACATCACCTGGGAGCTTATTATAGATGCAGATTCTCAGGATCCACTCCATCTACCCAATAAGAATTTGTATTTGAACAAGATTTTCACATGTTTTATATAAACATTCAAGTTTGGGAAGCAAGGCTCAATACTCGACTCCTTCCCCCAAATTATTCCTATTATTCAATTTGAAAATTTTAATATCATCCTATAGTCTGTATCTTACTATGGCAGCTACATTCAGTATACTATAATTACTTTTACACTTTACATATTTCTGGTGGAACCACATCTCAGTGTGAGGATTTCTGATTCCTTTGCTATTAGCACTGAAGGTATGAAAGTGAATAAGCTAAAAAACAAAACAAAACAAAACAAAAACAAGTGAACAGCATGGAATATTCCCATTCGTGGGCTTTCTGGCGTTAAATAAAACAATGGTGACACTGGGTGGCAGAGGACAGTAGGAGAGACAAATAAGAGGACGAAGGAGAAAGACAGAGAAGAAGGGTGTTCATTCATTGAACAAAATACACTGGGGACTCGGGGAGACTGGACGACACAGCTGCCCAATCCCTGTCCTCATGGAGTTTGCATTCTAGTTGGGGACACTCCAAATCTGAAACATTATACCTCAGAAGTGCTGTCATTCACGTAGAACACTTGACGCTTTTAAATCATGACCTCAGAGGGCACAGTCATCTTAAAAGAACAATACTTTTTCTTTTTTCCCCTGACATTCCTATTCAGGTATCCTGAGACCACAGTCTGCTCTTAGTCTGGACGTACAATGTCTGCTTCCCATACTTTATGAAGGAAGACAAAAATCTGGATTTTTTTATGTTGGCAAAACATTGGCAACCAACTCCCATGTTTGCATATTTTCAGACTACAATGCAGATTAAGTAGAATATATTATCTGAGCAACATGTGCTTACTGGACATATCTCATTAGCCTCTGTAAAAACAATTTCTGCAATAGTGATTTAACATCTTTTTAAAAAAATACGTATGTCACTTATATTTAATTCACATAAAGCATAATGTACGAATAAAAACCTTCTATAAGATCATCTTATATAATTCCTCTCATAAACATTGAATTGGAATAGTGTACACGATTATTCCAAGAATTGGAATACTATATGGGATTTTAATAGAAGTCATCTTTAAAGTAAAAAGATTAATATTAATAATGTAATTTAGTGGTATCAATTTTATTGAACATCTGGAAGAATACTTTTTAGTAAAAGCCTAACTTGTATTAGTATATATTTAATGAAAGGTTTTTACAATTATTCTAATTGATATTTCTATCATGTTTTAAATTTTTGAAGGAAAAATGAGAAAAAGTTCAGGTTCTGCTAGTGATTTCCATTATCACTATTGCTTATGGATTTACTATACCAGTATGTCTGGATTTGAAGCCACTGAAAATAAAGGGGGAAAAATCAATACTGTCCAATTTGACATCCATGTGGTTCAGAAATAGCAAGAGAGCAATTTTTTCAACAATCTTGTCTATTAATAAATATGAGTATCTATTCAGTCAGCAAAAGTTACGCAATCTCATACCAGCATAGACAAACAAAGACAAATAAGAACACAAAAGCTTCCCCCATTTAGAGGAACATAAACAATTTTGCCCTTGCTTTCAAGGCACAGACCTTACACAATAATTAGGTTTAAATATAGTTCTTGTTTTTAAACAACAGATGGCCACCATCTTGTACACTTCCATTTTTACAGAAATACTTTATTGCTGGATGCAAAGCCCCAAAGTATTTTTATTTGTTATTCTGCCTGCATGTCTCGTGATGTGCACAAAGCATTAGTTTAGGAAAAATATAAGAGCTTGAATATGCCAGACAAAAACTTGGTGGTTCTCAATACCTGGATTCATGAGTGTGATTAGGGTCAGAGTTAGACAAGGAGCCAGCAACAGAGGTCAGGCAATTTATAGGCCTGGTATTAGTCTTAAGACTCAATTTCCAGTGGAGTAAACAATCATGACCAAAGCCAAGAGTGAATTTTGGATTTCATTGTACCTGATCCCTGATAACTAATAAATGAGTATTTGTTAAATGAATCAATTATATTCAATAATATCATGTTTGAAGTCATAAGTGCTCAGTTTTTCTAAAGCAAGTCTTTAAAGAGCAAGCATTTAAAGATATTTGCTCTAACACCAGAGATCCAGCCATGAAAGAACTTAAGTGTGGCTGCTAAAAATGTTCATTGTTTAAAAAGGTGGGTGTTTGCAGGAAAAAGTGTTCATCATCATTAGCTATCAGGGAAATTCAAATCAAAACCACACTGAGATACCACCTTACACCAGTCAGAATGGCCAAACTTAACAAGTCAGGAAACAACAAGTGTTGGAGAGGCTGTGGAGAAAGGGGAACCCTCTTACACCGTTGGTGGGAATGTAAAGTGGTGCAGCCGCTTTGGAAAACAGTGTGGAGATTCCTTAAAAAATTAAAAATAGAGCTACCCTATGACCCTGCAATTGCACTACTGGGCATTTACCCCAAAGGTACAGATGTAGTGAAAAGAAGGGCCCTATGTATCCCAATGTTCATTGCAGCAATGGCCACAATCGCCAAACTGTGGAAAGAGCCAAGGTGCCCCTCAACAGATGAATGGATAAAGAAGATGTGGTTCATATACACAATGGAATACTACGCCTCCATCAGAAAGGATGAATATCCAACTTTTGTAGCAACATGGTTTGGATTGGAAGAGATTATGCTGAGTGAAATAAGCCAAGAAGAGAAAGTCAAGTATCGCATGGTTTCACTTACTTGTGGTGCATAAGGGGTAATATAGAGGACAGTAGGAGAAGGAAAGGAAATGGGAAGTGGGGTTATTTGGGGGAAATGAAACATGAGAGTTTTTGGACACAGAAACAAACTGAGGGACTTGGAGGGAGGGGGTGGGGAGATGGGAGAGCCTGGTGGTGGGTACTGAGGGCACCTATTGCATGGAGCACTGAGTGTGGGGCATAAACAATGAATCTTGGAACACTGAAAAAATAAAATAAAATTTAATAAAATGTGGGTGTTTGGTCTCATATGAAGTTTGAGTCTCCTTATCTGATGACATCTGTTAGATCACTATCAACAGCCAGTATGCTGAGGATACCCACAGCTGATCAAGAAGAGATTGTAAAAAAAAAAAAAAAGAAGAGGTTGTAAACCATAAAACAGTCTCTCAATTACTTTCTCCAAGTACCCTTTAACTATCCTCTCTTTTCCAGCCCTCTTTCCTCAGTTTCAGGAAGTCGCTAAAAGTCTGGAATATAAACTTTCGTTTCCAACTGTGGTAAACTACAAAAAAACAAGGTGTAAAAAGAACATAAAAATGAGGAAGGCAAATGCCCTGACCTCATGGAATTTCAAATCTAGGCAGTTAGGGAACAACTAAAGGACACATTACAATGTAAGGCAGAGTGAAGAAACGTAGAAGAGTGGAGGGTAGCTAAAAGTAATAGGATTATGAGGAGGAAGGCAAGGTGGATTCCAAGTGTGCTGAGCAGAGAGCAAAGAATCTGGGTAGAATCGTGACTGGTAATAGGCTGGAAATACCAAGGAGGTACAGGTGGCCAGAATGTGAAGCCAGTAGCAGGAGATGAGGAAGGATCTGGATTAAATGGAGAGAACGTACATAGCTACGTGATTAAATAGGTCCATGCTGAGTATCCTTAACCAAGTCGCACTGAAAGTCGATTCTGGTAGAAATGAGATCTAAAGATAGGAAGAGAAAGAACTGTTGATTAAATGAATATGGTTATTAGAGTGAAGGGAAAAAGGGTGTAGGGGAGGCAGAGATGGTAGGGTCCAAAGTTATGGTCAGAGTTTTTGGCTTTGTAGGTGGGAGGCTGCTGATTTCATCCCATGAGTTAGCAATGAGAAAAGAAAGAGTAGCTCTTAATTTGTATATATATAAAGTACAACATCCACTCCTCTTCTTATTACTTGCAATTCCCTCTATCGGGAACACTGTTCCCTTCCCTCAGCACATAAGTTAACTCCCTACTCATCATTCAGATCTCAACTTAAACATGTCCTCAGAGAAGGCTTCTCCCAGCACTGAGAAGATAATAGGTGCCCTTACCAAAGATTCTCATTTTATGCTCTACTTTTGGGGACTTAACAATATTTGCTTCTTTATTCTATTACCTCAGTAGACTGAAAGCTACAGGCAGGTCCTGTTCATCATGAATGCCCTTTGCCTAGGACCCTGTATTCATATAAACTTGTCCATTAAATATTCAGCAAGTGAATGAACACCTGGTAAGTGTCTTTGTCAAAGGGGTGAGCAATGCCATATGACCCTAGGTATGTTTCTCTTTTGCTTCTTACAGCTAGCGATTTCCACCTCAAGCACATCAGCACACAAAAGCACACCATTCTCCCATCGTCTTCCTTTCCCTCTTTGCTTGTCTAATCATAATAGGAGACTTCTCTCCCCCAGTTCTTTAAGTGCCTTGTAAACTCCCAAACAACCCCCATGATGAATAACTGTAGGAATCATGAAAGTAAAAACTAAGAAATGGAAAGCGAATTAAGATGTAATGACTCTCTCAAGCACAAAGCCCTTGAAAATGCCCTAATTCTCTCTTTACATTTCCCACCGAAGTCTTCATCTGCCTCCTGTCTTTTCCCTAATTAGATCTGCTTTCCTTAAGCATCAGGCTCAAGACATAAAATAAAAATCTTACTCGGTGATTTTGTTTCAGTTTCAATTACCTTTATTTTACATCACTCTATTATTTTCTTTTTCCTACTTCATTCATTTTATTTTTTAGAGTGGGGGAAGTACAGAGAGGGAGGGAGTGAAAGAATCTTAAGTAGGCTCCATGCTCAGACACGGGGCTTGATCTTAGGACCCTGAGTTCATGACCTGAGCCAAAATCAAGAGTCAGATACTTAAACCACTGAGCCACCCAGGTGCCCTACTTCATTTTTTAAAATTTTATTTTATTGTGGTCAAACACTTAATTTGAGATCTACCTTGTTAAATTCTTGTGTACGATATGGTATTGTTGACTACTGGTTCAATGTTGTACAGCATTTCTCCAGAACTTAATCATCTTGCATAGCTAAAACTTAATGCCCTTTGTTCAGTGACTCCCCACTGCTCCTTCTCCCCAGTCCCTGGCAAATAGCATTCCACTGTTTAAACAGCAGAAATTTGTTTTCTTACAGTTCTGAGGGCTGGAAGTCCAATATCAAGGGGCGGGTCCGGGTTAGTTTCTGGTGAGGAGCCCTCTCCTGGCTTGCAGAAAGCTACCTTCTCTGTGTCCTCACACGGCCTTTCCTCTGTATGTGTGTACATGGGAAGAGATCTCTGGTGTCGCCTCCTCTTCTTAAAGGACACCAGTTCTATCAGACAAGGACCCCGCCTTTATGACCTTATTTAACTTGACTTCCTTAAAGGTCCTATTTCTAAATGCCGTCATACTGGGGATCCATTCTATTCTGTGATTGTATGAAGTTGGCTATAGATATCTCACATGAGTAGAATCATGTAGTACTTCCTTGTCTTTCTGTGACTGGCTATTATTTTCATTGCAAGGGCGCATTGTTAGAGTGCAACAAAAGTATGCTTAAGCTGGACATCTAACCATGAATTACAATACCGATTTTCAAACATATTACAATAATGGAAACAGGTTATTTCAAAGGAAAATGTTAATGAAGATCCAATTTAAAAACACATCAAAGTGTGAAGTCAGGCTGTTGACTCCTAGCACAGTCTCCCTGTCTTCCTAACACAGACACCTCACTAGTACTTGGTGAGGAAGGTTCAACCACATTATTTCTGTAGGAGTGTGCTTCTAGTTCAAAATTTCTTACACCAAAATTCATAATGAACCATACTTTGTATATTGGGAAATTTTTAGGTATAAAGAATTACATTAAAACCTTATACATTAAAACTGTATCTAGGAGAGAAGAATAAGCATTTCATACCTTACCATAATGTTCACATATATTTTTATATATATATTTTAAGGATTTTATTTATTTATTTGACAGAGAGAGATCACAAGTAGGCAGAGAGGCAGGCAGAGAGAGAGGAGGAAGCAGGCTCCCTGCTGAGGAGAGAGCCCGATGTGGGCCTCAATCCCAGGACCCTGAGATCATGACCTGAGCCGAAGGCAGAGGCTTTAACCCACTGAGCCACCCAGGTGCCCAATGCTCATGTATATTTTTAACTATTAATTATTATTTAACACTATTTATGAAAGAGACTTATTTAAGTCTTTCTTTTTTTTAAAGACTTTATTCATTTATTTGAGAGAGAGAGAGAGAGACACGGCTAGAGAAGGAACACAAGCAGCTGTAGTGAGAGAGGGAGAAGCAGGTTTCCCACCCAGCAGGAAGCCTGATGTGGGGCTCGATCCCGGGGACTCTGGGATCATGACCTCAGCCAAAGGCAGACTCTTAACGACTAAGCCACCCAGGCACCCCTATTTAAGTCTTTCAAGTGTCAGTCACTTCATTTTTCTCACCTTTATTGAGATCTAATTGACACAACGTTGTGTGAGTTTCAGTTGTATAACATGTTGATGTGATATACTTTTATCACAGTAAGTTTTAATCACTACTTTGTCTAATTATATACTAAGTTCACCATGGTCCATAACCTGTTTGAGACACTGTATATGTTCCTGCTTCTGATGTTGTGAACATACCAACAAATGGAAAATTTCCACTGCTAATGAAAAGTTATTTTATATGCACAGATCAGTCCCTATAGCCCAGAAAGTACAATTCTTTCTTATATCAAATCACCTTTATAAAGCCCACTTTTCCTAAAAAAAAGAGTTTAACATTGACCTGACTAAGCCATTCTTTTGTTATTTACAGAAACAGAAAGAAAGGGAGGAAAGGAGAGAGAAGGAGAGGCAAAGAAGCAGAAATGGAGGGCAAGAAGAAGGCAGAAGGGAGGAAGGAAGAAAGGTACTACAGAGGGATTTCCATAAACAGGGGATGCTCATATATGAACACGTATTACTAGACTGTTAAATGTACCATATATGTATATGTATGTGTGTATTGTGTTCTGTATGTGTATACAGTATTGGGTGTTCACGGGTTATAAATTGAGGAGACCAAAAGTATGTCCTCTTCTATCTCATCTACTTTATCGTTTTAGCTCAGGTTTTATAGGCTTATTTTTAATTTAAGTTATTTGTCCAGGTCCTAGCATAGGAAGACACCTATGTGCACACATGTGCCTATGCATGCACACACACACAGGCATTTATTAACCCAGATGGACTGCAAAGATGTCTATGTCATCTGTAGCCTTTAACACTTTATGAAGATTAGCTCTGACAGAAGTCAGGTCTGCATTGTTATTTTGCTACAGCCTGCACCTCTGAAAAAGCCCTGATGTCCACGGTAATGACGAGGATGAATTCAATGAGAGACAATTTAACAAGAACACATACGAGTGGAGCTGTGCTGAATCAAAATATTAAATTTAAATTAAACTCTTTCTTATGTAGTTGGTTTCCTAATTAAGTTGTAAACTTTAATCTCTAAATCTAAATGCAATTATGCTAAAGCTACCACACAGTGATAGATAAAAGATCCTCACTGCATAAGCTCAAAGGCAAATCTCTGAACTACAGAAATGTGTAGGTACAGAGAGAGAGAAGCTATGGTGGCTCAGCACACCCAGTTCTTGAATAAGTAATGAAAGCTCATGGTACTGCTGGGAACGAAGAGAAAGAAAGCAATGGAAACAAGGTCGAAGAGTCTTTATCCATAGTGCCATCAGAATGGAAACAGTTACTTATGGACAAACATTTGGGATGAAACTCATCACGTTAAGTAGCCTTGGAATATGTCATCACAATTTCAGTGAAGTTGTAGGTTAAGAGTTAATTGTATATTTACTGGCATTTTCCTCCACTAGGATTAATTCAAATTCCAACATTCTGAGATGGACAAAAAAAGTTTTCCCCCTGTAATACTATTGACTCTCTTTTCCACACAATTGTTCAAAACCTAGAAATGTCATTAAATAGGCAGCAAGGGGTAAAGCTACTCTGCGTTTATATTTTTGTTGCAGGCTCCCTTATTAAGTTTTTAAAAAAGATTGATTCTTTTTTTTAATTGGTTCTTTTTTAGAGAGAGAGTGTGGGGTGGGGGCAGGAGTGGGAAGGAGGGAGAGAATCTTCAAGCAGACTCCCTGCTGAGCTAGATACTTTTTAAAGATTTATTTATTTATTTATTTATTTATTTATTTATTTTTGAGAGAGAGAGAGAGAGCACGGGCAGAGGGATGGGTCGAGGGAGAGGGAGAGAGAAACTCAAGCCGACTCCACGCTCAGCACAAGCCCATGCAGGACTTGATCCCCTGACCCTGAGATCACGACCTGAGCTGAAATCAAGAGTCAGATAGCCAACTGACTGTGTCACACAGGCGCCTCACTGAAGGATCCTTTAAAGGAATTGATTAGGAAATGGTAATAACAATGAACCACAGGGATTCCCAACAAATGGAGAGGAGTATTGCCTTCTCTCTATGACAGTGGTGGAAATGAAAAGTGGAAGGCACATACTTATCAGGGGTGAAAGCAAGAGGAGAGGAAACTAATTAGCATTTGCTTTTACTATCAACTTCTTTCTCTCCACGCTTTGCGCCAATGAACAATAGAAATTAATTTCTATCCATTGTTTTGTACAAAAAAAGCATTTAAAATCTGAGCTTCAAATAAAACAAATGAGCCAATACTGTTTGAATCTAGCATAAACCACAGTAATGAGGTTAAGGGCTTTCCTTCACATTGACTCTCACCATAGACCTCAGAACTTCAAATAAAAAGGTGAGAAGAAAGAAAGCCTGGCACGTACAGAAACACAAAGAAAAATCATAAGTGGTTTGTAAAGATGATACAACCATTAAAGTATAATATGAATATGTATCCCCTTTATAAATGAACAGATACTGGCTCATCAGATTCTGTCACACTGTAACTATCTCATCATAATTACATAATCAAATTGACAATGAATTAATTTTACATTTCGAAAGGCAGGGTTGAAATTTCTTCTCAAGGACGGAGCAGTACTTCCACACAGTCTGAGTCAGAAGTGGTGTGCTGCATTTTTCTGTTAAGGATAGAGTTAGAATTGATGGTAGAAGCAAATAGATAAATAGCACAGGTTAAAGTGGTTTGGTCTCTACTATTTATTCAAGTCATTACAGTTTCTTATGATTTTCCAAATATGAACCCAAACTTCTGAAGAGCAGGTGTGAAAAGAGACATTTGTTTCATTTTTCTTACACTTTCCCTCCTGTAATGGGGATTCAAACAACACAGAAGCCCTCCCAAATATCTAATCTAAGCCTTGACTGATTTCACGCGCACATATGTTGTCAGTGACGGGGTTTAGATCTACAAACATGAAGAATTACTTTTTCCTCCCTGTTATTTAAGAAAACATCATTCAGTGCAACCTTTTTAATTTGAAATCATAGAGCAACATTTTCCTCTGAAAAACATGGGACATTGTCATTGGAAGGACAGAAAACTATAATCTATGATACACAGTCATGCTCACCCACGTCCATCAAAGGTGGGCATACTTTTTTTTGATACAATTTTATCTTTGAAAACTCACACATTCCCTTGCTTCAAATATTTCAATCTTGGAGGTGACACATAGAACCATAGAAACCACAGGGTCATCATTTTTTTTTCAGGGAAAAGACATGGTAGCCGTGTATAGTAACGGCCTGAATAACATTCTCAGCAAACAATTATTCGCTTAAACTGTGGATGTCGAAATGGAATTCTCACTTTCATAGGGCACCCAATGCTGATTCCATCCTGTGGAAATTCTTACTGAATGCTACTTTCGCATAAAACAAGATACAGATCAATAGTTTGTTAGTGGATCAAAATGCCCTTCATATATTAAGAGTAGATCTACAAATCTGAAGCAGAAAGTTAGATATTAGAGATGTTTACTTAGTTCGTTTTGCATATAAAACGTTACAGTGTGAGAAGCTGCCATTTGATACATAAACGCTTAAGATGGGGCACCTGGGTGGCTCAGGTCATGATCTCAGGTCCTGGGCCCACGTCCCAGATGGGGCTCCCTGCTCAGCAGGAAGTCTGCTTCTCCTCCCTCTGCACTCTCTTTCTCTCTCAAATGAATACTTAAAATCGTTAAAAAAATAAAGTTCCTAGTCAGATAATGGTGGTGGTAGTAGACACTGTTTAGCAGGACAGAGGAGTGAAGGACAGACTCTGAGGCCAACCTGTCTAGATTTGAATTCTAGCTCTGTCACTTATTTTTTTTTATGTCATTTTAGTTCTAGTGTAGTTAACATACAGTGTTATATTAGTTTCAGGTATACAATATACTGTCTCGATAGTTCCATATATTACTCAGTGCTCATCAAAATAAATATACTTTTTTTTCCAAAATAAATATACTCTTAATGTCCTTTGCTTCTTTCACCCATCACCCACCCACCTCCCCTCTGCTAACCATCAATATGTTTTCTAGAGTTAAAAGTCTCTTTCTTGGTTTGCCTTTATTTTCCTTTGCTCAGTTGCTTTGTTTCTCAAACTCCACATATGGGTGAAATCATATGGTATTTGTCTTTCTCTGATTGAGTTATATTGCTTAGTATTATACTCTCTAGCTCCATCCATGCCATTGCAAATGGCAAGAGTTCATTCTTCCTGATGGTTTAATATTATATTCTACTGTACATACACAACATATCTGCTTTTTCAATTCATCTCTCAGCAGACACTTAGGCTGTTTCCATAGTTTGGGTATTATAAATAACGAGGCAATAAACATAGGGGGTAGTTCCAATTAGCGTTTTCATATTCTTTGGGTAAACACCTAGTAGTGTAATTACTGGATCATAGGGTAGTTCTATTTTGAATTTTTTGAGGGACCTCCATACTGTCTTCCACAGTGGCTGCACCAGTTTTCACTCCTACCAACAGTGTACAAGTTTTCCTTTTTCTCCACATCCTCACCCACACTTGTTTCTTGAGTTTTTGATTTCTAGCTCCATCACTTCCTCATCTGCGCTATGCGGGAGAGCAGTACCGACCTCACAGGCTTAGGTTAATCACGTGAAGATACCATTTGTTCCTTACACTGAAAAACAAATTGGAAGGAAGTATTTTGTTTTATTTTGATATGATAATGGAGAAAGGCAGGGGGAAAGGGAAATGCACCAAATTTCAGTTTCAGCCTCAGTATTGGACCAAAATCTGCTATTTGGTTTCACATTGGACTTTGGAAGGCTGAATGACCATAGGACTCCATCATTTTTATTTCTGGAATCCTTCAAATTGTCCTTCACTAGTGATTGCAGTTGCCATGCAGCATAATAACCTCAGTCATACAAAGAGGTATGTTAGTGAGTTTTATTGTTAAATACTAAATATCCACTTCCAAATATAGCCACCTATTATAGTTGTAACTTGAAGTGAAAATCTCTTTATGTGGTTTATATGTTTAAATTTATAAGTCAGTTGAAATAGGAAAGTACACTGATTGGGGAAGTAAAATGTGTAACCACTTTGAAACATAGTTTTGCAGTTCCTCAAAAATATGACCCAGTAATTCCACTCACAGTATAAAACCAAGAAAATTGAAAACATGTGCCCACACCAAGAAGTGTACATGAATGTTCATAGCAGCATTTTTCAGGGCAGCCAAAAAGAAGAAAAAAAACCCGAGTGTCTATTACTTAGATAAAGAAAATGTGGGATAGCTATACAATGAAATATTTATTATTCAGTGATCAAAAGTGATAAAGTACTGACACATATTACCATATGGATGGATGAACCCTGAAGATATTATCTTGAATGAAAGAAGCCAAACACCAAAGGCCAAATATTGTACGACTCCATTTAGATGTAATGTCCATAGAGACAGAAAGCAGATCAGTGACTGCGGGAATGGGGGAAATAGTGAATGGCTGCTAAAGTGCGGTGGGTTTCTCTTCACTGAGCTGGCAGATAGATCAGCAGGAGGCCATATCGGACACGGCACCACAATACACAGTGCGCTCTGAGCAGCCGTGGTCCTGTGAAGTGGGCTATAAACAGAAACACCTACTAAAATTCAAACTAACTACCAAATTCACTCCAGAAATGTTTATGAGATCTTGCTCTTGTTGGCCTTCAGAGTAACCAGTGTTCATAAAGCACTTAAAGCAGTGCCTTCACCAAACTAAGTGCTCTACGTCAGTGCCAATTAAATAATACAAAGACGAAGTCTACTGCAAAAAGAAAGGGTAAAAAAGAGAGTGAACAAAATACAGTATAACTTTTCTGTTGTGTCTAGGAGGAAACATAAAATTAACATGTGGCATGAGAAAAACACGATCACGAAGCGGAAGCAGACGTAGGAAGACAGAGAACATTTTATATTCTACATATCGTTGATTCAAACATAACCATTTCTTCGGTAAGGTAATAGGCATGCGCAATGGCCCGCAGGCCTTCCACACAGGTTTGCGCATCTCACTGATCACCAATGTCAACTGTGCCATCTCTTAGTCAGTCAATACTAATGGCCTAGCTAAAAAAGGGGAGCGCGCTGGGCTAACACTGCAGCTGGAGCTGAGCACTGTGCACTACAAAGAGAACAGAGCTCACTGTATGTTCACTTTTGTTTGAAGAGGCAAAATAAAAAGCATTTCTGTGAGCAGTTTTAGTTTATATGCAGCAATTTTCTTTCAGCCTAAAATGCATTTGGAAAAGCTTATTAAACAGAAGATTCATGAAGTTACAATCACTGTATGGAAAGTAATTTTTTATTCCTGAGTTACTGAATTCTAAAAGAAGATCTATCATAAAACTTGTCATAATAATATAAAGAAATAAGTATAATTTGTGAAGAGTTATAGTTAAACACTGTATACTATTTGGCTGGGGTCATGAAGTAGAAAAATGGAATTTTTAAAAATAGTGAATGGTAGCATGGAAGGCTTGATAAATATATAAATATAATTTAAAATTTAGAACTATTAAACAGAATAAACTGGGCAGAGAGATCTGTCACATTTGTAATGATCTAATTCAGGCTGAAGCACCAAGCAAAGATACGTTTCAAAAGCAGTGTTATTTGCCTCAATTCCTTTCTTAATTATTTCAGTGTTGCACCATAGTTCAAAAGATCAGACACCAAAAGTTTATGGGCATGGTTTTGATCACTGACAAATATGCATATTTATGAGCCATCATTACCTTATTGTCCTTGAAATTACATATATACTTATGCAAACGATTATTACTACAGTTGACATTAAGTCCTGTCCATTTTGGACAAGTGGTAGTGCATTATCCTTACAAAAATAAAAAAATTATATAAATTTCAGATAATGACTGACTTCCTAAATCATTTTGTTAGCAATTAAAGCTAAACTGTCTTGTAACATATGCTGCCCCTTTACTTCAAACTTTATTCAATTGTTATATTGATTTTCCCCATATTTCCACCGTTTAGATCGTAATTTCCTTTGGAATACTAATAACACTCATACTTCTCTGCATACTAGGATACTTTAATTAACAGCATTATTAAGAGCTAAGAGAATAGCTTGCCACACAGAAATTGAAACACCTTCCAAATGAGTAGGAAGAAATGTCCTATGGAATTATGGCTAAAAAGGGGGGGGGAATGAGGGAGAGAGTGAGAGAGACAGAGACAGAAAGAAAAAGAGAGAGTGCAAAAGTTAGCAACTGATTCTGGGTGAAAGGCATATGGATGTTCACTGTACTAGTCTTGTGATTTTAGGAAGCTTGAAATTTTCCAAAGAACGTTGGCAGAAACAAGGGACTCTTTCAAAGCTCTTGGTAATTTTTTCACAAGGGACATTCTACCTAGAGAAATCAATGGCAGAAGGCAATAGAAAGTGGAAAAGGAACATATGAGGCATAACAGCCAAAATGCAACATTCCATTGATTCCAAATTGGTTTTTAAAAAATCACATATGAATATGCCTGCAATAAGCAAAATAAAGTCATATCACAGGAACACACTGTGTGTCTGCTATTAAATAGCTGTATCTCAGGGACAGTGCACATGCTAAGCCCATGCAGAAGGATGCCTCTGGATATTACTAGACACACACACACACACACACACACACACACACACACACAAACCCCATTATGCTGAGCCTAAGCGGTTTTCAGAATACTTCTATATTAGCCAAATGGGTATTAAACATGTAATTAAAAATGTATGATTATTACTTTGCATTCAAGTTTACTGTTGCTGTACTGAATATTTTAATAACTTCTTCCCCACAAATAGCACATGGAGTATTATGGCGAACAAATTCATTTTAATTAGTCGTGTTATAAATTATACCGGTGGCGATGCCCTTAGTGGCCTAGTAGCTGGGAGAATACAGCCTCTACATTCACATGTAAATAACTGAGGATGACAATTAAGGAGCTATTGATAAACAAGCACAGAACCACAGTTAGGGACTTCATACCAAAAAGCAATTGAAAGCTGTTGTACCTGTTTAAAAAAGAAAATGACTATGAAGCCAAGGAAGAAAACTCTTCTTTCGCTTGCCTGTTTTATCCCACTTGAGAACAAAGACTATAATGAATGTAGCACAGAACCCATTTTATGAAACAAAGGAACAAAAAGGATGATTTTTTTTCCTCTTTGCTGTCACTCGACCAAGCGGAGGCCTCATTTACGGCAACGGTAATTTTCATTAGGTTCCAGTTGATATGTGCAGTGAGCTTTTCAGCAGGAGCTCTTGTCCTACTTTAGTACCTCACTCTCCAGCAGGCTGGTGAGCTCTGTTCACAGGTGTGAGCTGACCGCCAGGGAAAGCAAATCCACTTACTGATGGGAGAAGATTATGCAACATTTATTAGCCCAGAGCAAGAGCCCACCTGCAAACACACACTTGCGGGGTTTTATTTATTCCCCCTATGGAATACCATGTCATGTGGACAAAGCAAATACGTCAAAAAAAAAAATCTAGTCAAAATTATTAAAGAAAAAACCCAAACCCAAAAATGTGGCTCTGGTGCTTTCAACCTCCCTTTTTCGGGTCCTCCAGCTGTAGCTCATGCTGAAGACTGGGACATCCTCTATCTTACTGCTCTTCCTTTAGAGGAATCCACAAAAGGGTCTCTTGATATCAACAATTCATATTAAGAAAAGTGGCACATCACCCGAATCACTGAATCACTTGTCTGCAAGCCGGAAATTCTCTTCCCTAGAAGAAGACAGGCAGACAATGGCCCACAAGGGCCCTTCTTCCTTACAAACACTTGGGTGTCCATTACTCTGATACCAAGATGAAGCTATCCTCTGCAAATCCAATTCTCTGCCCTAGCTACCTCCAAGTCTTATCTTCCATCAGATATAAAGATGAAAGCACTACTAAGATATTAAGCCCTTTTCAAAGCAGCCTCGGTGCTTTACGTCTATTGCACAGCGCAGGGAGGCACCAGTTTCTCTCCAAAATGTGGGAATGTCAGTGAACGCCCCCAAAACTTCATATGTGAAAAAACTCATGCAAAGAAGGTTTTGATACTACCAAAGTTCACATTTATGTTTTGTTACCTCATCCATAATGGGCATTGAGGTCCTCTATATCTTAAAGCTAAAATTTACATAAGTCAGTCATGTTAATTGTGATGATTGGGTGGGAAGTTGGCTAGGTGTGAACAGACAAGGAAACTATCTTACTGTTAAAAAAGAAGAGACTGCCAACCACTTCTGGAACGCAAATAGCCTGGGGTTTTCCCTACGAAACACACATGCACCCCTCCCTATAGCCCCTGCCCTAAAGTAAAGAATAGCTTTATTATAATATATTTACCCGGTGGTTTGGACCGACGCCCCCTTGTGGGGGATGGCTTCCATGACAGTTTTAACCATGGAGGGCCAAGAACTCCCCCTCCTGACTGGTAGGAGGACACCCTTAGATGATTGGAGGCAACCTCAGTCACAGACTACCCTAGCTATGACCCAGAGACCATGCAAGTCTAGAAACCAAAGGAACCCTGACCCTAGCGCAGTTGCCACCCCTTGGCCTGCCTGCTCTCCTGCCTTGAGAATGTGCTTTTGCTTGGCTCTAAATTCTTTCTTGGTGGAACTGAAGAACTGAGGCCAGGAACAAGACTTGCTGCTAACAGTAGGACTAATTTAAGTTTTCTATTCCCTTTCCTCAGGGACTAAGGACACATATTAAGGAATTTCTGTATTTCCCAACTGATGGCTACCAGAGGGGAGAGGTGGGATGATGGGTGAAACAGGAGATGGGGAATAAGGAGTCCATCTGTGATGAGCACGGGTGATGGATGGCAGCGATGAATCGTTAAATTGTACACCTGAAACTAATATTACACTATGTTAACTAACTGGAATTTACATAAAAACTTGAAAAAATAAATTTATGTATTTCCATTGAGAATTAATGGTATTACATATAGTAGTAAAGTTATTTTTAGTATTTCTCCATTTTCATTCCAATGTTTGTGTCAAGTGTATAGTATATAGTATCACCTACTACTCTTCTGAAGACATGAAACTGGTGGCTTCTTTGACACTGCTTTCATTTTACAAAATGAAGAATTCTTTTGATACCATGTACCGAGACAGATTTCAATGTAGCACATGTAAATTTTTTGTTTAATTCTGTCTGGGCAGAACAGACTAGAAATTTACACTTATTATTGTCCTTTTAGTCCTCATATGAACAGACAGAGGTCAGAAATCATAGATGGTGTTAAAAAGAAAACCAAAATGGTGTCACTTAGGCCAAGGCCCCAAACGTGGGCTTAACACAGAATATTGTTACAGTTGGAACCTCCCCCAGTAAGGTTTTAACAGGTGACTCAGGAATTTTCCCGTCACAATCCGTCACCAGACTCTCTCCCTCCCACAAAGGAAGATGAGGTAATCTGCTTGATAAAACCCCCTGCTCTTCAGCCTAAGGAAATGTGACCTTGCCTGGAACAAAAGTTTTCTTGCCCCACCCTCCTCCCTAAAAAACCTTTCCCTGTACTTGCTAGATGGGATGCTACTTGATTCATGAATCATTTAATAAAGCCAATTAAATGTTCAGATTTACTCTGCTTGAATTTTGTTTTTTAACAGTGGCAGTTAAAATTTAACAACTCAAGCCGCATTTAATGTTATAAATCACATGAAGTTCATATAGATATAGATCACATTATGAGTGCTTTTATTTTGATTACATTAGACTATTCTGAGCTCAGTCACCTTTTATTTCAAAAAACATAAATACCACCACAATTAATTTCAAATTTTCTGCTTCTCTAGTTCAATGAGAAAATCACAGAAAAGATGGATTTGTGCAATAAAAATGAAATTCACAGCACTTTAGTCCTTAAAACAATATTGACATCTTTTATTTGCATAATTTGTAATATGGTGCAAGAGATATTCAAGACTAATATAATCTTCAATGCCAAGAGACGGTAAGAGGGACATTTGAAACCACCACAGAAAAGCTGAAAGGGCAAAGATCACTGACCTCCAGTAAATAATTTATTTTCTTAAAATGTTCGCTTATATTACCATGATGGACCAATTAAGCCAGTTCAGAGAAAAGAGGGGTTTGCTTTTCAAAGAATCTTTTTCTCATCACTTTGGGGTTTGGTCTCGAAGCTGAGCGATGACATACAGGTTATTTTTCTCAGTGAGATGCACTCCCTGGTGACGGTTTTTGACAAACAACATCAGGATAACTAGGTGTGCAGGAGTGACACTGAAGGATGATAATGTGTTCCGCGCAGCCTTCTGAGCAATTACCTGATCTCAATTAAATTGTGCTGGCACCGAATACCCAAAAAGGCAGGTCAGAAATTGACCTTCATTGTCCATCTTTATCCGGAAGTGAAACCCCTGCTCTGTTTCATAATTACCATCAAAGCAAAATTTGCATCAGTCACTAAGCTTCATACATGCTTCAATTTCCCAGACAGTGAGAAAACCAGACAAAGCTCTTCCTTTGTTTTGTTTACCACTATATTACAATATAATAACAGATGGATACGAATTTCCAAACTTAAATTGTCTGCAACTTTAATAATAGAGCTTTCTGTCCTCTTTTCTTGGCCATTTGAGGCTTATTTTTAAAATCGTCTTTGATTTTCAATGACATCTCTTCAAATATGCTTATGAATAGTATTTTTCTTTTGTGCAGATGAATCATCTCAATAGTTTGGCTTCTGAAGAATTCTTTTACTCAAATTCAAGGATTAATTTTTCAAAAGAGATACATTTCATGGAAATGTTTTTGATAAATTTTTCCTTTCCTTTTATAAAATACCAAACTATTTGTTCTCGAAGACAGCTCGTGACAATAGAAAGAGACTTTACTTTGCTTGAAGGAGCCGGGTTAGCATTTATAATGTCATGGGAGCCTGGTTTCCCTTTTGTATCTATCTCCAGTGCACACTGACTTGCATTTAAACGCATGCCTAAATTCGAAATAATTGTTTTGACCATTTGAAAAGTTGCTGTTTTCAAAGCTCAGAGAGATTGGAGCAGATTTGGTCAATTTCAATTTGTTCCTCTAATTAATTATATATTTAGATTCCCCATTGATTTGCCATCAGCCATGTATTTGCTAATCAAGTGGAAGAAAAACAGAAACAAGTCTTCGTGAAAGCAATTTCTTTTGTGCTCAAATATTATAGACGGGGGAATGCCACTGTTTTTCTGCAGATTACATTTAGTGCCTGACAAACTTCCTAGGTGAAACTGCTGGATACCCACATCTGAGGATGTATTACTGTAATTCGGGGGGAAACAGTTATAATAAAAATAAATTCAGGTTGTTAGATATTGTGTTTACTACTGAAATAGAAGATTAGCAATCAGTGAAACAGATATGAGAAAATTATGTACATGAAATTAAATACATAAAATTGACAGCTGGAGAAATAATAACTAACTTTTGGCTGGGAGTGGGTAGAATGGGCAGTGAGACTCACATGGTACCGGGCCACATTCTAAAGGTTTCACATGCATTAATCATTTTATCCTCAAAATAAAATTTTCATTTGGGACCATCAGTATGCCTATTTCTCAACTGGGACATAACTGGAGCACAGATAGGTTAAATGATTTACCCAGAATTGCTCAACTAACAAGTTGGCTTTCAAACAAGGCAACCTGGTTCTATAGCTGAGTTTTTGATCAATACACAATAGTGCTGATAATTACGTCTTTTAGAGTCAATAAAAATGAAGCCAAATCAAGGCCGGCCTGACACACAGAGGCTTGTGTACACGGCCTGATTTGGGAAAGGTGTGCAAAGGGCTCATCACCTAAATTTTCTTTACCTTTCATCTGAAATTCTACCATTAGAGAGACTTTTAGGGAGGAAGTTGCCTAACACCAACAGCCTCCAATTTGTTTAACGGGCACAGAGTTTCAGTTTCAGAAGGTGAAAAAGCTAAGTAATCATTGGTGATGGTTGCACAGCACTGGAAATGCACTCGATGTCACTAAGCTCTATACTTTCAAATGGCTAAGACGGCCAATGTTACGTGTCTTTTTACCACACAGAACAGCCTCCAATTACAGAATAAGAAACACATGTACATGGTGCACCTGGGTGGCTCAGGGGGTTAAGCCTCTGCCTTCAGCTCAGGTCATGTGTCTCAGGGTCCTGAGATCGAGTCCCACATCGGGCTCCCTGCTCAGCTCAGGGGAGCCTCCTTCTCCCTCTCTTTCTCCCCCTGCTTGTGTTCCCTCTCTTGCTGTCTCTCTCTCTGTCAAATAAATAAGATCATAAAAAAATACTCCAAAAAAAAAAAAAAAGAAACACACATATAGTTCATCATCACGCCTGAGGTCATTGGTTTACAAATTTTCTTCTCACTCTCACTTTTTAAAACTGTATTATTATCATTTTATTGTTAAGGATTCCACTTCTACGACTGTCATGAAGCCCAGGCTGGGTTAACAGTACTGAGTCACAGAGGTAACTACACCTGACTCTGGACTTCCTGGTCTTAAGCACTGTCTTCTCTATCTACCTCAGCCAGAAACGCAGACTCAGGAGGCCTCAATCCCTGCCTCTCTATTCCGGGAAGATGTCAAAACCAACAATGTCGGAGGCTTTTTTAGAGGAGAAGACAACGTCGTCTTCCCAGAAGACAAACCCTCTACTTTGCTTTATGAGGCAGATAGCAACCCCCAACCACAGTCAGGTTAGGACCTGCGCAGGCCTCAATTCACTCTTGGTCTTAAATGCAGTGTGCCTCGAGCCCTATTTGGCACATAAGAAGTGCTTTTGTGGAATGAATGAATCATTCACTATGTATTATTTTTATATATTAGTTGACTTTAGTGTGATCATTACACCTTGGTATACAAAGTACCCCCCCTTTTCTGGACAGGTGAAGGAGGAATGGCAGGAGAATACCATTCAAGGAAGGGCACTTGGAATGTGTTTCTCTAACTGCCCCTACCTAGGACTGGTCAGGGGCCCAGTATGCCTCAGATTCTAACCATGGAGGGACCTAAATTACTGTTTTCTCAATTTCAGTGAGATTACTTGGAGATACTCTGCTCAGCTGGGGCCCCATTTCTGCATTTTTAAGTCACAGGTGCCTTTTACAGAGTTAGACTTTTCACTTTGACTTACCTGTAGATTCACAAGCAGTTGTAAGAAATAATACAGAGGGATTCCATTCCATGCTCCCTTTACCTGGTTTCCCTCAATAGTAACTTCTTGCAAAATCATACTGTGAAAATCTAACTGGGATCCCGACGGTGGCACAATTCACCAATATGAAACAAGCTGCATTTTGACAAGTGATCTGATAATCACTAATGTCCCGACCGCACGTTAGAATCACCTAGAAAGTGTGTGTGTGTGTGTGTGTGTGTGTGTGTGTGTGTGTGTTTAATGTCCCATGGGGCGCCTGGGTGGCTCAGTTGTTAAGTGTTTGCCTTCAGCTCAGGTCATGATCCCAGGGTCCTGGGACAGAGCTCCGCATTGGTCTCCCTGCTCAGCAAGAAGGCTGCTTCTCCCTCTCCCCTCTCCCCTGACTTGTGTTCCCTCTCTCTGTGTGTCTCTCTCTGTCAAATAAATAAATAAATAAATAAATAAATAAATAAATAAATAATATCTTTAAAAAAATGTCCTGATCCCAGATGAAGACCCAATTGAATCAGAAGAAGCAAGCGTGAGGCCCGAGCACCCCCAGTCACTGTGGCACTCAGGACCTTACTTCCTACTTTCAGAGGAGACACCAGGCCTGCAAGCTACAAGTCACCCCAAGTGCTAAGAGTGAAGGCAGCCCAGTAAGTCTTTGTCAGGGAAACTAGTGCTTTGCCCATTTTCAAGATGTAGCAAGTGTGGCTAACTGGAAATCTAGAAACAGAGGCGTTTAAGCTGTTCCAGTGGTAAAAGAACTGGCCATTACCCCTAGGGAAATGATAGCTCTCCTACCAAACACCATATAAAGACTATTGTGCTCAATATAAAGACTCTAGCTATAATTTTGGCCTTGCCTCTTTTGTAATTACATATCAAGTATTCTACTGCTGGGTGGAAAATAACCCTTTTCGAAAATATTTAAATGTCATAATCGAAAAAGTATTCCTCATTCCTTTTATATTTTGGGGAAATAAGCTCTTCTATTCATTGCACTACATATATCTCAAGCTGTGTGCTTAATATGGTACCCAGCATTTGCAATCAAGAAAATCAAGATGTACAGTTAATAAAATACTATTCTTGCCATGATTTGTAATAACTATATTGTTTTTCAAGTAGGAACTACTGCCGGTGTTTTTTCCGCTTCCTTTCAGTATTTTGCAATATCGCAACTATACATTATATACCAAGTAAATATAGTGGCAATGTTGGTCTAATTAGATAATCTTAGTGACCTCCAAAAAAACCAAATACAATGCAGTACAAGGCAGCTATGTGAGCCATTTGAGCACATGTTCTGTCAATAATAACCATTTCCAAAGGCAGTATTATCATTAACTGTGAAGGGCAATATTAAATTTACGAAATGTCACAATTATTTTTTCAGGTTATATGTCATGCATTGAAATACCCAACAGCTTAAAAGACCTTACAACAACCACATATATTATCATTAAATTGCAGCACTGATTAAAATGATAATGACAACAATTATACCTTTAGTGTCTGAAAGTAATATGAAGCGAGCTAGGTGGTTTTCTGAAATGCCACATTCTCAAAATAAGTTATGACCCACTGAAGCCTAATTAACTCTTCATGACATTAGTGTCCAATGCAATTATATTTCTGTACTGTCCTTTAGGTTTGTCTTTGGTCTCTAGGGTTTAGTTGTTAAAATAACTCAAAGATGGACACTTTGTGCCTATTTACCCCAGAGTACATTTCCAAGGTGCAGGTAATTCAAAGACAGTTTAACCTTTGCATTAGCACCAGAGGAAAACACTGTTGGTTTGCTCTTTCAATAAGTAATAGTAACTACAGTCAATAAAATTATAACAACTTTATATGGTGACAGATGATAATTAGACTCACTTTGGTGAGCATTTCCCAAAGTACATAAACGTCAAATCACGGTGTTATATACCTGAGACTAATATATTACTGTATGCCAACTATGCTTCAATAAAAAAATAAGTAATAGTAACTACTTCAGAACAATGCGTGACAGTTTATTTTTCTGTATTAGGGATTATTTCACACTTGTGCAAATGAATGGGAGATTTATATTTCTATTTTCTTCCTTCCTCACTCTCACCTTCCCTTCTCTTCCCTTTTATTAGTTCTATTTTGTATTGGAATTTACATATATTCCCTATAATCTTTTAAATTGGAGGACAGGGAAGTCTTTGGACAGTGTTAACCTTAAACAACCTGCATTCATTTGGAAATGTCTCAAGAACACAATTAATCCTACCAGAGAAAAAGAAACACGGATGAAGTTAATTTTAAATTTTCAGCAATTCCTTGGGATGCCTGGGTGGCTCAGTCAGTTAAGTAAAGCAGTCTGCTTTTGGCTCAGGTTATGATCTAGAGTCCCACAAGGGGCTCCTTGCTTGGCAGGGAGCCTGCTTCTCCCTCTGCCTGCCACTCCCCCGGCTTGTACTCGCTCTCTCTCTTTGTCTCACAAATAAATAAATAAAATCTTAAAAAATTTTTTTCAGCAATTCTTTCATCTTTGGTGGGCAAGTGTACATGATGAATAGCTACATGTTTGAGAAACTGACAGGCAAAGAAAAGACCAAACATTACATGACCACTCTTCGGGGTTCTCAGTTCCATTTCTTCCACCACTTATTTTATGAATTAAATGATTGCATTGTTTTCTCATTCCCTTCTGCTATCTTCCATGGTTACTCATATTGAGAAAAGGAAAAAAAAAGGTTATTTCTGACCCTCTTCTTCTTCCTAATATAAGAAAACAAACTTAAAATGGAGAAGTTCATCATCAAAGAAACATTTCTTCAGAAGCTCTAGCTTTATCCACAAATATTGATACTGAACAGTTTGGCCGTTTGATGGGATTTACGGTATTTAAAAATTGTGAACATATATTTTTGTGTATTTCTAGTTGACTCTCCATTTAATAACTTTGTGTAGTCAGGAAAAATATCTCTGCTCACTGATTTTATTGCTGTAATATTTCAAATAGTTGAAAGATTGGCTAGAAACTAGTTGACTTTAAAAAAACCCATTTTTCTAAAATATGTATCATTTGAATTACAAAACATAGGAAAATAGCCTGATATTTTTCTTTCAGATTTGCTCTCTACTGTCTCAGCAGCCAATCAAATGGTGCTTAGACTTTGGGCCATCTGCCCTCACGATAGGACTTGCAATGTAGGAAATTGAATAGAAGAAGTTTCATGAAGGGACACAATGCGAAGAAACAACTCCCAGATCTCTTGGTACTTCCCACCAGTATATGAACCACTTAAAGATTTGGTTGAGATTTCTGAGAAGAATAATTCCATTGCTATGGCTGGAGAGAATTGGAGTCAAATGAACCTCTAGCTTAAAATTCACTGAGACAATACAACCTTACAAGCTATACAACTGTTTGTCTTTAAGCATTTTGCTTATATTTTAAAAAATACTACTTATTTTATATTCATTATATATTAGTTTCCTAGGGCTCCTTGTAACAAAATACCACAAACTGGATGGTTTAAAACAATAGAAATGTATTGTCTCAGAGTTCTGGAGGCTAGATGTCCAAAATCAAGGCATTGGTAGAACCATCTTCCTTCCGAAACCTCTAGGAGAGTCCTTCTCGCCTCCTCCTAGCTTCTGGTGTCTTGCCAGCAATCCCCGGCATTAGTTGGCTTGCTCCTGCATAACTCCAATCTCTGCCTCCATCATCACACGGTATTTTCTCTGGGGATCTCATCTTTTAAGGACAATAGTAATACTGGGTTAAGGGCTCATCCCACTCCAATGTAATCTCACTTTAACTAATTACATCCTCAATGACCCTATTTCCAAACAAGGTCACACTCCGAGGTACTGAGGTCTAGGATTTCAAGATATATTTTTGGAAGAAACAATTCAGCCCGTACAGGTTATAAGAGTAATATATGCTTATTTAACACAATCCAAGCAATACTGAAGTCCACAAAATAACAAATAAAGGTAACCACACTCACCCTTCCCCCAACTGCTGGAAATAATCATGATAAAAATCCAATAGGTATCCTTCCAAATTTTTCTTACATACAGCATATCCATGAACTAAGTATACATACTTTAAAAAACAAACAAGCAAACAAAAGGTAACTAAGGCCCAACATACTTTTCTCCAACTTGCTTTTTTCACTTTTGTACCATGGACATCTTTCCATACTAGGACAGTAGGAAATGATAATGACTGATATTAACTTAGAGTCTGATATATGACAGATTTCTTTTAATTGCTTTCCTTGAATCATTTTATTTTGTTTTTGTAGCAGCCCTGTGATCTAGGTATGATTACTATCCCCATTTTACAGACTACTAAATCAATGCACAGAGAGGTTAAGTAACTTGCCCAAGGCCACGCAGATAGTAAATAGCAGAGTTAGAGTTCCATCCCACAGTCTGACACTAAAGCCTATATTAACCACTCTACTGTACTAGCAACATAGCATTTCATTTTATACTTGTCTCTCATTTGAAGGAGCTAAAAAATAATAGAGACAGACAAATCTGTCACTTTGCAATGTCACTTATGGAAGATTGCCTTTTGTATCATAACTAAAGTGAATGCAATGTTCAGATGTTAGATTATTCGATGTTAAGTATTGCCAGGGGATACTATGTTTTCAAATAATTTCATGCACTTAATATTTGTAGTTTCATTTATTTTTTATACATTTATTATTTCACATTTAAGGAACACTTTCTTTAGACTGAGAACGTACCAGACACTGGAAAAATAAATTATCATTCTTTTCTCAAAGTCCTGGTGAGGGAGAAAGCTATGTAGACAAATAATTGAAAAATAATATTAGTGGTACAGCAGGAGTGAACAGTAGACAGTAATGAGCTTTGGGGTAGGTTGGTCAGGGAAATCTTCACCGAGAAACTGAAGTCTTGAAAACTGAGATGAGTCTCCACAAATTTGTGTAGGTATTGTCAGGTGTATGCGGGTGGAGGAAATTGGGGCTGGAGGAGGCAGTAAGCAGGTTCTGACACTAAAGCTCCTAATAAGCCCTGGTCTTTGTATCTTTGTGTAATCTCCTCCCGTCAGTGTGGACTTAACCTAGTGACAGGTTTCCACCCAATGGGATATGGCAAGGGTGATAGGATGTCACTTCTGCAACTAGGTTACAGAAGAGTGGGACCCCCTTCCTATTGGCTGGGATAAAGCAGCTGCCGTATTTCTGAAGGAGTGGCTTATACGCAGGCCTATGTGGTAAGGAACTGAGGGAGGTCTCCAGGCAACAGCCAGTTAAAAATCTGAGCCTCAAGCAATCAAATTCTGCTAAAACCACGAACTGAGTTTGGAAGTAGGTCTTCCCCCACTTGCCTCTTCAGATGAGATCCTACTACTGACTGACAGCTTGATTGTAGCTTTCAAGATACCCTGAAGCCGGGGACCCAGCAAGGCCTCATCTGGATTCCTAATCTACAGAGGTTGTAAGATAGTAAAAGTATGTAGTTTTAAACCACAATGTTTGTGGTGACTTGTTGTGTAGCGATAGATAATTAATACAGTGAATTTTATGAGTAGAAAAAACTGTGTAAAACATATAATACACAGTGAGACACAACTATGAATCATCTTTCTATGTGCTTTTAAAAAACTATAGTTGTTTAAACTTAGAGCACAAAGGTATTCAAGCTAAGAAGAGAGCCTTGAAAGGGAGACAAAGATCAGATCACAAAAGTTACTCATGCCATGCAAATGAGGTTGGACTTCAGGCAAGGTAGTATTACTGAAGGTTAGAAATAACAAAATCAGTTTAGTGTTTTTGAAAACATACTGTGGAAGCCAGGATTAGAGATGTAAAAGACTGAAGGCCAGGAGTTTTTTTGGATAGTGATGATAAACAGTTGATGGGAACACAAACCTGTACACTGGGAAAAGAGACCTAAAATACAACTGAACAGTATTTAAGAGGATGGCTTGCCAGATTTTAATGAATGAGAATGTGAATGAGGACAAGATGGTCTATGATGATTCCTGGGAATTTTGCCACATGACTGCATGAATTTTGGAGCCACATATTAGAAAAAGCCAGTTTGGGTGGAAGATAATGAGATTACTTTATTCAGGTTGAATGTGAGTTATCAGTGGGAGATGTTCCGTGGTCTGTTGATACATGGGCCTGGATGTCAAGAAAGACATCTTCCTGGAGAATGAAGAGGGAGCAGTAAACACATATAAAGGCATAAAATTTTCCAGGATATTAAGTAAAATGATAGCGTATGTAAGACAAATCGTGGGAGTCAACAACATTTAACAGAAGAGTAGATTACAGAGGACCAGGAAAGAGACTAAGAAGGAATAAAGAAAAAGTTGGGAGAACTATATGAGGATGAGAGGCAGGAAGCAGAATAGCGTAAGAGGACAGTGGTCAACACTGTTAAATGCTTTCAAGAAGCCATTCAATGATGAGAACTGCACAATGTCTGTTGACTTCAGTGAGTTTAGTTACCTTCTTGTACATTTCCTTAAAGTTGCACAATTATCTCCGTGTCAGAAATTTGCGTGCTTTAAGATTGTGGTAATAGTGATCATTTTAAAGGATTCTTTCCACCCCTGGTCAAGGATATTATTATTAGGCATTGGTTCTAGTACCAATCATTGGGCCTAGAATAAATAGCATCATTCCATGCTGGGAAATGGCCTTATTCTTCTGATAGCTTGACAAGTTTTTAATCAGCATTGCACCATGCAGAGCTGGAAATAATAATTTGATTTACATGTAATCTATAAGTGACATTAGATAACAAATAGTTCTCAGTGGGAGAGAAATATGGTAGTAGGCCTTTCGGTAGCTAAATATTATAGCTTGTCACACAAACGGCTATCCTTTTTGAAATAATACTGCAAAAGTTGATTTTAGAAAATTATATCCCAAACTGGTTATTTGAATAGAAAGGCAAGTCATTGAGATGGATTAAGGTCATTAAACATTGGGCGGGCGCATGCCTAGATCAGTTTGCCATGTCTCTGAAGGGTATGCTAATTATTTTCAGATGACATAAACTCAACTACATGTTTATTAGGAATGATGACAAACAATGAAGTGAGTGCCTCTGAGAAACACCTGCTTGAATGAGGTATTAATGGTGTCAAAATTATTCTATGTGTTCCTGACTGAGAATTAAAATAACTTTCATGATCCCCATGACTTTATTTACTAGTTACTTTTAACTGTCCAGAATGTGTTAGGCAGTTAAGTCAATTTACTCAGAATTACTTGATTTTCAATTAACTGTCCATCTACTCAACAATGTCATAAAACACACATTTCAATTTTAGACAATGTACCCCCTTTCTAGAGGGTCTTATTTTATGAACCCTCAACCTTACAGGCTCTACCTAGACCAGTGTTGCTAGGGGAAAATATATTGGAGCTGTTGACAGATTTGATTGTATACCTTAACAAATCTGTTTGAGGTCACTAGGCAAAACTAACTGTTTGATTTTCAGTTCCTTTACCTAGCAACAGATAAAAGATGGCATCAATGTTTCACATTTAGAGTGGCTAATTTTATTCAGTGTCCTCTGTGTTTTGCTAAGCCAATTGGTGGAGCAAACTGCAATTAATGTAAACTATCTAGAGATGTAAAACAATCTCTAAAGTGTGAATGGACCATAAAGCCAAAGTCAGTTAGGGAAAGGATGATTTAACATTCAAAGGAAACATAAACATTCGTTCTCTTTCCTTCAAATATTCCCAAAAGAATAAGCTGCAGTGAACGAGAATCTTATCTAGAGAAGCAGATTTAATGACTTCCCTCAGTTAACCTTCTAATATTAAGCAAGTTTTAATATCATAACATTTTCGATATCCAATTCCAGTAGTGCTTATTTGCAATAAAAGCATATAAAATATTTTAGATCTATGAAACAAGCTTACACACATACATTTAGACTTACATTCCATATTTTTAAAGTTACACGATCAAAAATAAATTCACTTGTTAGATTGTTTAATCTTTATTTCAAAATATGTATTATTTTTACATTATTTTGAAATATATTTTCATCCTCAGTTATCCTAGTAATTTTCATTTCAGAGGGTGAATCCTTACCATATTCTGGAACATATTTATCCTTATAGTTTTCTAATTTCTTTTTGCAAGAACATGAGAAATTGAGTAATGATAACCATCTATTTTGTTTTTATGAGAGCATGACAATTTATTTAATGTCTATCTCCTGAATAGACTGAAATACTTTAGAGGGGATTATGTCTAATTTTATTATAATAGTCTTAGCAGTTTCTGACCACATAGTAGGTTTTTAACTTGTATTTGTTGAACTACTAACTAGAATCTAGTTTTAGTTTTTGTGTGCCCTGACATAATCCACATATTTATCTTCTATTTCTTTACATATATAGATGACTACGATTTTTAGAATGAATTAAGTGTGTAATTTTGCATATAGCCATAAGCAAAGATTAGAGTTGAGTAGTTCGATTATTTTACCTCTTAATGAATACAGGACTTCCTGCTGGTTCAAAGTCCTAGTCTGAAAAATGAATCTAAGCATACCTATGATACTAGTAACCTATTCTGGACAGCTTTTCTTTTACTTTTCCTCGCTGAGTCACATGAGATAAATGACATTCACATATGCTTCAGTTTCAAGGCCATGACTACCTAAGCTAGCCTGTGGCTCAAATTCCATCTTTCTTCCTTATGAAAAATGACACATATTCAGATTGCCAATGTTTTAGGGTGATATAATTCTAGGAATAAATTTAAATAGATTCTGTTTGGTAAAAAATATATTAAATGGTTCACAAAACAATGAACTTTAATTATTTGTAACGAAATTATATGCATCACATGTTGTTACAAATTTAGCTGTTATTAATACCTAATAAGAGAAAGACAATTGGCCTAGTGAAATATGGTATAGTCTTTAGTACAAAAAATGTGTTCTTTATGAGGCTCATAATCTTTTTTCTCTTAGTGTGACCACTGATAATTACTTGTTATAACTGAGAAATGATGATGTGAATAATTTTTCTCAAAATTGTATCCTAGCCATCCATATTTTAACACATAGAATTCAAATATTTTTTGAGATGCCACCTATTATTAGTAGTACTTATTCTCAGTTACTTGTTTCCTAAACATTTCGATACAAAGTCATAGTCCCGCTTTCTGGCAAAAAAAAAATGGGTAAGAGGACAGATGATGCAAATATGAAACACCTTATCGCTAATCACCGACAATCTGCTCCTTGATGTGTCTGTCATATTCTTAGGTTACCAGCTTTTTTTTTCTTTTTTTAAGATAAAGCACATGTGAGGCAGGGGCAGAGGAAGAGAGAGAGAGAGAAAAATCCCCAGACTCCCTGCAGAGCGTGGGACCTGACATGCGGCTTGATCCCAAGACCCTGAGATCATGATCTGAGCTGAAATCAAGAGATAGACACTCAGCCAACTGAGCCATCCAGGTGCCACCCCCAACCCAAGCTTTTCTTAAAATAGAAGCATGGATAAGAGGTTTTTCATATCGGATGGAAAGTAGCAACAACTTCTCTAAGATAAAAAAGATAATTTTGAATTAAAATGACAAATAAGGGATGCTTTTTGTTGTTTCTTGCACTTCCCAAGAGTGCATGGCAGTAATGAAATCAGAAAGGTAGCAGAGATGAGGATCATCAGTCTTTAGTAATCATGTCTTGATATGTTAAATTGTATAATCTGACAGTAAAATATTCATAGAGTCTCTTAAGATTGGCCAAAACAAAAGAAAAAATCCAAAAATCTCTGTAGCACTACAGTCAAATATGGAGAGGAATGCTCATAATAAGATAACTAGACATGTTTACTCTCTAAATGTCTTCTATATCATACAGAATGGCTTGAGAATTAACTTACTATTTTTTTCTTAAAGCCACTATTTCCACTTTTAAAAAGTGATTTAAAAGTGATCACTTTGCAGAAGTGTTGTTTTTTTTTAAAAGATTTTGTTTATTTGACAGAGAGAAACACAGCCGGAGAGGGAACACAAGCAGGGGGAGTGAGAGAGGGAGAAGCAGGCTTCCCGCCGAGCAGGGAGCCCGATGTGGGACTCGATCCCAGGTCTCCGGGATCATGACCTGAGCGGAAGGCAGTCGCTTAACCAACTGAGTCACCCAGGCGCCCCTGTAGAAGTGTTTAAGACATTATTGGGAAAACCAAAGTGTTCCTGTTTTTTTTTTTTTAATCTATTCATTTCTTTGTTGTTGTTAAAGATTTTATTTATTTGAGAGTATGGGCGAGAGCAAGCAAGAGAGAGCAGAGTTGGGGTGAGGGACATAGGGAGATGTAGACTCTCTGATGAGCAAGGAGCCCAATTCAGAGCTGGATCCCAGGACTGCAAGATCATGACCTGAGCCAAAGGCAGATGCTTAAAAGACTGAGCCACCCAGGTGCCCCTTTATCTATTCATTTCCACATCCTAAAAGATAACCTAAACTCCATGGGAGAAAGATGGTTTACAAAAAATCTTTTTACACAGAATTTGTGTTGAAATGAAGTCATTTCAGAGTGACTCCACTGTTAGTTTGTGGAATCTTCTTAATAAGTTGGTACACTGCACAGGGGAGATAAATAATAAACAGCTCAGGGTGTTCAGTAAAAACCCTCTATGTAAGTAAATATATAAGCATTACTCATGTCTTCATGGACAAGCCAATGGAATAATGGTACTTTAACTTTCATTGGCACAGTGTTTGGAATTGCCACCTAAGTGGTACAAAACATTATTACTACATAAAATGTTTTCACTCCCCCATAGCAACATATTTATAATATCTGCTCCATGTCCAAGTGGACCGTCTCTGCTCCAAAAATCCACAGTGGAATGAGAGCAAAAAGTCCACGGTCATTCAAGTAGCCCAGCGGTCTGAGCATCAAGCTGTTCTAATCCCTTCATCCCCTTTCAACTCTGGGACAGCCACATCATTAAGGCCAACAGTATGTGCTTGGTTAGGTGGCAGCTTCCATCCTGAATCACCTCAACTCATTTCAGCCTTTGTGGATGGAGTCTAATGCTGTGGCTATTTCAAGTTATTTATTGAGGGCCTACTATGTTCCATGCAGTACTAAGGTGCTCTGGCTGTATCAGTGAACAAAAACAACCTGATGACCTATTGGAGTTTACTTGAAAAAGAGTATCACGACTGATAAATAATAAGCTTTCTCCTGTAATCTCTGCTATTCAATGTTCACGAAGAGGCATTCAAGGTATTATCAAATATCCTATAAAACTTCAAAGAAGCTAGGAACATTTTTAGTAACCCATTAGCTTCTTTTTCTCACAGGTTTTGGATTCTTTTATAAGAACTTGCTCCATGTGTGCAGAGAAATATTCTCTTTAGTGCAAAGAAATGATGACTCACCACAGAAGATTCATCAAATTATGCTTATTATCAAATTTCTAAGTTCTTTTTATAATAAAATTATTTCTCTAAATTGTATGTTTTGCTAATGCATGAATATTTCAAAGTTCTCTCTGCACTGAGCAAAAATTCCTTAAAAATATATTATTATTATAATTTCTTACAAAATTATTAGGATCTGGAGAATAGAGGCATTTTAACAGTATGCAATTTGGAAATTTACATACTGCTACTTAGTTCCACAAGTACCAAAGTATGCTACCATTATATTTTTTTACCTAGGAAAGTCACATTATAAAAAGAGGGAAAGTAAATCAAGAAAGATAAGTTTGTCCTTTGACATGGAGCTAATGTGATATGAAATAACAGACTAGGAATTCTGATGTTCAAAAATAACGTGTATCTTAATAATGATAGTGTGTTCATAGGAAGAAACCACAGAGAATGTGATAGCTTTATGCCCTGAGAACTAAGGTAATCTGATGGTGACCCAAACCCACGGTGGCATGGCAAAGAGCAGAGACCTTTACATCCCACACATACATTTTAAATAGGGTTTGTACTTCCCATCAGCAGTCAACTTTTAGGTATGTCCCTGTAGTAACACTAGTGAAGACCAAAGCCATTTAAAAATCCCAGAAGATAAAGACAGTTCACTTCTGTCCCTGTGACTCACTCTCACAGAGGCGCTATTATCCAACTAATAACATGCCACCTGTGGAATCTCCCTACTGACAATGATTCTGAGAGAATGAGATGACTCTGAGGAAATGGAACTTGGAGAAATTAATTTAGTCTCAGCAGGTAGCCTTTTTGTTGTTTTGCGATAGCACCCTCTCTATCATGAGGGGTTTTGTTCAGCCAAAGCAGAACAACAAATACATACTGTCTGCTGTGAAAGAAAGATTTCCGTAAGAAATGGATTCAAGACCATTATCTGTTTAGTCTCCTTCATGTGAGTGGTGGAGTCATGATGCTCTCCTGTTGAGGTTACAGAAATAGACTTACACCTCATGGTAATGCTAATATGGTGATTTCTGGCCTCCTTTCCCTCCAACAGATTTCCCTGACACTTTCTTTTTCTTTTTTTAAGATTTTATTTATTTATTTGACAGAGAGAGGTCACAAGTAGGCAGAGAGGCAGGCAGAAAGAGAGGAGGAAGCAGGCTCCCCACTGAGTAGAGAGCCTGATGTGGGACTCGATCCCAGGACCCTGAGATCATGACCTGAGCTGAAGGCAGAGGCTTTAACCCTCTGAGCCACCCCGGCGCCCCTCCCTGACACTGTCTGATCTGTATTTTTACAGGCACACTGGTTTCCAGGCAATAATTCCAAGTTGCATTTTACGTTTATTCTGTTGCACCTGTTTATTCTTTGCACCCTGTTGTCCTCATTTTCAAATTTATTTCCATCATAATTTATTTCATTCAAGGAATACTGTCAGATTTCAACATTTAAGAAAAGTGAGTCACTTTTAATCACTCTGCAGCAACAATAGAGCCCTGTGAATATGAGGAGGTAAAGCAGCTTTCATTATTATATAATTGAAATTATGTAGATGATTAAGCTGATGATTTGCTGAGTTTAAAACAAAATCTGCATTGGTTGATTCAAGCAGCCTGACCAGAAACAGTGAAAACCTAAACAACAAATCACACATACACTTTTTCTAGCTTCTTAGTTCAACGTGATTTCATAGTGATAATTACCTAGGGAGTATAAATATGAAACAAGGACTATTTTCTAAATTCTTTAGTTACAACAAAGAAGAAAATTAAGGTGTTTGCTTTCCATGTGAACTAGAGCAAAAAAAAAACCAACTGTAAAAGGCTTAGAAGTACAGAGAGAGTAACGACACAGATTTGTATTCTAAGATACTAGCTTTATATCCATTCACAGCTGACCTTGGCAGGTCTTTTTTTTTTTTTTTTTCTTCCTGGAATGGGAACAAGCTATTTAAAAGGTTTTCAGCCTTTTTTTTTTCAGACTTAAGAACGCTGTTCCAAGGGAAAAAAGAAACAGTAGCAATCAAACAAAACATCACCGGGAGTTTGCACTAGAAAATGTACAAGGAGTGCTATTGCTTCCTCAAGCTAATACCCATACATTTTTTGTAATTAATGGAAGGTTATGCTCCGGTTCAACTTATTGCAAACAAACTCAATTGTTGGAAAAATCAATAATGCTGAACAGAAAGAAGTACTGAGGAAGTGATGGGGCTGTTTGATGAGGGGATGTATGGAATGTCTGTGCTTGCAATGTTGTTCATTCATTCATGCATTTGCAGTAATGAGAAAATCTCTGTTACCTTCCAGAAAAAGAACTTAAGCACTGGCTGCATCCTCCTCAGTGAACTATTTGTATGTGTATGCTTGGGGGCAATCTGTTTCAGTGGAAAATTAATGCTTACCTAATACAATAGCATAAAAGTCAAGCCAGGTATAATAAACAACGTTGAAAACAGGACAGAAAGACAGATCATCTTATTAATGGCTTTTTCTAAAGTAAATTACATGAGAATCTAACAGCATTAAAGTTACCTTTAGTCTGATAATCACTTTTATTAAGATTGAGAAGCTTGTAGAGCACCTAGGTGGCTCAGTGGGTTAAGCCTCTGCCTCCGGCTCAGGTCATGATCTCAGGGTCCTGGGATCGAGGCCCGCATTAGGCTCTCTGCTCAGCAGGGAGCCTGCTTCCTCCTCTCTCTCTCTCTCTGCCTGCCTCTCTGCCTACTTGTGATCCCTGTGTGTCTCTCTCTCTCTCAAATAAATAAATAAATAAAATCTTAAAAAAAAAGATTGGGAAGCTTTAATCATAAAGTTCTCAGTAGAGATAATAACTATAGTACTCTTCTATGACCCCCCAAATTTTGTGTATGTATATACATGTACATATATGTATGTATATAAATATATGTTATGCATACATGGTTTGTAATGTGTATGAAGTTATAGAAGAGTACTATAATTATATATATTACATAATATATATTTTATATAAATTTTAAACTAATTACATGTGTTTACGTTAGTACATAATACATTATATTAGATTAACATAGAACATATAAGTACTTTTATTATCTTAAATATTATTGTAGTACAAATGTATTATCAATATGTGTCCACTATATATCTGTAATATGATCATTTATAAAGTGCCATTTTTTTCTACACTTTCAGCTGAAGGGATAGGACTTGGAGAGGTAAGTTCTTCTGATCAAGGTCACACAGCTAGGAAAGGGCAGCACTGGGCCTCAAACCTAAATCTAAGATTATCTAAGACCTCTGTTCTTTCTCTAGGCCATGACTACTTTTCCTGTCAAATAGCCCCCAAATAAAATTAAAAGATGTAGGCTGATTTTGTATATTAGTAACCCAGACTGGATATTCATATGTGAAGTGTGGTGACTGAATGTTGACTACCACTAATCATCTAAATACTAAAAATGTTGAAAAAAATAATAAGAGTGTTGGTATTTTGGTAAGGTGGCTTCTGGTTGTTCTACTGAAACAATCTGTATGTGTTGTTGGTTCAATGCATGATTTTGATTTTTTTCGACTCTGCTTTGTTTTACAGAAAGCTTTTGCAACAAACAACCATTCTAGGGCATGTGCTTCGGTATTTAAGGGTTTTTTTTGGAGCAAGTAATTAGTCTTTTCGTCATCATATACCTTGTAACACAAAAGATTTGGCGAATTGGTTGTGGGGGTGCAAACTATGGCCACAGCCACGTTTTTCTTCAGACCCAAATAAAATCTAACTCTGACCTTAGCTCCATATACACCACAGTTTGGCCACAGGTCTATTAGCTAATATGTTCTTTGACAGTCTAAAGGTAAATTACTTGAAAAGAAACGCAATACTTACTTATCTACATTCCTGTTTCATTTTCTCTCATCATTACAAATTCATTTACCTGAATTTTCATTATATCTAAGGTTTAAGAAACATCAGATAGAACTGTCAGAGGCACCATTTCATCTCAGTATACACATGCTTTTTCTCTTCTCCAAAGAAAGTTTACAGTCCTTATCGGAGGCTATTTTTCCTACTAGCTTCCTAATAATACACAAGCACTGGGGTATGAACATAGCAATCTGTTTCATCTTTCAGTCTCTCTGGGAAAGACAAAATAATTTCAGAAAAAATGGACATGCACTTTTGTAAGATGGCTGAAAGGCAACAACACTGTGCTAATTAAAAGACTGTATGTGGTCAGCAAAGAAAAATGGAGCTTTTCTCCTTTGGCCTCTGACAGCAGACGGTCCTAAAGATGAGAGAACCTCCCAGAGTCATTCTCAGTTAAGAATCCTTCACTTGCAAGATTCATATGCTAGATTCTGGGTCTTTGTATTACTTTTGTAATGGCTGAAGAGAAAAAAAAAACCTACTGAAATAGACCCGCCAATAATTGCTTAAAATGATGGCCGTGAGCCCAGCTATACGTTCATGCAGTCTGTTGGTTGGATTGACAATGTTAACTGGACCTCTCTCTAATTTCCAAATCAAAACTTTAAAAATGACTGTTGACCTGAACATAACTAAAAAGGGTCCTCTATGGAAAAACATGCAATTTGAATTTGAATTTTGGAAATCTATACAGACTCAAACAGAACACTCAAAGAGATGTAAATGAGTTGTTTGGGATTGTCAAGGTTTACAAATTAAAACTGATATAAAAATCTATACTTTCTTATTTCAAGCAAAAGCTGCTCCAATAGCGATATAACACAGATACAAGACTAATGTTTATAATATTTCTTTTTCTTTCTTTAGACTATTCCTGTGTATTATTTTTCCTTCCAAGGAGCCATAGAAATCCTTG
This sequence comes from Spilogale gracilis, assembly GCA_004023965.1. Taxonomy (NCBI): domain Eukaryota; kingdom Metazoa; phylum Chordata; class Mammalia; order Carnivora; family Mephitidae; genus Spilogale; species Spilogale gracilis. Next base: position 222,526 of record PITA01000068.1, on the reverse strand, counting down.
GGATACAGGGTTGACCTGTCATTATTCATTACGCATGACAGAAAATTCAGTGCTCGCAGTGAGCAAGTCATAAGTAAAGAATTGGAATGTGAATGAGCCTAGAATGCGGGCAAGGAGTTTCGGTTCAGCTCTCATCATGTTGAAGTGCAATGAAGGTGCTGGAGTGAGAGCTATAAGCTGTAAGACCTATTACAGGGTGGTCCACCTAGGTTTAATTATGCACAAAATGCACATTTTTGAGGAGGTGAGGGGATATATGCAAAATATTGATTGAGAGAGATCAACAGCTGGAATAGTTAGGAAGTCAGGGAGAAGGAGGAGAGAGAGGACAAGGAAGCCTGGTCAAGGCACTACAGTATAGTCCCAGCAAGGTGCTGAAGGGAGCACTGGTAATGGAAACAGTACAAGCTCAGAATAATTTATAGGACATAGGACATGAGAGAAAGAGGAAAACATGGCTAAAGCATTATGGAGGTCCAAACCTGAGTAACTAAGAGAATGATCAGACTGGAGATTGAAATAAGGAAATTCTGAAAGGACTTTAACTGAGGGGGAAAGAAAAGAGGTTGGTTTTAGTCACGTGGAAATGGAGGGGCCAGTGGGACATCCAGTTGGACATTTCCACCAGGAAACTAGAGATGAGGTACCAGAGTTCTGGACAGTTGTCTGGGTCATAGAATCTGATTTAAGAGTAACCTTTACATAGGTGAAACATTAAATTCTGAGATTATATCGCAGGTCTGCAAAGTAGCAAGTATTTACTTTATCACTAAGACCTAAGACCTAAGGCTTTTGATGTGTGAAATGACCTGGGACAGGAGTATGATTTGATGCATAGTGTTTGTAAATTGACTAAAAATATTTTGCTATGGAATTAATAAATACTTGCAACTGGCTTGGAGCAAGGTGATCTAAATTCACAACATGTCATTTCTTAATCCCAGGATGCAGGGATGGTTGGCACTTTCCGTAGCCATGATCACAGAGCTATGAGTTATTTTAAAAGCCAGCACAAGTGGGTTATTTTATTAATTAAATATTCACATAAATACATATACTCTGTATCAATTTATTGCAACTTGTGAGTAACTGCATTGAAAGAAGTACCACATGTTGTGCGGCCGTTTCCATGGTGACTGCCAGTTAAAAGAAACAGAGTTAGGACTTCCGCAGAGAGAATCAATCTTAAGGACTGTCATAGCCAAAGGGGAAAATATTTAATGAAAAAAAATACTGAAGAAACAATATATAAAGCAATGTTGTTTTTACCAAAAATTATGATTAGCAAAAACTTCTGAACATTTTCCGTTCGGGGTGATAATAACATGGAGATAAGTGCCAATACCCTACATGTCTGATCTGTCTGTTATTTATTATTTGGGCAGAATTAGTAACAGTAACATTATCAACCTAATATTCCATTCAGAAGAGACAGCATAATGTAGAAGAACTAAAAAGGAATTAGGAGCCAGATGTGGGACTGAGCCTGGCACTTTATTATGTGCCCCTTCAGCACATCAATTAACCTTTCAGAAATTTCCTTCCCTGGTCTATGAAGTGGGGAAATACTACCTAATTGAGTTTCTCTGATCTGTGAGGATGAAATGAGATAACATAGAAGAACCCCATCAGTGTTCAGGTCGGCTCTCCTCGCTCTTGTTAGATTACCTGACAAATCCTCTGCTCTGTGGTCCAATTCAAAACATTGTCCCTAAAGCAAGTATGACTGTGATACGTCCTAGAAGAAGCACCTGCAGCAACTTTTGCCAGGGCCTCTTACTGGGCAGCCCGTGTTTCTCTTTTGGTCCCCGCACAGAGACTGTGAACCCTGTTCAACTTCCCATGGTTCTCTGCATTGGGAGCAAGAGCGGCAGGAAAGTACTCATGGCAATAAAGAGACATGGACTCACACGAACGGCTTGTAGGGCCACTCTGCCCCCGAATCCTTTAGAATTTGCTCAGGCTTTCCCGATGGCTTTAATCAGGCATTACGAGCCTTTTCTATGCTCCACCGAGCACCGCAGAGGCTGCTGCCGCGGGTGGGTTGCTAGTCCTGGGTCAGTGCATCTATTTAATGCAGATAAAAATCTTGTCTGGGAAGGTGAGCTTGGGGCGGGAGGAAGGAAAGAGGTTTTCTCTCTTCTGTGATCTGGAATTGATTCCCAAAGCAACTGGAAGAATGAGAAACATTAAACAAATGATGGGCCCATCAGACAGCTTGCCTGGAAGTGCTAAAAATGAACAGAAAGTGGATCATGCTCACTTTGAAATTGAAATCTCATAGCTTCTGTGATCTTAAAGATAACACTCTGAAGGATGCTTCTGCATTATGTTGGAACAGAAGTTACGGAAATCTCCTAAACTATAAAATAATCAACCGCCACAGGACAGAGCACTTTGTAGCTGAAATCCTTCAATCATTTCCTACAAAATTCATATTGTTACGTTTTGTTGAAAGAAGTCAATAAAAGAATAGCTGAATCTAAGATCACTGTGTCCAGAAGGGAGACTCACTAGGAGATGGACTCATCACAGGCCAGCTGCAGTGAAGTTACCAATTAATTCCATTCTGTATAAAATTTGATTGGGAGTTTAATGTTGAGGCGAATATGTTTCTGAGATGCTTCACAACTCTTGGTCACAGGAAAAGAGTTATTTTGCCATAACCTTTGCAGCAGTTTATTGTCTAAGCATTAGAGACAAAGTAGAAATAAAAAAAATTAAGGACAATTTTAAGGACTTTGCTGAGAACTTTATGGCTTCTTCTCTTTATCAAATAGGTCACAGACCTTGTTATAGGACAGAAGTACTACACAAAAGTCAGTATAAGACTTTAGATCTGGACAAACTCACGACTGTCCTGTGACCTACATCGGGGATCCTCTTATACCCTTTTTTGATGACCTGTTACACCTTTTCCCACGTCCAACCTTTTCTTTGGTCTTTGCTGCCTCACTCCAAAAGTTCTGTCCTCTAGCGCAGCAGTGCATAATTGAAGGACACACCCTTATCCATAAAACAGATGTGAATACATGCCCTCAGAATACATGTCTGGGGGTGCCTGGGTGGCTCAGTCATTAAGCGTCTGCCTTTGGCTCAGGTCATGATCCCTGAAGTCCCGGGATCGAGCCCCGCATCAGGCTCCCTGCTCAGTGGGAAGTCTGCTTCTCCCTCTCTCACTCCCCGTTCTCGTGTTCCCTCTCTCGCTGTGTTTCTCTCTGTCAAATAAATAAAATCTTTAAAAAAAAGAATATGTGTCTGTATTTATTTAGGACTATTGTAGTAGGATATACAAATATAAAATATGCACGGAATCAAAAATTAAACAGCTAAGAGGAAATAAATATTCATGCAAATCATTTCATTTTTGTTGTATTCACTTAAAATACAAAAAAAAAATACTGCTCCAAATTTAATGTTTTGATCAAATCTTTAAAATAGGGAGAGAAATTATCCTGGATCATTTGAGTAGACCAAGTTTCTTTAGAAGAGGAAGGACGCAGGAGACTCGATGTCAGAGGGATGCAACACGAGAAACACTCAAGCTGCCATTGCTGGCGTTCAAGACACTGTGAGTTAAGGAATGTGGGCTGCCTCAAGGAGCTGAAAAAGGCAAGGGAACCAGTCCTCCCCGAGACCCGACAGAAAGGAATACCACCGTGTCAGTACCTTGATTTTAGCTTTGTGAGATCTATTCCAGACTTCCGACCTTCAGAACCATGAAAAAATAAATTGGTATGGCTTTAAATCACCGAGTTTGCGGTAATTGTTTCAGTGGCAATAGAAAACTCATACATATACCTTAGGAAAATGACTTAATTGTGAGAATTTGGAACAAGAGAAAATAAGAATGTGATCTTAAGGAGACTCCTAGTGAAAGGTTTAAGATGGGTGCTTTCTCCTAGGCCTCTGGGCGCCAAGAAGGTCATATTTATCATACAACCTTGGTTTCCCCTTCTTAAGTACAATCTTCTCTATCCTACCCTCTGATTTTTGATGGTGTGAGACCAAAGAAGAAAGAAACTGAAAAGGAGTGGTGGCTTGCCCCGATCTGGCTGAAACCACTGTTATTTGGAGTGCACTGAACACTAAACTCAAAGGAGACATTTCCAAATGGTCACCTCACTGATGAGATACCTTATCAAGAGAACTATGCATCTTTGAAAGAACTACAGTTGCTCACTACATTAGGAAGTAAATTTCCAGACACCATCTCCTGCAGATATTTTCCTCTTCTTTTACTGAAACTCAGCATGGTGGCATGGCGGCAAGGTGGGGAGCTAGCTAGAGCTAACTGAGCAGGTCAGTCTGCATAACGTTTTCCTGGGGCCTGGTCACTTTTGGAAACTATAGTGACATCATTGCAACTTACTCAGAGAAAGCTCTGACCCACGAGTTTATGTACTTATGCATGTGAATGCTAATTCACTTTTGGTTGTCCCTTTATTTAAATGACAACATGTCCATGACTGTCTGAAGAAGCTGTCAAATCCTATTCTCCCAACTTGAAAAACAACGTGTAAGATTTTCCATTCTCCAGTTAATAATATCCTCTTCTTTCTTCCTGTGCCTACAACTTCTCCAAATAACAGAGAGAACAACAGAATCAATAATAATTTCTTCAGACTATTTTATTTCTATTTTAATGTTTCAAATGACATTTCAGGCAATTGCCCTAGCAGTGGCCTGGAAGACCTAAATGAATAAACATTCTCTGGCCAAATCTGTTTCAATGTGCAAAGAAAGTAAGTTTGCATCTACCCTGTGCTCCCTGGGAGATCCATATTGTACAATTTCATCATCTATTAAAGAGAATGACTATAATTAACTGTTATACCAATGTAACTATTTTGCCATTGAATTCAAATAAATCCCTGGTATGTATCAATGTTGGTGGTTCTGCTTAAATAAATAATCTAGAACAGAGACAATACAATGGCTTCTTAATTCCTATTTGGTGTATGGCATTATTTATAGGATGGTATCAACTTTGAGAAAAAATTGTCAGACTTTAAAATTCATGAATGGATTTGCTTAAAAAGAGCATATGCCATGAAGGAATAATTGTGTTTTGTGGTGCCCCAATGGGATCTTATCCTATTTCATGGCGAGATTTTTAATTATATTTAATATGATCTGATTTGTATTAAATAAAGCTGCAGGTTATTTGCTAAAAGTCAGTTGGAGACAAGTACAATGAAAAACATGACCGTGACTAGTCACATATAAAGTTCTGAAGGTCAGAAGTCTGATTCAGAGAGTGAGTCTAAATCTTGAACAGAACTCCAATTAGTTAAATCAATTTATGTAATTGGATTAAATCTTTGGAGCTACTTTTCAGCTACTGCTCACTCAATAAACATATACTGAGCAACTACTTGAGTCAGGAACTAAGCCAGAAGCTTGGACTACCAAGAAAAGTAAGAAGTAGTCCCTCCATTTTTAAGATTTATTTATTTATTTATTTATTTATTTATTTATTTATTTATTTGAGAGACTGAGAGAGAGAAAGAGGGAGTGCTAGCATGTGGGGGGGGGAGGGGAAGAGGGACAGAGTCTCCAGTAGACTCCCTGCTGAGTGCTGAGTGTGGAGTCCCAACCGGAGCTCAATCCCACAACCCAGGAGATCAGGGCCTGAGCTGAAACCAATAGCTGGTTGCCCGAACAACTGAACCACCCAGATACCCCAGAGGTAGCCCTTGTTTTTAAAGAATTTGTAGTCAGGTAGGAGAAAAAAAAAGTCTAAGAAAAGAAATAGCTGGGACGCCTGGGTGGCTCAGTGGTTAAGCGACTGCCTTCGGCTCAGGTCATGATCCTGGAGATCCAGGATTGAGTCCCACATCGGGCTCCCTGCTCAGCGGGAAGCCTGCTTCTCCCTCTCTCACTCCCCCTGCTTGTGTTCCCTCTCTCACTGTGTTTCTCGCTATCAAATAAATAAAATCTTTAAAAGAAAAAAAAAAAAAGAAAAGAAATAACTGACATGCAGTGATGTAAGTATTATAACCGAGAGTCCTTCAAAGTGCTAGGAGAGCTCAGAGGGAAAACTTATTTTTTCCAGGAGATGGAATCATAAATAAAGTAGCTGCTGAGTTTGAATTCCCTTCCCTTCCCTTCCTCTCCTTCCATCCCTGGCCACCTTGTTCCAGGAGGGAGTTCCACAAAATGATACATGAAAGGCAAGTATCATATGTAAAAGAAAAGTAAAGTTGGGTTCACAAAATATAACCAGGAACGTAGTTGGTAAAATCCATACTCTTGATTGCCCTGGGCTATAAATTTGGCTCTGAGAGTTCTGGCAACCACTGTGAAAGGGAAAACGTGGTGGATGTCACTACTGAGTACTGATAAGACAAATACAAACCCATCGTTTGGGAGAAGTAAGACTGCTCTGAGCCAGAGATGGTCTCCAAGGTATACTAATCAAGACGATGGGGCAGAAAGATAACATCCAGAATAAGAATCTTGCAGCAGGAGAAATAAGTCAGTTGGAACTTACAGGACACATAACAGTTTATCAGGTAGGAGCAGAAGAGATACACATTATACCAAAGAATAAACCCATGCCATTTTTTTAAAAGTTTATAGCATTTTTCAGTTCATTTGGTAGAGTCAGAAGGGAAAGACCATGAAGGGACAGAAGAGAAAGACCATGAGCTGATGCTTGAGAGGAAGATGGAGGTCGCATTTTGAAGGAGCAGAGGCTACAAAAGGTGCTTGACCTTTATACCCCTAGCAAATTTCAAGGTTAGTACTGAAAACCAGTGAAGTTACATTGCTTGCTTCTAGCTACCATAAGATTTATAAGTGGGACAGGAGGGTGAGTGGAGAAAAACTTATGACAATTAACAAAATCCTCTCATTTGTGACTTTCAAGAAACACTAATTCTGATCTGTGTTTCCATCTCATGGTTGCGTTCCATTAGTGGGATTTGTTATTTAGACCTACTTAGGCCATTTTTTGCTCTTCATCCTTCAAAGTTTGACAGTCATTTTGAGGATGGCATATATCCATTTTTTGAAGAATATGCTACCCAAACTTAGAAGAGTAAGGAAAACAAAGTTCCCTGGTTTCAAGGGTCAACGCTAAAGATACTGCTTGTGTGATCCAGCAGTTGGCTGAAGGATGTGAAGAAGCCTCTGCTGACTAGGAGGAGAGAAGCAAGAATTTCTGTGCCAGTTCTAGTACTTCCATGTTCTGCTTTAAGACCCTTTGAGGAGGTTCTTTTCTAGACACACCAAGGTTCCTTCCTCAGCTCTTGTTCTCTAGGTGGGCTGCAGCTGCAGGAAAATCAAGCCCTGCTGTTCGGCTTCATGTTTCTCAAGCACTCTAAGGACCTGCAGAAGACAGGCTTCCCCTTCCCTTCCAGCTCCCAGACGGGGGATGAAATCCTACTTCTGTTGCCAGAGTGCATGACCAGCTCCCTTACCTGAGACGCTAGCTTCCAAAAACCAAAATGCCAACTCCAACTTTTCCCTGAGAAAAGTAAGTTTACTAGATTGATCTGCAAGGTCAAAGGCAGGGTTATCTCCCTTTCAGTCTGCATGATTTTCCTTCCTGGCGGCTCCCTAAGACCAGGGCCACTGTCTCTCAGACCGGGAGAAGGTGAAGAGTGGGTCTCCACATGAGCTGTCCTTGACATAAGTCCTAACTAGAAGATTTTGTCATAGATTCTGCAGAGGGTTACACTGTACTGAGGCGGCCCTTCCCCAATGGATGTGCCTTCTCACAACCTAGTAGAGTGGGCAATACAATCTGCTACTTGCCAGGGCTCTAATCTTTGCTGAGGGGGACAGATTTCCTCAATCAGACATGCCTGGTCAGACTAAAGGGAGAGTTCAATGACGGCCAGCAGATCCGATTCTATTCTCTTCCTTTTTATCTTTTAAGCAAAAGGCATGCCCACTGACCTGGCAACATGGGCTCAACTTCTCAATGAGGATAGAGGGCAGGAATGTATGTGTTGTAGCCAATGAACCAAGGACAAAGAAAGCTCTCTTGACCAAATGCAACCACCCTTTCAAGGAGATCTAGAAAATTAAAAATAGCTTTGCAGTGAAGGGAGAATAATTCACAGGGGATCCAAGTGTGGAACAGAGTTAAGTTTTCAAGCTATGGATAGAAAAAGGCAGCAATTCTGACTGGATATAGAACATTGTGGAATGGTCACTGAACTAGGAGGAATCAGGAGGGTTGGTTATAGCTGCACTGTGCCATTGCAGATCTCTGAGAAGATGGCTTTATCCGCTTGGACCCCAGTTTCCTAATAGGCAAGACAAGGCATTTGGATGAGGAAATTCCATACTCTCCTAAGCGGTTATGTAACAACTCTACCACTGGGAAGGCAGCGATTTCTCCCCTGGTGTCTGTAGCAAAGCAACTATGACCCTGAGGACTATTATTCTCTTTTAGAAAATGTTCTCAACTACTACAGCATCTATGCTCGAAGAAGAAGGGTTAACCCTAAAAAGCCACACTTGATGTTTGCATCCTGTGCTAATGATCTGCAATTCAGGAATGTTCCAGGCAGTGACATGAGTTTTTGCAAGATAGAGCCATCGATAGTTTTCATTTGGCAAGGAAACCTGGGAGGAATCACAAAATCAGAGCGTTTGTTTAAGAAACAGTCAGTCCTATAGTTATTGGGGAGTAGGGGAAGACAGGGCAAGGAAGCCTGCTTGTGTGTCCAGCATCCAGGAGGTAAGGTTGGGGAGAGAAAGAAGAAGACAGTATATACCAGATGTCTTTGAGGAAGACTGAGTAATGCAGTGCTACTGCTCTGCTGAGTTTTATCAGCATAGGTGCCCCCTCCGGGTCTCACTCCCAAAACCCCCCTGGAGGAACCATGTCATTTTGACACATGTGATAGGCTTGGCCAAATGTGGATAAAGCTCAAAATTATGACTGCTAGTTAGCTTAATCCCAGTAACACTTGATTTTCCCTAAAGAGACCTCAAGTATCTAAACTCTCCATCTGAATGGCACTATGATTATGGAACCCCAATTGTCAGGGCCCCCTCCATCTGTCTTCAAGTTGACCAGACTCTGAAGCTTAACTCACAAAGGCAAAATCAGCTCAAGGTCTCATTACGGCCCAGACAAAAACTCTGTCACCTAAGAGGCAGAAGCCAGGTACTGTTTCCCGACTTTCTGGGTGAAAAGGGGGCAGACCTAAGACAGGTCATGAGTGAGATGTCTGGGAAGCCTATATGCTGGCCTGTGGAGCTTCATGAATACATTTCTGCCACAGAAATGGGAACTAATACAAGCCAGCCATTGTGCCAGGAGTTGGGACCAATATTTACAAAAATAAACATGAAACGTGTTACCTTTTAGTAGGAGGAATACATTACGGTCTTGGGGCAGAGGGGAGGGAAGAGCAGGGTCCTCAGTGGCCTCCCTTTTTTCTCCTGTTCCTTCTTTATATTAACTCTTCTTTGAATCTCTCCTCCATGCTTATTTGTAAACTCCCTCCTACTGAGGCAGGGACTTGAAAAATGGGATGAAGTTAGGATCAGTGAGGGAAGAGAAGGGTGAGGAGAGGAGAAGGAATTCTCCCTACCCACTCCCTTAAGCTTGCCCCAGGTCTCTATTTGGACATCTTCAGAGGATCCTTCTTAGGGTATAGTTTGGAAGAGGTAGATTACAAGAAAATGACTAGGGAAAAATGTGGACTATTAACAGAACATAAGGTGGGTGCATTCCGAGGGAGGAATGGGTGAAAGGTAGGCTTTACTGCACTGTGAATAAATCTGAGCACTACGGAGACCTAAATTCAAGTCCCAGATATTCACTGATGAGCCAAGCAGCCTCCATTCCTACATAGAGAGTGGGCATCTATGTCCCCTTTGGGTGATCTTTATGTTTCTACCCATAGAGAAAAAGAAATGACACTGTGCCACTTTCTGAGCCCAGCATTTAATAGACTGGCAAGTTCCATTTCTTGTCTTCTGGAACATGTCCTCTAGTATAGGGAATGACACTTACCATGTAACTGATTATGCCGAGGCCACCATGCTGGTTGGGGTAATGCAGCCACACAGAGAGGCCACACAGAGTGAGATGCCCGGCCAGCCCCGAGGTGTTCTAGCTGAGGTACAGCTAATGGGAGTGAAGATGCCTCCAGATGATTATTCCATCCCCTGCTCTTAAATGACAGTGCCCACATGTGGGAACAACTCCACTGAGCCCAGTCAAACCACAGAAATGTGTTGTGATAATACAGCATTGTCTTTAGTCACTACATTTCAGCAATGTTTATTATGCAAAAATACATAACCGGGAGAGTGATCTTAAGAAGCTGGGTTCACCTCTCCTAGTTTTATTTCCTCATCTGGAAAGTGGAGATCAGAGCAATGTCCAGCTTTGAGGGAAGGCGTGAGGCTTCAGTGAAACCAGGTGTGTTAAGACCAGTCAGCACAAGATCTCACATAGCAGACAGAAAAAGGTACACATATTACCTGCTTCAGTATGCAGAATTTTCTGTTCCAAAATGCAGAAGTGTTCCTATTTTTGAAAAGTAACACCATGCATATTATATAAAGCCCTCAGTACACTGATATCTCTGCTATGATGCATATGAATAGTTACATTAAGAGAGGTAAAGACAAACAATTTGCAGTAGGTCAGCCAAGGTTCAGCCACCAAAACCATGAAAGGAGGTTGAATGGCTTACCACAAGCACATCTGATTTTTCAGTCTTTTTTTTGGTGAGGTATAACTCATATGTGCAATTATATAAGTTTCAGGTTCATTATAATTTAACATCAGTATGTGCTACAAAATCTTCACCACCGGAAGTCTAGCTATTTTTGATTGTGTATACAGGATAGTAGACTCATTTTTTTTTTCTAAATGCACTCACCACATGCTTCTGCCTTCATTTATCTTTTTTTCCTGTAACAATGATAGAGACTAGCTTTTAATACCGATTTATAAATAAAAAATATCACTAATATATTACTAACATATTCAGTTTTGGAGAATATAGTCTTGCTAATTGCTTGTAAAGATCCTTCGCAACAGTCTTTTGGCTCTGGCAGGTGAAATTCATAGCCAGCTCTTTGATTTTTCAGGCGAGTTTGTGAGAGAGAAATTTAGCACCGAGGGAAAGGCAGGGCCGGTCAAAGGAAATGCTATTAAGCAAGACATACTGTCTGCAAGTCAAGATTCATCTGTTTTTTCTCTTCTAGAGAATCTGTCTCACATTTTAATGACCCTATGGCATCCCAAAGCAGGGCAGTATCCCAGGTAACCGGGAAAAAGGCTTGCAAGATCATCAAATAGATGTGTTAGGGGACTCTGTCATAGTTAATTCACTTTTGCTAAATCCTCCAAGTGCTAATTTACCCAAAGGGCTTTCTCCCTCCGCATTAAAATGAAACACAGTAGGAAGATGCCTCCTTTTCCATATTCTACAGAATTATGACCATTTGAAGCATTGGGTCCTATTTCATCTTCAGAATATGCTGAAGGTAACATATCCCCCTGATGGAAAGCCCGACAGGAATTGCTATAGGGAGAAAGAAGTCAAACTTTTTAAAGCTTATTTTCTTTCCTAATGTGAGCAAAGCTAAATCCTTAAATACGTTTTTTTTTGTTTGCTTGTTTTTTTTTTGTTGTTTTGTTTTTTGTTTTTTGTTTTTTTTTTTCTGGAAGAAAGAGAAGACTCACACAAAACCCCATTCCTATGAGACATTTTCTTTTGTCTGAAAGTAACCAGATATCTCATGGCCAAATCACAGAGCAGTGACAACAGTTATTGAGTTCTGAAACACAGAGCACTGCAAGCACTGTGAACCCAAAGCTGCAGCCCCGGCTCTGGCTCAGTTTAACCTCAAAACGTCAACCCACCTCTGAAGTCCTTCTTGCTGTTGTTTCCTTTCTACCCCACTGCCCTGGGCACACACTCCCTTCTCAATGGAGGCTTTTCTTTCTTTCTCTTTCTTTCTTTCTTTCTTTCTTTCTTTCTTTCTTTCTTTCTTTCTTTCTTTCTTTCTTTCTTTCCTTCCATCCTTCCTTCCTTCCTTCCTTCCTTCCTTCCTTCCTTCCTTCCTTCTTTCTTTCTTTCTTTCTTTCTTTCTTTCTTTCTTTCTTTCTTTCTTTCTTTCTTTCTGTTTTAAGGATCTAAAAAATATTTTAAAACCTTTCTTGATAAGTATCTGAGATCAGTGTTTTGGTTCCTTTACTGTGCTATGTAAAGCACCACTTCTATCTTCAGCACTATGTAAAAATGGCTAGAGAAAAAAAGGAGACTGTGCAAGTCTTACTATGTTCTTTGAAGTTTGGTCCAGAATCACGAGGATAATTCCAGAGACCAGAGGAATTGATTAAGGACAAATGCCAATTTTACATTATAAATTTAGAAGCTAGATCAAAAATTAAAGAACCCTTCTGAGATGGATTACTACTCAAACGCACCCCTCGATGACATTTTTTTCCCCTTTGTGTTGTGGCTTCAGTATTTTGTGCATTTACATCACCTGTGCGTAATTACAATACCCTGTGCGTGCTTAGTGGTCACAAACCTGTTATCAGGGAGAATGGAGAAAATTTCCCAGTCATAAAGAGAGTACATGCTAATTATTTCTGTTTGTTCCAGGTATCTGGTGAGGTTCTACAGGGTCAAAAATAGGTGAGACATAATCTCTACTTTGTAATATTTCACACCCTACCCGAGTTGGAGTGAGACAAACGTTGCCATATAAATTTTGTGACATAGTGTAATGTGTATAAAGATATGGATAAAGGTGGATATACACACCTGTGCATACACACACACACACACACATGCACACACACGCACCAATGCACATAAACAGGAACAATGAGTTGTTGCGGGATGCTTTCACAGGGCATTCTTGTGGGTCTGTGGTGGCAGAACTTGTTGGCCCAGTGGAGAAGGCTGGGCTGGGCCCCTTGCCAGAAGTCTGCACAGAAGCCACAATAGAAACACAAGGGGCTGGAAACATTGCAATCTAAGGGGAACCCAGGTGAACCAGAAAGCAATGCTAGACTCCAGTTGCCACTGGAGTTCTGCCAGCTGATAAGTTCATCAATGGCTAGAGTACAAGGGCTATGGTCTCAGAAATTAAGGGACACAATGCCCAAACCATCCTTTCAACCGTGCAGGGTTGGGAAGCCTCCCCTTTACCCCATATATCTGAGCAACATCCTATTTGCAACAGGCAAAGGTAGAGAAAGGCTAAATGAGATAATGAGTCTTCTCACCTATGAGAAATTGTACCCTAAATAATAAGCTTAAACCAGAATGAGAATTTACTTTTCCTCTAGTATATAACAGATGAGGGCTCATATAGGAGACCAAATCAGCTTATGATAAATGGAAGGAGCCACATTTTTTCAGCACTTCTTACACCAAAGGAACGAACTGTCTCCAATACATACTATCTAGTTATAGTATGTATATGTGTGTGTCTGTGTATTTTACAATTGACTCTTTACCTTGCTGTAAATATAATATTTTCATCAAAATTCTTTTCAAAATTAATTTTGAGCAAAACAGTCCTTGAGAATTTCACTTCAAATCTGTATTCTTTAAAAATAAGTAATACTCTTGTACTTCAAAACAAGTTGGCTTTTATCAGAGATAAAAGTAGCAATATGTAACATCATGGCATTTTCCTATGTACCAGGTATTAGGACCAAACTTGTATACATTTACAATCTTATTTATCATCAAAACCAACCATATTCATTAGGTTCTCTAATTTTTCTGACAAGTGGAAGCTTAAGGAATTAAAGAAATTAGTTTTATGATGAAGTGATAGAGCTGGGATTTGCACTGAGGTCAGACTCCAAAGTCTGAAAATTAAATATTACATGGACTGCCATAGAGCATGTTTATCTACATCTCCTTCTGTAAAACGAGTGGACAAGCATGTGAAGCAGGTAGACAAGATATTCTTTTCCCCCATCTGATACAATGACAGGGCAGAGGAAGGTTCAGTTTTACTCCCAGGAGCATGCTGGCTTTGTACTTGTCACTATATTGCACTGTAATGATTCTAAAAGTCTGGGCAACTGGGAAAATTTGATCTCCCTTGATTTCATCTCCTGAAATTACACTGGAAAGTCAAATTGGAGAGCTGGAAGAATAGCACACAATTCATTTTTATTGATATCTGGTGCGTATGTAGCTTCAGAGATTTCCTGAGGGAGTGGACAGTGGCCCTCAGACATCTGTCAGAGGAAAATCTGAACAAGGGTACAGTGAAAAGAATCAGGGAGCACAAGGAGACATGTTTGACTTGTAACTCCTATCAATCCCAGGCAGGGTGTCATTCAAGCATATCAATATTTTCATCTTAATTAATAGTAAAGACATATCACATTGCTGCATGGCTCAGAAAACCTAAAATACCAGCATAATGAAAATGAAGCTTATTTACTCATTATTTCCCACTTGGTAGCTAATTTATCAGGAAAACATGAATTATCTCATTTCAAACCACTATAGCTTTCTAAAAACTGATGGCCAATCCTAGCATTAATCGCATTGCTTTTCATTTTTGCTTTGTTCAGTCAGCCACAGATGGGAGGTAAAATAAAGTATTTACAAAAAGAAATGAAAAGCTATATGTAAAGCTCTCAGGAATAACTCATTATCAAAGGAATTTTGTTTAAAAATCCTTGAGGAGAAATAGAGTGTTCTATTTGTAGCTACACTGAAATTGGTAATATCTTTATTCCATCCAATCTGATGAAACATTTTAAAATAAATATGTATGGGGTGCCTAGGTGGCTCAGTTGGTTAAGCAACTGCCTTCACTCAGGTCATGATCCTGGAGAGCCGGGATCGAGCCCCACACTGGGCTCCCTGCTCAGCGAGAAGACTGCTTCTCCCTCTCTCATTCCTCCTCCTTGTGTTCCCTCTCTGGCTGTGTTTCTCTCTGTCAAATAAATAAATAAAATCTTAAAAATAATAAAATCAAATGAAATAAATATATATATAAAACTGTAGTTTACTTAAATACCTAGGAGTCAGTTAGAAACACGATTAGAAAAATTTCATTTTTAATGGTAATGAAGTTATGAATAGGAATAAACTTAATAAGAAATGCATATTAAGAAAAGTATAACAATTTACAGAGAGAAATTTTTTAAAAAGACTTAGAAAAATAGGGGCCCTGGCTGGCTCGGTAGAGCATGTGACCATTGATCTCGAGGTTCTGAGTTTGAGCCCCTTGTTGGGAATAGAGCTTACTTTTTTTTAAAAAAAGTAAGACTTGAAAAAATAGAGAAAACATATGTTATGGATGGAAAGTTAATATGGTAAAACTGCTGACTGTTCCTAAATTAATCAAAATATTGAATGCAATCTCAACAAAAATCCCAGCGGCATTTTAAAAAACTTGCAAAAATATTCTGGATGAATTAAATGTGCTAGTATAGCCAAGAAAGTTTGATAGGCTTGAAGCAGCAGACTTCAAAATGTAAATTAAGGCTATAATAATTAAATGAGTGAAACTGACATGCTGTTGAAGCAAGAACAGAGATGTCAAGCATAAGAGAAAACCTAGAAACAGGCCAAACTCATGTTAAGAACTTATTACACACTACAGGTAGCATCTCACATCAATGAAAGAAAGGATTTATCACTCAAATACTGGGTTGACCAATGTTCATAGCAGCAATGGCCACAATCGCCAAACTGTGGAAAGAACCAAAGTGCCCTTCAACAGATGAATGGATAAAGAAGATGCGGTCCATATATACAATGGAATATTACACCTCCATCAGAAAGGATGAATGCCCAACTTTTGCAGCAACATGGATGGGACTGGAGGAGATTATGCTGAGTGAAATAAGCCAAGCAGAGAAAGTCAAATATCATATTGTTTCACTTACTTGTGTAGCATAAGGAGTAATATGAAGGACAGTAGGAGAAGGAAAGGAATACCCTAGGAAATGTGAACTGGGGGTAGATTAGAGAGGGAGATGAAGCACAAGAGACTTTGGACTCTGAGAAACAAACTGAGGGTTTTGGAAGGGAGAGGGATGGAGGGATGGGGGAGCCTGGTGGTGGGTACTGAGGGCACAAATTGCATGGAGCACTGGGTGTGGGGCATAAACAATGAATCTTGGAGCACTGAAAAAATAAAATAAATTATTATAAAAAAAGACAAATACTAGGTTGAAAAACATGTGTCACTCATTTGGAAGAAATAAAGAAAAAGACAGTCTGGCCACAAAAAATTGAGATATAGGAAAGTGTTATTTTAAAAGTTAATTTAAAAAGCACTGGAAGAAAATACTAAAAACAAATTTTCCAAACAGATATTCAGAGGTAAAATTTATCTAAAAATATGAATTTTAATTTTTAGAGTAAACTTTTAAGGCAAAAGACACAAAATGTTTGCAATGGGTTGCTGATATCATTGACATATAAAACATTCATGCAAATCAATAAGAAAAGAATGAGCAAGTGATAGTGGGAGTCTGCTTGTGGATTCTCTCTCTCCCTCTCCTTCCATCCCTCCCTCATCTCGTGCACATACAAACACTCTCTCTGGTAAAATAAATAAATCTTTAAATATACATATATATCAATTAATCACTATAATGTACAAAAATTAAAACTTTTATCAGAAGGAAATGAAATCACTATCTTAAAAAGATACTTGCACCCACATGTTCACTGCAGCATTATATACAATAGCTGAGACATGGATACAACTTAAGTGTCTACTGACAGATGAATAAAGAAAATATGATTGATATATACATAATTCAGTTATAAAGGAACTCCTACCATTTGCTACAACATGAATGAAGCCTTGAAGTATTATGCTGAGTGAAAAAAGTCAGAGAGAGAAAGACAAATACCATATGATCTTACTTATATGTGGAATCTGCAAAAAATCTGAACTCATAGATTAAAAAAGAACAGATTGATGGCTCCTAGAGAAGGAGAGTTGGGGTGAGTAGATGAGATGGGTAATGGTAATTCAATTAAAAATATATATATATTTTTATATATATAAAATATAATATATATATAATGGAAAAGACCATATGGGCCTTAAAAATACAAAAAGAAAAAAAATGAACACTCATCCTGAAAGAAGAAAAGTTGGGTTTAAAACAGACTGATTTTTAAAATCTTGGATAAATAGTCCAAGAATTCTAGTTACAGACTCTTTTGAAGTATTATTTTTCCAAAGGCATTTTAAAATTCTATACTTTGACCCTTTTTTAAGTAAACTGTTTTGACATTCTTCACATCTCAATATTCTCATGGTAAAATTGTTCCTGATTATCTGAATTGTATTGTAGATTGCGATTTCTTTGCTAATCAACATTTTCTACTAAAGATACTAGCCTTGTGACCTAAGAGTTAAATTAGACATAGACTAGGGGTTCATCTTTTGATTCCCTGAAACTCCTTTAACATGAAGTTCTCCTGTAGTGGTAGCGATGGTAGTGGGGGTGGGGTATCCATTCCTGCCATTCGGCTTCCTTTAATTCCTTCTGACCTGTGACCATTTCTGGAAGCTTATAAGGTTTTTGTTTTTGTTTTTGTTTTAATGTGCACTAAATGGTTGTGTGCTGTGAGTTGGCTAAGACAACACTCAATGACAATTTAAAGAAAAGAGGATTCAGCATAACATCAAAAAGTATATTTAAAGGTCCCAAACTGTGCAGAGCCCTCTAGTCTATACTACAGTTTGTCAGGATATCGGTGCCCAGTCTTGGGTGCTGGAGAGGCAAGAGGGAAGCATATTCTTGTCTTAACTTTCCTCACTGAGCTTGCTGTTCTGTAGGAATTGCCTACATTCAGAACCTGGGTTGCTGTTGCCCCAAGCAGTCAATTATTTGGCATGATAATGACAGCAGGAATTATGCAAGACTTTCAGGGCAGTTGGGTCTTATCTCATGTTCAGCAACCGTGGCTGCCTTCTCCTTGTCCACTTTATGAGACTTATGTCTTGAACTCTCTCCTTCTAGGAACATGCACTTAGGCTTCACCTGATCCATTACTCCAATCCAACATCCGACTTCTTCATTTCTTTTAAGATTTTACTTATTTATTTGACAGAGAGAAACACAGCTACAGAGGGAACACAAGCAGGGGGAGTGGGAGAGGGAGAAGCAGGTTTCCCGCCGAGCAGGGAGCCTGATGTGGGGCTTGATTCTGGGATTCCGGGATCATGACCTGAGCTGAAGGCAGTCGCTTAACCAACTGAGCCACCCAGGTGCCCGTAATATCTGGCTTCTTTGGGCACTTCTTGGATGGACAAGGTAAAGAGTTACTTTATTAATTTATGAAACATTTGTGGTCCTGTTAAAACTGAAAGTTTATATAACTCTTTTGCTCAAATCCTCTAATGGCTTCTAATCTTATTTAAAGACCAAGCAAAACTTACTGAGCTTTCCAGGGCCAAACATTATCTCTGCTCCTACCCTGTTCTTTCTTGCAGACCTCATTTCCTATTATTCTTCCCCCTGTGTACTCTACTCCAGACCTAAAAACCCTCGCTGCTATTCCTTGATCACAGAGCACATACTCCTACTTCCAGTGTTTTATCTTTATCCTCTTTCTTGGACTTGTCTTCTTCCAAATATCTGCAGACCACATTCTCATTTCCTTCAGTGGTTAATCAAAAGTTATTTTCTCTATGAGGCTTTCCCTCACCCTATCTAAAATGCCAACTTTGCCTCAAACACTGAAGTCTCCTTTTCTAGCCTGTTTTAGGCCTCAGTACTTCTCTGTACAGAATCTACAATACAGCATCTCCATCACTAAACTGGAAGATCTTTAAAGGAAATAATTTTGCTGTGTTTTATTCACTATCCTATCTGTCACACTTAAAATGATAGCTATCACATAGTAAGGTAGTTGATAAACAACTTTAGAATAAATGAATGAACTCATGGGGCACAACCTATAAAAATGAATGTGACATGAAACCTGCCTTTGGTGGATTCCTAATCTAGCACATTTGAAAGGGAGGTTTTAAAAAAAGGTATAGCCATGTGCCAAGTTTTAAAATAGAGGTATGCAAAAGCACTACAGTTATATGGAAATAGAAGACTCACCTAATTCTACTAAGAGAGAAGAGGAAAGGCTTCACAGAGGAGGTGACCCAGAGGCTGACACCGGGCTTTGTGCTCTGTTTTCATCCTCTGCTTGGGTTCACTGGTCCCCATACCCCTTTGGTGAGTGTCAATTTCAGGGGTGCCTTACCTGTCCCTAGCCTCAGGAGGGCTGTAAGAAATAGGCATGACAAATTGAAAATTGACTTTGAGATCATTTGGGGTTTGGTTTGGAAGCTTGTGTCCACAAAAGAAACTTTGTCAAACCCTAGACCTTGCCAGTTCTCTCTTTTCTTCACTGACCATCACATTTTTGCTTTCTTTCCCCCAAATACATTAGGTAAAACCAAAACTCTATTTGTGTTACCAACTTACAAAAACACAGACTTACTCTGAATAGCTGTGTCTTGTTAGCTGTTTTACGGTTTATGAGTTGTTGAAAGTGTCCTTAAGTTGTTCGGGAAAATATTCTTTCACACAGTGTTTACTTCAAGAAAAGGTTAAGCCAACTTTGCCTCAAGGAGACAGAAAACAGAATAAAGTGAGATAAGATTCTAGGTGCTCTTTTTAACTTGATTCTGCTAGGTCTATAAAATGGTCTAATTCTATCTGCCTTCTTTGCCTGAGCTGCCCTCACTGTCTTTACCAGGGGAGAGCTGCACAAAGGATCCTGGGAAGTGCGTGGGTCACACAACCTCTCCTGGGGTCACAAACCTTTTCTCTGTTCATCTTTCAGAGAGAGAGGCAGAACTGGTCTGAGCACGGTAAGAGAACACCTCTTACCATTTTATGTTTCCCCTTTCCTACCCCCCACTAACTTCTTCCGAGAGTTTAAAGGCTATGCTGCAAAACTCAAGAAGGAATTTGGAAATGTCTGCAAGAGTCTTCATTGTAGGCTTGTAAATTCTAGGTTTATTCAAACAATTTAGGTAAAAGAAGAGAGACGACTTTTTAATAAGGTCTATGGAATCCTTTCTTTAGAACTTTGAGCTCTATCACTGACTGGTTAAGTGACTCCGGGTAAGGACAGGAGAAAAGATGGCTACCTTGCTGGCTGGGAGGATTAGCGAGTAGGGCTGCCTATTATGATTCCTAGGAAAGTAATTACAGAAGGTGGAACTTCATTTTACATTCCTGTAGTGTACCTTTTATCAAAGGTTTCTTCTAAGATGCTAGTGGATCTACCATGAAAGTTGGGGACTAGGAAAAATATGTTCTCTAATGGAGGTCCTATTCCAAGTGGGCCTCTGCAATGTTTGCACCCATTCAAGTTTCAAGGAATCTGGTACCATCCTAACATAGATAATCATAACCAAAAGATCTTACCAAGTATCCAACCAAAGACAATGGTCAAGAAAACTAATTATTTACTGGAAAAGTCACTTCTTCCTGACATGTTTTTCTTTTTCTTTTCAAAGACAATAGAAGGCTGCAGATTTCACTTTCAGCAAATGTATTTATTACTTCCAAAGACTTACTAATTTAGAGGAGGGAGGGGGCAAGATGGCACAGAAGTAGGAGATCCTCTTTCAAATGGTCCCCTGAAGTGAGCTAAGTATCTACCAGAACACTCTGAACACACATGAAATCAGCCTGAGATGTGACACTACACATATCTGGATCTCTACTGGGGCAGAAGAGTATCAGCAGAGAGGTAAGCGGAGGGCTGGGACAGATTTTGGAGGAGAAACAGAAAGGGGAGGGAGCCACCAGAAGTGACTCATTAGAAAGTAATACCCCAATATGAAAGTGCTGTGTGCTTGGGGACCAGCATCAACTTGCAGTCTGGTTAAAAGCACTCAAAAACAAAGGGTGTTAAGAGACAACTGGGGGAATCTGATGGCCACTGACAGGGATATAAACCTGTGGTCCCGGTCAGTGGTAGATGGCATTCCCTGGTGCCTGAGGAAACTTGGTGTGGGGGGGTCCCTGAAACTGGGACTTTCAGCCACTTGCACAACCAACTGGGCTAGGTGCACCGCAGCCTTCTGTGCGATGCAAGGGACTGTGGGGTCTGAGAGCACCAAGCATAGGTGTGGGCTCCAGATAGTGGTTCTGACAGTGACAGGCTCGCACAAACCATATCAACTCACAGTTTCTGTGGCATGGGGGTGAAGGGACAAGAGGGGGCCTCGGGCACCATTCTGGCAGGTGACTGGGGGTGCGCACTACCCATGAGAGGTGGCAGGGTGCAGGGGAGAGTGCAGAGGGGGAGTCTGTGTGTCCCAGATCATCCTCAGTGGAGCAGACTGAGGCTTCTCTCTGAGCCAGAGGTCTGGGTGCAGACAGCTTACTCTGCCCTGACTCTCCGAAAAGCCACAAAAAGCCACAAAAGAACAAAAACCTCCAGAGAACAAAAGCCCCAGAAACCAGTTTCCCTAGAGCCCAGCCCCTTAATAGGGGCAGGGAGACTCAGCCTAGACTGACTGAAAAACAACATGGCAGGCCCCTTCCCCAGAAGGCAAGCCAGAAGAACGAGAGGACAACACCAAAAGGTCTCCATAAAACTATAAAATCCAACATCGGGGACAAAGACAATATATTATGCTCCCGGTACTACCCCCAAACCTGCATATTTTATAGCTATAGCTTTTCATTTTATTTTTTTAACTTCTTTTCATTTTTAAGTTTTTTAAAATTTTAAATTCACTTTCACAATTCTTGTTCTTTTATTTTTTAACCCACTTATTATCACAACTTGACATTTAATACAACATTCCATAATACTTTTTAACTTGAACTTTTTTCATACATATACTTGTGTTTGTTTCTTTTTTTAAAATATACATATAGATATAAACTTCAAGTTAATCCTTCATTCCTTTTCAGTTCTACCCCTATATATAAACCACTTTTAATTTCCCTATATCTCTAGAAAGTTGAGTCCTCTAACAATAATAACAAGATATACCCAGGAGGAACTGAAATACTTTCCTTGCCCACCAGGCTTTGTACTCACCTTCCCATCCTATTCTTCGTTCAGTGTTTTTGTGTATTTGTTTTTGCCTTTCACTATATAAATATTATTCTTGGGGGTCGTTTGGGCTTGGTTTTGCTTTTTGCTTCCCCCCCCCTTTTTTTTTTACTTTTGACGGTCTTTTCGTTTATTCTTTTTTGTTTTTGTGCCATATAAATCCTATCATTGGGGCCCATTTTGGTTGGGTTTTTTCTTGCTTTTTTCCCTCTTTTTCTCTCTTTTTTCTTTCTTCTTCCTTTTCAGTGGTGAGTTCTGATTGCTCCGAAAACTTCCAACGGGCAACTCGCCCAGATCATGGTTGATATATTCAGATATACATCTCCTCAACCACCTCTCACCAATGACTCAGAGGAGGAACACCCAACAGAAGAAAAACTCAGAGACCACAACCCCTGTCACAGAACTTCTGGATATGGACATCAACAATATGACAGAAATGGAATTCAGGGTAGCAATTATCCAAGCAATGGCTAGGTTGGAAAAGAACATTAGTGGCAAGATAGAATATCTAAGGGCAGAAGTGAAAGCTGACCTGGCAGAGGTTAAAAATGCTATCAATGATATCTAATTTAATCTAAATACTCTAAGAGCTAGGGTAGGTGAACCAGAAAATCGCCTTAGTAATCTAGAAGACAGATTAATCGAGAAGGAGGACCAGGAGAAGTCCTGGAACAAATAGCTAAAATCCCATGAAAATAGAATTAGGGGAATAAATGATGCCATGAAATGAAATTATTGGGATCCCTGAGGGAGCTGAGAGAGAGAGAAGACTAGAAAATATAGTTGAACAGATCCTGGATGAAAATTCTCCTAACCTGGCAAACGAAACAAGTGTTCATGTTCTAGAGGCAGAGGACACCCCCAAGATCAACGAGGCTAGAAAAAACCTCCAGGCACATAATTGTAAAATTCACAAATCATAAATTCAAAGAATATGTCTTAAGGGCAGCTGGGGGGAAGAGATCCCTAACATACAGGAGGACCATCAGAATAATGTCAGACCTGTCCACAGAAACCTGGCAAGCCAGAAAGGGCTGGCAAGACATAGACAGGAAATTAAATGAAAAAAAAATGCAACCAAGGACAATGTACCCAGCAAGGTTGACTTTCAAAATGGAAGGAGAGATAAAGAGATTCCAGGACTGGCAAGGTCTAAAAGATTATGTGACCAGCAAGCCAGCACTACAAGAAATATTAAGGGGGTTCTATAAAAGAGGAAAGGACCCAAGATTGACACATAACAGAAATTTAGAGACAATCTGTAGAAACAAGAACTTCACAGGCAACATGTCAATAAAAACATATCTTTAAATAATCACTCAATGTGAATGGCCTAACTTCTTCAATAAAATGGCACAGGGTTGCAGACTGGATAAAATGACAGGACCTATCCATATGCTGTCTACAAGAGGCACATTTTGAATCTAAAGATACATCCAGACTGAAAGTGAGGGGATGGAGAATCATCTTTCATGCCAATGGACCTCAAAAGAAAG
This sequence comes from Spilogale gracilis, assembly GCA_004023965.1. Classification (NCBI taxonomy): domain Eukaryota; kingdom Metazoa; phylum Chordata; class Mammalia; order Carnivora; family Mephitidae; genus Spilogale; species Spilogale gracilis. The sequence continues at coordinate 198,996 of PITA01000068.1, read as the reverse complement.
CTGGGGTAGCAATTCTCATATCAGACAAATTAGATTTTACTCTAAATACTGTAGTCAGAGATACAGAAGGACACTACATCATTCCCAAAGGCTCTATCCACCAAGGAGATCTAAAAATTGTAAATATTTATGCCCCCAACGTAAGAGTAGCCAACTATATAAGCCAACTGTAAAGCAAAATAAAGAATCATATTGATATGAATACATTAATTGTAGATCTTAACATGACACTCACAGCAATGGACAGAGCATCTAAACAGAAAATCAACAAAGAAGCAAGAGCTTTGAATGACACATTGGACCAGATGGACCTCTAGGATATATTCAGAACATGCCACCTTAAAACAACAGAATACTCATTCGTCTTGAATGCACATGAAACTTTCTCCAGAATAGACCACATAGTAGGTCACAAATCAGGGCTCAATCTATACCAAAAGACTGAGATTATTCCCTGCCTATTCTCTGACCACAATGCCTTGAAACTGTAACTCAACCACAGGAAAAAGTTCAGAAGGAATTCAAACACTTGGAAGCTAAAGACTATCCTGCTCAAGAATGTTTGGATCAACCAGGAAATCAAAGAAGAACTTAAACATTTCATGGAAACCAATGAGAATGAAGATACATCAATCCAAAACCTATGGGATAAAGCAAAGATGGTCCTGAGGGGGAAATACATAGCCATCCAAGCCTCACTCAAAAAAAATTGAAAAGATCCTGAATACACCAACTCTCCTTACACCTTAAAGAACCAGAATATCAACAACAAATTAAGCCAACCTCCCACCCAGGAAGGGAAATAATTAAATTAGAGCAGAGATCAATGAATTAGAAACTAGAGATACAGGAGAACACATCAACCAAAGTAGAAGCTGGTTCTTTGAAAGAATTAATAAGATCAATAAGCCATTAGCCAAACTAATCCAAAAGAAAAGGGAGAGGACCCAAATTAATAAAATTATGAATGAAAGGGGAGAGATCATGACTAATACCAATAAAAACAAACATCAGAATTTAATATCAACAGTTATATGCCAATAAGTTAAACAGCCTAGAAGATATGGATGCATTCCTGGAAACCTACAAACTTCCAAGACTGAAACAGGAAGAAATTGATAACCTGAATAGACCAATATATAGTAATGATATTGAAGCAGTGATCAAAAACCTCCCAAAAAAAACCAAGAGCCCAGGACCTGACGGATTCCCTGGGGAATTCTACCAAACATTCCAAGAAGAAATAATACCTATTCTCCTGAAGCTGTTTCAAAAGACAGAAACAGAAGGAAAATTTCCAGACTCTTTCTATGAAGCCAGCATTCCCTTAATCCCCAAACCAGACAAAGACCCCATCAAAAAGGGGAATTTCAGACCAATATCCCCGATGAACATGGATGCCAAGAATCTCAACAAGATCCTAGCTAATAGGATCCAACAGTACATTAAAAAGATTATCCACCACAACTAGGTGGGATTTATTCCTGGGATGCAAGAGTGGTTCAACATTTGCAAATCAATCAATGTGATAGAAAAAATCAATAAGAGGAGAGAGAATAACCTCATGGTTCTCGCAATTGATGCAGAAAAAGCATTTGATAAAATACAGCATCCATTCCTGATTAAAGCTTTTCAAAATATAGGGATAGAAGGAACATTCCTCAACCTCATAAAATCTATCTACAAAACAACCCACACCAAATATCATTCTCAATGAGAAAAAAACTGATAGCCTTCCCATTGAGATCAGGAACAAGACAACTATGCCCACTCTTGCCACTAGAGGTCCTAGCAACAGCAATCAGACAAGAAAGAGAAATAAAAGGTACTGAAATTGGCAAAGAAGAAGTCAAACTCTCTCTCTTTGCAGATGATGTGATACTTTACATGAAAAGCCCAAAATACTCTACCCCCAAACAACTAGAACTCATACAACAATTCAGTAATATGGCAGGATACAAAATCACTGCACAGAAATCAGTGGCATTCTTATACACTAACAATTAGAATATAGAAAGGGAAATCAGAGAATTAATTCCATTTACTATAGCACCAAAAACCATAAGACACCTAGGAATAAACCTAACCAAAGAAGTTAAGGATCTAAATTCTAGGAACTACAGAACACTCATGAAAGAAATTGAAGAAGACAAAAAGATGGAAGAACATTCCATGCTCATGGATCGGAAGAATAGACATTGCTAAAATGTCTATACTGTCCGGAGAAATCTATAATTTCAATGCCATCCAGATCAAAATTCCACCAACACTTTTCAAAGTGCTGGAACAAACAATCCTAAAATTTATATGGAATCAGAAAAGCCTCCGAATTGCAAAGGGAATGTTAAAAAAGAAAAACAAAGTGGGGGGCATCACGTTGCCTGATTTCAAGCTTTATTACAAAGCTGTGATCACAAAGACAGCATGGTACAGGCACAAAAACAGACACAGAGACCAATGGAGCAGAGTAGAGAGTCCAGATATGGACCCTCAACTCTATGGTCAAATAGTCTTCGACAAAGCAGGAAAAAATATCCAGTGGAAAAAAAGAAAGTCTCTTTAATAATAAATGGTTTTGGGAAAATTGGACAGCTATGTATAGAAGAATGCAACTCAACCAATCTCTTATGCCACACACAAAGATAAACTCAAAATGGATGAAAGACCTCAATGTGAGGCAGGAATCTATCAAAATCCTAGAGCAGAACATAGGCAGTAACCTCTTTGACATCAGCCATAGCATCTTCTTTCAAAACATGTCTCCAAAGGCAAAGAAAAGAAAAGTGAAAATGAACTTTTGGGACTTTATCAAAATAAAAAGCTTCTGCACAGCAAAGGAAACAGTCAACAAAACAAAGAGGCAACCCAGATATTCCCAAATGATTAACTACCGACAAAGGGCTGATATCCAAGATCTATAAAGAACTCTTCAAACTCAACAACCACAAAAAAGATGATCCCATCAAGAAATGAGCATGAGACATGAAGAGGTACTTCTCCATAGAAGACATACAAATGTCTAACAGACACATGAAGAAATGTTCATCATCATTAGCCATCAGGGAAATTCACATCAAAACCACATTGAAATACCACCTTACACCAGTCAGAATGGCCAAAATCAACAGTACAGGAAACAAGTGTTGGAGAGGCTGTCGAGAAAGGGGAACCCTCTTACACTGTTGGTGGGAATGCAAGTTGGTGCAGCTGCTTTGAAAAACAGTGTGGAGATTCCTTAAAAAATTAAAAATAGAGCTACCCTATGACCCTGCAATTTTACTACTGCGTATTTAGCCCAAAGATACAGATGTAGTGAAAAGAAGGACCATATTTACTCCAATGTTCATAGCAGCAGTGGCCACAATCACCAAACTGTGGAAAGAGCCAAGGTGCCCTTCAACAGACAAATGGATAAAGAAGATATGGTCCATACACACAATGGAAAATTATGCCTCCATCAGAAAGGATGAATACCCAACTTTTGTAGCAACATGGACCGGATTGGAGGAGATTATGCTGAGTGAAATAAGCCAAGCAGAGAATGTAAAACATTATATAGTTTCACTTACTTGTGGAGCATAAGGAGTAATATGGAGGACAGTAGGAGAAGGAAAGAAATTGGGAAGTGTGTTAAATCTGGAAGGGAGATGAAACATGAGAGACTTGGACTCATAAACAAACTGAGGGTCTTGGAGGGGAGGGGATGGGGTGATGGGTGAGCCTGGTGGTGGGTACTGAGGGCACCTATTGCATGGAGCACTGGGTGTGGGGCATAAGCAACGAATCTTGGAACACTAAAAAAATAAAATAATGTAAAAAAAGATTTACTAATTTAAAAATGTATTGCAAATGATCTTTTAGATACTATCACAGATATGACTTTCTGGAAGGCATGTTCCAAATCTATCTAAATTTCATTCATTTGGGGGTTTAACTCCTGTACTGGGAGCTATACATCTCCTTACATCCTCCTTTACCCCAGTTACTGATGTTTAATGGCTCTTAGCTGTCCGCTGTTCAAGAACTCCCTCCCTGCAAAGGACTGACAAAGGAACTGGGGGAAAGCATAGAAAGGGTCAGGCACCCTTGCCTCAAGGTGGGATTGACTGTGGCACAATTCATGCTGCAGTGGTCCTTGAGGGATCAGACTGAGGTGCATCTCCAGCTGAGACCACATCCTTGCTTGGCTTTTCTCTCCTGCTCTATCTTGTTTCCATAACTTCTTTGCTCCTGAGAGCTCCCTCCATAAACAACATGCCCCCAAATCTGTGTCAGATGCTCTGCTCTTATATTTTTAGGGAAATGAGGTAGAATCCGAAGAAAAGAATATGGACTTGGTGAACATAGAAAATGGTATGCAAGAAAATGGGAAAGAAAATAATGAGACCCATGTTTCTCAAAAGTCCCAGTACTTGCTTAAGATACAAATTCCCATGTCTCATTCAGACTCACTGAATCAGAATCTCCAAAGGGGGAGGCAGTGAGAAGCTGGAGGTTTAACAAGTACTCCAAGTTATTCTTATCACCAGTAAATCTGGAAAACACTGAACTATAACAGACTAGAGCAGGGGTCAGCAATCTCTTCCCATAAAGGGCTAGATAGTAAGTATTTCAGGCTTTGTGAACCATCCAGTCAGTTTTGCACTGCTCAACTCTGCCACTGTGGTGCAAAAACAACCAAAGACAGCACATAAGAAATGAGCATAGCTGTGTTCCCATGAAAATATCTGCAAAAATGAGTGGTAGGCTGGATGTGCCGACCCTTAAACTAGAGCATAGAGGACATAAAAGTAGATTGTTACTCTCTAATAATCTGGCTGCTGAAATTTGGTGTTACTCTTTCTTTGGAAAATTGTCTACATAATGTTCATCAAGAAACAGACTGTCCATGAAGTGGAGAAACATTTCCATTTTTCTAACCTCATTCTCAATCCTTGAATGTCATTGGCCTTGTCACGAGGTAATTTAAACACACATTTCAGAAGGGAGATAGTTTCCAGAGGCCAGGTCTGCTATTCTTTCATGCTGATTCATAATATTGCCAGAGGCCATTCCATCAGGACAGATTTCAGTTAATGCAAGGAGAGATGCAGACCTATTTTATTCCTTTGTGTGTATGTGTGTGTGTGTGTGTGTGTGTGTGTGTGTGTGTGTGCGCGCGCGCATGCATGCACGCACCTGGGCTGCATCTCTGGCACTAAATATGGAAAATGAAACTTCTGGCTTTCTGTAACATTTACTCTGGATAGGTATGACGTTACTTGAGTCTTCCTTGTGTTGTCTTAACATTGTGTAATTAACTTAATGAAGACTTATTAATAGGCTGCCCTTTGTTCATGAAGACTTTATATCCCTCCTTACAAATCATCTGCTGTTATTATCTCCACGGAAAATTTCAATGTTTGGCATACATGCACTGCAAAATAAACAATTTTACGTTCAAATCAGTTCTCTTTAATTAGGTTTTTTAATTTTATCACCACATATAGGGACATACTGGGTAGAATTCTGTTCAATCCAGGTAACTCACATTCATCTTTAGGTGACCCCGAGAGCAGCACAGAAAAAATGCTCAGCTCCACAGCCAGACTATTTACCGTGAGGCTGTGACTCTGGCTACTTGGAATACATTTAACTCATATAAAAAATAATAGTGACAGCTTTCTCATTAAACTGACTTTAGCCTCTGAACTCTGGTCCCACATATGTTTATTCTAAAGATTGCTGCTTGTCGGCACATTTGTTACCTGCTGCACTGCTCCTCAGAGTCATTTCAACAAGGTTTGGAAGCTTTCAGGTCTGTCTACAGGATATATTATCAGGAAATCTCAGGTTTACCTTACATTTAGCACTTGTGATATTTGAAAAATTTGGTGCTTAAGAAAAAATTGAATTAAAATTCCCATTGGGTAGAATAGGATAGATGGTTGTCTGGTGGGAAGTCAGTATACATTACTGAGATGATCACAAGCACGTGTCTCCTGGAACCAACGTGTGTGTGTACGTGTGTGTGTGTGTGTGTGTGTGTGTGTGTGTGTGTGTGCGTGTGTGTGTGAGTGTGTGTACTCTTCATGCTGGATCCCCCAACTTTTTCTCATGAGGCCCAACCTACTTTCTATGACCTTGGGTTGAAATGGCTGAGGACTAGCTTTCCTTGAATCCATCTGTCCCCTGTCCTGAATGCTGTGGCTCACCACCCTGGTCTCTACTATAGGACTGAAGAATCTACTTCCCCAGCAGCTGGGAGAGCTGGCTAATGATACCGTATAGCTGGGACCCTCTCTGAGCATCCCCCAGCCAAAGAGAGTTGCTTCTCCCAGAGTTACGCCCCCTCAGTGGGTATTCTGCATCTGGCAATCTGGACATTCCAGAACTCCTGATGGGTTAGACTGATGCCTCACCAAACCTCTCTATGTGCACAATTATGCTTCCCTCACTTCCTCATTGATGTGCCCAAGAATATGTCCCAATAAATCTTCTACCTAAAAATTTCCACCTGCCCAGAGAAGGTGGGTGGTCTGCCCTGAGAAAGGGGGGATGAGACAGATGGCCTCTAAAGAAGCTCCTATTTGGACTAGATTAGGTACCCTCAAAGTTTGTTATCCAGACCAACAGAATCAGCATCATTGGGAACTTGTTAGAAATACAAATTCTCAGGCCCCATCACAGACCTACTATCGGAAACTCTAGGAGCTGAGCTCAGTCATCTGTGTTAACAAGTGTTCTTTGTGATTCAGTAGCAAGTTATATTTGAGAACCACTGGCCTAAGGCAATTCTCCAGAGAAGGGTGGTGGTGGTAATAGCTATGAGTTATAATGCAATACTTCCAGGAGATGGAGAATGGGTGCTCTTGCAGGTTAAGAACATCTAGATGGAGTGCCAACAGCATCCACCACCACTGACGATCAAGGAATTTTCTAACATAATAGCCAACAACAACAACAACAACAACAACAACAATATATTCATATAAATCCTCTAGATCACAAAGCAGAATGGCTCAACATGTGTGTGAATCAAATTGTGGCACTTAAAATGATCTAATTCCTGTTTAGGTAAACAGGTAGTCAATGTCTGGGGAGATAGTGAGTTTGGAGATTATGGAAAAAATTTCCTATAACTTTAAGGAAACATAGGGCAAGACTGTGAATCAGTGCAGGCTCTAGACCATTAATGAATGAAGAGGAACAGTTCTGATCACAAGTGGCATGGCAAGAATCTAATTATCAGACAGAAGTACACTGTAAGAAGAGGACGAGCAACAAGGTTGATTCAATGGTAACTCTTCCATTTCCAGAGACAGTGCTTCTATTTCCCTTGACCTCAAACAGAAATAATCCTTGAATATGAAGCACCTGAACCTAAAATTGGTCTCTAACTAGCTTCAGCAATTAAAATTACAGAAAAAATATCAGAGATCCCAGTGGATCATTACTTCATTTCTCCAACCAATATACTAAAATATCTAAAATGTGCTACAGCTGAGAGTCACAGCATACTCTAAGAAACATGCCTACGTAAATGGATTAGTCTTTCTTTGTTAGGAGATTTACAAACTACTTTGCTGTAATTTAGGTCCAAAGTGATAAGCTGTTATAATATAATCATTTGCTGTTTGGTTCATATGAAAATGAGACTGAATTGGCTGTGATTTTTACTTTCCCAAACTTTCATCATCTGTTATCACTTGCCAAGCCTACTGAATAGAAGAGGAAGATATGGGATGAAGGAGCAATTTGTTAAAAGTGTGCAGCCCTGTTATTCTATTAGACAAAAAAGAAAAGGAAATGCACACCTATGAAAATGAAAACATTGGGAGAATACGTTTAGTAACTGAGATGTAGATTCTGCCCTTAACGGAGACCCTATTCCATATTAAGTCTAAAAATAAGCCTGTTCTCCAGCTGATTAATCAGCAGTGGCAGACATATAGCTGTTGCTATCTGGCACTCTACTGTCACAGCATATATTTACTAACTGGCCTGTAATTGCTTTTTTGGAACATTACCCAATACTCTTTTAAAGGAAGAAAGAATTCATTATCTGTGAAACAAAATATATAGGCCTTGTTGCTGACAGACAGCTACATCCAGGTCTAACATGTGAAATGGTAGATGCAAAGTTAAAAGAAAAAAACTATCAATATTTTTTTCCAAAGCAAGAATTTCAACAGTGGCTATTTAAAGGGCTCCTTGGGTTATATGTTACATAAGTTAGCCAATAAATCACACTCCCACCACAAGCCATGGGGTCTCTGCATCTTTTATTTCTATTGATGTGCAGTGACCATGAATTGCTTTCCAAATCATATTTTAACTCTACTTCACACCAGCAGTCTACATGAGTGGTTGTCCAATTGAACATGAGTTATAGTCACCTGGAGGGCTTGCTAAATCACAGCTTGCTGGACTCCACCCCTAGAGTTTTTGATTTAAGAGGTCGGGAATGGGATATGGAGATGTGCATTTTGAAAAAGTTCCCAGGTGATGGGGTGCCTGGGGTCTCAGTTGGTTAAGTGTCCAACTCATGGTTTTGGCTCAGGTGATGATCTCAGGATGGATGATACCAGGTTCATGGAATACAGTGCTGTGTTGGGCTCCCTGCTTAGCAGGGAGTCTGCTTGAGATTCTCTCTCTCTCCCTCTGCCCCTCCCCCTGTTCGTGCTCTCTCTCTTTCTCTCAAATAAACGAACTCTTATAAAAAAAGATTAATCACAGAGGGAGACAAACCATGAGAGACTATGAACTCCCGGGAACAAACTGAGGGTTTGAAAAGGGGGAGGTCAGGGAATGGGTATCCAGGTGATGGGTATTAAGAAGGGCACCTGTTGTGATAAGCAATGGAATGAATCATTGAACACTATATCAAAAACTAATGATGTAGTAAATGGTGGCTGACTGAAATAATAAAAAAAGTAAAAATTAAAAAAAATTTCTCATATTTTAACATACCATGCCAGTGCAGAATCCACAGAAAATACTCTATGACTGGAAATGTCTTCTATACATACAGACTAAATATCCATGAAATGTTTAAGTTGGCAAAGCTCACTTATATATGGTTTCTCTCCATCAATTTACTCCTAAAAACATAAATACATTTTACTCTGCATTTACATACCAGAGTTACTGAAGCTGAATGCACAATTTCCTATTTAGACCTGATAAATGCCTCCTTTATAAGATTTAACTCCTTATTTTATTTTTTTGAGAAAACTTGTCACAAGGCAAATTTTATTTTTTAACACCACATTTTAATCTATTTAAATATGTTTTTATTTTGACACTATTCTCCAATGTAGAATGTTTCTTCTTCTATTTTAAAAGTAGTTATTATTAATAAAATCCTAAAATTTGTATGGAACAACTAAAGACCCCGAATAGCCAAAGTTACCTTGAAATAAAAAAGAGAACAAAAGTGGAGGAATCACAATCCCAGATTTCAAGATATGCTACAGAGCTGTAGTAATCAAAACAGTATGAAAATGGCACAAACACAGGCATCTAGATCAATATAATAGAATAGACAGCCCAGAAATAAACCCATGATTATATGGTCAATTAATCTTTGACGAAGCAGGAAAGAATATTCAATGGGAAAATGACAGAATCTTTAATAAATTATGTTGGTAAAACTGGACAGCTACATGTAAGAGAATGAAGCTGGACCACTTTCCTACACCACACACAAGAATCAACTCAAAATGGATCAAGGATCTAAATGAGAAACCTGAAAGTATAAAAGTCCTAGAAGAGAGCACAGGCAGTAATCTCTCTGACATGGCTGTAGCAATATTTGTCTAGATCTATCTCCTGAGGTAAGGGAAATAAAAGCAAAAATAAGTCATTGGGACTACATAAAATAAAAAGCTTCTGCACAGTAACACAAACAATCAACAAACCTAAACAGCAACCTACAGAATGGGAGAAGATATTTGCAAATAGTATATCTGATAAAGGGTCAGTATCGAAAATGCATAAAGGCCTTCAACAACCAACACCCCCAAAACCACATAAACCAATTTAAAAATGGGCAGAAGACATGAACACAGAGTTATCCAAAGAAGACATCCAAACGGCCAAAAAGATTCATGAAAAGATGCTCAACATCATTCATTATCATGGAATTGCAAACTAAAACCACAATGAGATATCACCTCATACCTGTCAGGATGGCTAAAATCAAAATCACAAGCAACAAGTGTTGGCGAGGATTTGAAGAAAAAGAAACGCTCATGCATTGTTGGTAGGAATGCAAACAGTGGAAAATAGTATGGAGGGTCATCAAAAAGTTAAAAAGAGAATTACCAGAGGATCCAGTAATTCCACTAATGGGTGAATATGAAAACACTAATTTGAAAAGACAGATGCACCCTATGTTTTCTGCATTATTGACAATAGCCCAATTATGGAAGCCACCCGTGTGTCAATAATAGATGAATGGATAAAGAAGCTATGGTATGTATATTTTATACATATAAATATATATTATAAGTATTATGATTATAAATATGATTACATGTTATTATATATAATGAAATATCACACAGCCATAAAAACTGAGCTCTTGCTGTTTGCCACAATATGGATGGATCCAGAAGGTTTTATGCTAAGTGAAGTAATTCAGTCAGAAAAAGACAAATACTGTATGATTTCACACCTACATGGAATTTAAGAAAATACAAATGAACAGAGGGAAAAATATATAAACCAAATAACTCTAAACTATAGAGAATAAGCTGATGGTTACTAAAGGGGAGGTGGTGGGGGATAGGTGAGATAGGTGAAGGGGATTAACAGTACACTTGTCATGATGAACACTGAGAAATGTATGGAATTGTTAAATCATTACACTGTAACATGAAACTAATATAACATTGTATGTTAATTAAACTAGATAAAAATTACAAAATAATTAATATGCTCACTTTATATGGCTTCATTCCTTGGAGTCTTGTATTTTCTTTATAAATTCTCTATTGAAATAGATTTGTATATTTCAAAATATATATACCTTAACTCATGTTTATTCATTCAAGTTAGTATTTTCTGATATTATCTTAGTTTTTGGATAATGATAAAAATAGAAAGAAGAAATGATTACATAGTTGATTTGGCAAGTCTAGATATTAAATGCTATGTAAATGATAAATTTAAAGGAGACAAAAGATATATAAAAAAGAGAAAGTCAAGTATCGCATGGTTTCACTTACTTGCAGTGCATGAAGGGTAACCTGGAGGACAGTGGGAGAAGGAAAGGAAATGGGAACTAGGGTAATCTAGGGAAGGGAAACGAAACAACAGAGACTTTGGACACAGAAACAAACTGAGGGACTTGGAGGGAGGGGGGTGGAGGGATGGGAGAGCCTGGTGGTGGGTACTGGGGACACCTAAAGCGTGGAGCACTGGGTGTGGGGAATGGGGAATGAATCTTGGAACACTGGAAAAAAAAATTTTAGTAACAATAAAAAAAAACTTTATATTTTACTTTACTTATTATCCTCCTCCCCTCAAAAAAACTTAAAAGAAAATTTGGGATCATTTTTCTCGTAAAAGAAGCAATAGTAAAAATAATGGCTTAAAACTTCCATGTTTAATAGAAATTCTAGACTGATGATCCCTCAAAATATTGAACAGTACCAGGTCCCCAAAATTTAGAGTATCTCATGTTCTTTCCTAAAAGCAAAAATAATTATCTCAAAACTTATTCAGTGCTAGCAATATATGTGATATAATAAATATTTGATGAAATGAACTTCTATATTCCTTGTTATTCAAAGACTATGTAGAATTAATAAAAAGTCAGTTCACTGAGCATTGCAGAAATCTGTAAACATAATGATGACTTTATTTAGTGTTGAAGTGTTGAAGAAGAGCAATTACTTTAAATAATTATAAGATCTAAACTTTTATCCTAGCAGGAAAAGAGAGTAATGAAATAGTATCTCAGAAAAATCATAGCATATCACTAAGCATACCCACAGTTTTGGCTAAAAATAATAAAAACGTCAAACCTTATCATTCATCTACTTGTTTCATAAGCATCATTTTTTATCTTCAAAAAAGCCATGAAATGCAGGCAAGAAAAAAATCATTTCAAATTTACAAATAAGGAAACTTAGACCTGATGAACTGAGAAAAAAAGTTCTAAAATGTTTCCAAGCAAATGATATTATTAAAAGATACACCTAACTCTGAAATTTACATATAAATATATATTATAAATATATAACATAAATGTATATAATGTAAATAATATATATAATATTAAATGGTAATGGATGGGAAGACTCAAAATTGTAAAGATGATGATTCTCCAAATTATTCTTTTTATTCTTTTGCTTAACCAACTGAGCCACCAAGGAAGCCCATTTTCCAAATTATTCTATAAAATGAATTCAAATCAAAAAAATTTCACAGGAATTTTTCAAGAATTTGTTAAACTGGTTTTAAAATTTACATATAATGACAAAGGTCAAGAAATTAAGAAGAAAAGCAAAGAGCAACTCTTGATATCTATCAGATACCAAGATTTACTATAAACTTTTTACAGGAAACTGTGGTAGTTAAGGTAGTAAGGTATGTACACAAGAACAGACAAATGGACCAGAAGCAGGCCTCCCGCCGAGCAGGAGCAGGGAGCCCAATGAAGGGCTTGATCCCAGGTCTCTGGGATCATGACCTAAGCCGAAGGCAGTCGCTCAACCAACTGAGCCACCCAGGTGCCTCTAGTGTTTTAAGTTTTAAAATGGATATGAGTATATTTATGATTCTAATAAATGGAAGTATTTCTTAAAGAAAAAACATAAACAAAAAATATAAATTTGATTACATTAACACTACTGATAGCAAAAGTCATCAGAATCCAACTGAAAAACAAATCCAAGGGGGAATAATAATATACGCAACTCATATAACCAACAAAGTTTTGTCCAGGATATTAAAGCAAAGGTGCTCATTATTATTACTTGCTAATCTTATCATTCTCACTCCTGCATCTTCTATGATTGGTGCTTCTAATAATGATTTACAAACTCACAGTCTATTTATTGAAATTGTATCATTCAATATTTGAAGGGTAGAATACTTTGCTCATTGAGTTGTAATAATGTTAAATTGCAATTACAGTTATAAGAAGATTTGGAGGAAAACATTAGTTTTAGACAATGCAATATATACTACGACAGAATTTCATATTTTTGAATAAAACTTGTGACATCTAATTTCTCTTACAGTACGCTGAGGAAAAGTAAGCCTGATCTAGTTCAACCTGGTTGAAATTTCTATCCATATATATATCTTTAACATGTTAGTAGATTTTCTAGTAGACAATATCAATATCTTATCCTTCAAGTGCTAATTAATATATAATACATTTTACTCAAATATAAGAAGAGGGGTGCCTGGGTGGCTGAATGGTTAGGCGTCGGGATCTCAGATCAGGTCATGATTTTAGGGTCTTGAGATGGAGTCCCCCATTGGGCTCTGCCCTGGGTGTGGAGCCTGCTTAAGGTTCCTTCTTTCCCTCTCCTTCTGTCCCTCCACTCACACGTGCCAGCCCCTACCCATGCACTTGTGTACGTGCATGTGCATACTTTCTCTCTCTAAAAATAAAAGAAACTAAGAAGAAACTTTTAAGATAACTACAATTAAAATCAAAAAGACAAAACTTGATATCAGAAAAACGAGTAAGATTTTTTTTCTTAAAGTCTGACTTTTAGAATTATTTCTGGAGATATTTTTTATGACAAAAATATTCATGACTCCTTCAAGATTTAGGCTTCTAGGTTCAACATCTGAAATATCCCAGAGGAAAGTATAGCAAATTTTGTTTCATGTTTTTGAAGTGAAAAATCCTTCATCCATAAGCAAACATATGCTATTACATATTTCATACTTCACTTAAAATCCAGCTAAAATAAATAAAAATATTAAAATATATCTTTCATGTGTAAGACTGTGCTAAACATCGTCAATGACTACATATTTTTCAGTTTATCTTACTTGTGGAGCATAAGGAATAATATGGAGGACAGTAGGAGAAGGAAAGGAAATGTGAATTGGGGTAAATCAGGGAGGGAGATGAAACATGAGATTTTGGACTCAGAAACAAATGGAGGGTCTTGGAAGAGAGAGATGGGGGATGGGTGAGTCTGATGGTGGGTATTGAGGGCACATATTGCATGGAGCACTGGGTGTGGGGCATAAACAATGAAATCTTGGAACACTGAAAAAATAAAATAATGTAATAAAAAATAAAAATATTACTTATTTAAAAAATCATTACATATTTTTAACTCGATCTTTTGGGGGTCATTTTTCACATTTATTTATTTATTTATTTATTTATTTGCTTTTTAATGATTTATTTTATTTTTTCAGTGTTCCAAGATTCATTGTTTATGCACCACACCCAGTGCTCTAAGTCAATGCCCCATTTTGGGATCTAACTTTCAAAAACTAGAGGAAAAAAATAATAAAAATGTTTAATACAGTGGTTCCTGGGTGGCTCAGTCAGTTAAGCATCTGTCTTTAGCTCAAGTCATGATCCCAGGGTCCTGGGCTCTCTGCTCAGCGTGTAGTCTGCTTCTCCCTCTCACTTTCCCTCCCTACTCTCCCTCTCTCTCAAATAAATGAATAAAATATTTAAAAATAGGTTTAATGCAGTGTACATATAAAAAATCCAGGAGAAGTTTTACAAATTACACTTGTAATTTATACACTATATTTTCAACACATTCTAATAATCTGGAAACCATGTCATGTCTTATTGACCTCTTTTGTATCCATTTAAAGTAGGAAGATGTTAAGGTTCCCACCCTTCCTTCTTTTTATGTTGGAAGTTAATTTATTTCATGTGGTCATTTTTAATTCATGTGGTAGCCTCCACTCTGAATTATCTAAGTATTTAGTTTATTAATGCTCTATTACAGCATGACTCTTGCTATTTATTCATGTGCTCTGTAAATATAGTTTATGACCGCTTTCTCTTTTGTTGTAACAAACCACGAGAACAGCATAAGCATTTCAAACATAGGGTAACTTTTGATTTCTCTTCTTTTAAGGACTCTTTCTAGTAGGATAATTTCTCCGCCTACTGGTATATCTGTGCATTTATCACTGGTCTCCAACTCGCACTAACCTTTTGAGATCTTCTCTTTGGTTGCTCACCTTCCCTTAGACAAAGCATCTCTTTGACTGGTCACTGTTCCCTCAGACCAACACATTTCGTCCTGGGCAGGGCTTACAACCTCTCCAAACATGCTTTCTCTTCCATGTGGACCAAATATGCTTCATGGAAAATGCTCATGCCTTCTTACCCACCCTACCCTCCTGCCGCACAGAGGTATCATTTTCTACTTCTCTGTTCTCTCTCCCCGCCACTCTTCCTCTCTCTCTAACCGCTCCCTCCACCAGCATACGTACTTTAACTTTCACAGGTATGAATGAGGCATAAGTGCCCTGCTTCTCTCAACTTAAGGAAACTCACATTCACCTCTTTGAGTAGTCTCAATAAAGCTTCTACTTTTTAGAATCGTGGTTAAGAAGGCACCTACACACTCCACCAGAGGAAGATGAGACACTCCAAGCAGCTCTCTAAAGAAACCCTGACCCCAACAAAAAAGAAATCTTGCTAAGATATGGAAGAAACCCAAGTGTCCATCCATAGATGAATGGATAAAGAAGATGTGGTGTGTGTATAAACACACACACACACACACACACACACACACACACACACACGCACGAATATTACCCAGCCATATAAAAGAAAGAAATCTTGCCATTTGCAGCAATACGGATGAATCTAGAGGGTATAATGCTGAGTGAAATAAGTCATTCAGAGAAAGACAAAGTCCACACGACTTCATTCATAAGAAACAGAGCAATAAACAAAGAAACAAAAGCAAACAGCAACCCCAAACCCCAGACTCCTAAAAATAGAGAACAAATTCATGGTTGCCAGAGGGGTGGTGGGTGGGGGGATGGGTGAAGGGGATTAATAGTACACTTATCATGATAAGCACTGAGTAATGTATAGAGTTGTTGAATCACTATAGTGTACACCTGAAACTAATATGCCACTGTATGTTAATTATACTAGAATTAAAAAAAAATAAAAATTAGGAAAAGATCTTGCCAGCCCCCCCCCCACCTCTCTATTCTAGTTTTTATTCTCAAAGTGGGTGAAGGTTTCAAGAGTCATGCAAAGTGTTTTGATTTACCACTTTGAACATTTCTCCTGGGTTTTCTGTCTCATACTCAATCGGGGAATTTGATAAGTACCGTATATTGGCATTTCAGGCAAAACTTCAATTTTCATGAGCTATTAAATAATACCAATAATAATAACAACAGTAACAACAATACTAACATTTCTTGAAATGTTACTTTGTTCCTGTCATGGTTCTTCCATCTTTATTTACATTAGCCTATTTTATCCTTTCAGCAATCCTATGAATTAAACATGAATTTAATCACCAAAATTTTCAAAATGGATGTATTGAACCTCAGCAAGGTGTTCAGACACATTGCCAGTTTTTGAAACCAAGTAGTCTGGCTTCGAGCCTGTCTTCTTCACCACCCTGATAATTTGTTTCTAGAGGAACTAATGAATGGTTATTTTAAGGGGAAGATATAAAAGTGACTTATTCTAAGAAAAGATTGAATATATTGGTAGAATAATTTTATCATATGAAATTACAGTTCCCCTTTCTTTGGTTTTCTTCATAATCAACATTCCTAAAGGTTTTTTGATTCAACACACTCCAGAGAGTTTTTGATTTTATCAAAATGTCATACTCTTTAAAGAGAAATTTACATTTAGGTAAATCACGAAACTTTCCATTTTGCTAAAAGTTCAGCTGTTTTTTTATTTTTTATTTTTAACTTTTTAAAGATTTTATTTATTTATTTGACAGAGAGAGAGAGAGATCACAAGTAGACAGAGAGGCAGGCAGAGAGAGAAGAGGAAGCAGGCTCCCTGCTGAGCAGAGAGCCCGATACGGGCCTCAAACCCAGGACCCTGAGATCATGACCTGAGCTGAAGGCAGAGGCTTTAACCCACTGAGCCACCCTGGTTCCCTCAGCTGTTTTTTAGACAATGTCTGCTGATATGAATCTACAAACTACTTTTCTTTGATATTTTTAAGTGAACAATTTTCAAATGGTAATCTTATGTAGTCAAACAATATAGGCAGATGGCTCAATCCCTTGGAACTCCTGATGTGTCACAAGAAGAAAAACTGTCAACATATTCTTTCTTTACAAATATACTATGTGAGAATTTATGTCATTTCTTGCAGAGCTGTAATACTATTACACTGATGAGACCGAAAAAAATAAATACAGTTTTAGTAAAATACCTGTGAAAAACTTCTTCAATGAAATAATGGTTAACAATTTTATAGATTATTCAAAGATTGCAACACTCCATGACACTTTCATTTTTCACGTCAATTGATCATATAATGAGACAGGGAATAAAACCCCAAGAGAGAAATAATATCAAGAAAATGTATTTAGCATTTGCAAAAAGTAGTGAAGCAAAGAGATTTTAATATGAGAAGCTTTTGGAATGAAAAGTAAATCTATAATTTGAACCCCATCTGGGTAAAGAAATGACCTCTGATATAAAATATATACTCAGTGTGTCATACACAGTACAAATATACAAAACGTTATATACTTTCTGAATTAGTGTAAAGCCAAGATTTTATGTTGTACATGATGTGACACTGTGACTTCCGAGAGACCCTAGTGACATCAAAGTACACATTGTGTGACGTGCATTTTATCAAATAACAAAAAAAAATCAAACCAATCCTTGGCACTAAAGTTACTAAATATTTTGGTTTTATTTTATTCATTTCCTTTTTCATTCCCTTTGGGAGTTTCTTAGAGAAAATCTAGTCCATGCGTCTCCTTTTAAAGAAGAGAAAATAGAATTTACCAACTGGTCAACTAGATAACACAGAGAGAAATCAAGTAGGGACTAGAAGTTAGTTTCTTGATTCTTCCATCTTGAATACTCTTTACCTCACCCATAGCTCCCAGTAGAAGGAAACAATGCAGCAAGTTGTGCCACCATCTTTCTATTTTAAAAATTCACCTTACAAAGCAAGGCTGTCAGTATTCTGCTTTCATAAGGGGTGAAGTCATCCTTTCCTTTTGGGCCAGTCTAGATGTGGCCAATCACAAGGAATCTGTTGAAAGCTATTTTAAAAATCGCTAACATTTAGTCAACTTGAAAAGGTCAGACCAATCAAAGCATGAGAAAAATGTCTTGATTAGGGAGTTAGTCACTTTTTACAGGGAACGGAAAGTTAAGACCTAATTTGCTGTGACAAGACTTATGAAGTAGAATTTCTGGCTGGAGTTTCTAAAGAATACAGTCTTTGGAATAAAACCTTGGAAAATTTTCTGCAAAGAACTTCAGCAATCATTTTAATAATGTTTTTGAAGTCCAATAACTATCTCCCTGTGTGATTGTAAAAGCAAGGTCATTTGATAAATGACTGTTTTACAAGAAAGAAAAATATTTGAAAATGAAATCACTGTATAATAGAATCCAGCATACTAGAAAATATGTATATCCATGTTATATTCACATGTAATAATTACCATTAAGGCAACTATTTCAATGCTGACAAAAGCCAATGCTGAAAATAACAAAGCAAAACAAAAGGAAACCAAACTATAAACCAATTTGGAAGTCATTAAATCAAAGTCAAATTATGGCATGCAATTGGAAACCCTGGTTGCCTTTGGGGAGAGCTGGGTAGTTGGGGTTGGGACATCAACTTTTTATTATATATATATCCTTCCATGACTTTTGAATTACATTCCATCAAAGGAATTATTTATTCAAAAAGATGAATTAAATTATGCACACTAGTATAAAAACAAATTATATCCTATATATGTATTTTTATAGGTTCTACATGTAATAATATTTGCTTTAACTCTATATTCAAAAATTAAGGCTGTTGGCCTATTTCTGATAGTTATTTCAGTTACCAATTTAGGAATGTTCATTGTATACAGGACTGCTGTCTGCATGGAAAAAGCAATAAAAATTAAAGAAAGAAGTTTAGAGTTGGACTATTAAGAACAGGAACTTCCTACTTATAAATTCTTTTCTTCCTTCCTTCCTCCCTCCTTCTCTCCCTCCCTTCTTTTCTTCCTTCCTTCTTTCCTTGCTTCCTTGCTTCCTTCCTTCCTGCCTTCCTTCCTTCCTTCTTTCTTTCCTTCCTCCCCTCCCCTCCCTTTCCCATTCTTCCTTTCCTCTCCTCTCTTTTTTCCTTTCCTTTTTCCTTTCCTCCCTCCTTCCTTCCCTTTTACTTCCTTCTCCCTTTTTTTCTGGATGCATCCAACAATATTTTGTGGCATGCCAACTATATGCTGAGCACTGTGCTAGCTACTAGTGCACTGTGGGCAAAACAGACTTAGAACTTTGCCATCTTGAAGTTTAGAGTCTACTGGGAAGGATAAACACTTAACAAAGAATTCCAGAGTTACATGACACTGTTGTTGCAATAAAAAGGAACAAGGCACTAAGAGAGTGAATACATAGGATTCTGGGAGAATCTGGGAGAGTCAGGGAAAATTCCTAGAGGATGTGATATTTAAGCTTGGACCTGAATAATGAGACAAAATTGGCCAAACGAAGGCATGGGAGAAGAACATTCCAGGAACAGGAAACAGCAAGTATGAAGGGTCTAGTTGGGAGCAATCTGATGCATGGTGGGATGTGCATGGAGATTAGTGGAAGGGGAAAAAACAGTAGCCAAATAAGAGACTGGGGAGAGGAAGGTTATAGCAGACCTTATGTTCTTTGTTAAGAATTTGAAATTTTATGGGGTGCCTCGGTGGCTCACTTGGTTAAGCATCTGACTCTTGATTTCAGCTCAGGTCATGATCTCAGGGTGATGGGATTGAGCCTAGTATGGGGGCCCATGCTCAGTGGGGAATCTGCTTGGGATTCTCTCTCTGCCCCTCCCCATCCCCCCTCAAATAAATAAATACATATTTTAAAGAAATGAATTTAGAATTTTGTTCCAAGTTCAACTGAAAGTCATGGAAGGGATTTAAGAAGAATGATGCCATGATCCATTTTACATTTTACAAAGGTCATTGTGGTTGCTTTGGGTGAAAGTTGAAGGGGCCAAGAGTATATGTGGAAAAACAATTAAAAAGCAACTGGAATACTTCTAATGAGATGCTGACAGGGTCATGTGCTCATGTTGGCTGTGAAAGAGAGGAGTGAGCAGGTTTGGATACACTGAGGAGAACCTGGTGATTCATGAGATGTGAGGAGTCAGATGTGCATCTTGTTCCACTGGCTCCAGAACTGATCACTGCAAGGGGGAGTTTCAAAATCCTTTTATTTTGAAAATAAACAAATAAATTAAAAAAAACCTTTCACTTGCATTTCTTATTTTGAAATTTTCTGAAGTGTGTACAGAACATTTTAAAATTTATTCCAGATATTTACAGACAACAATTTCATTTTATTACATCAATTTCAGTTTTAGGTAATATACTATAGACACACACACACACACACACACACACACACACACACACACACACTTTGCCCAGAGATGGCAATATGTAATTTAAAAACAGCAGACAGTTCTTATGTTAGCTTAGGGTCATTTAAAAAAATATTAAACATTTACCATGCAGTTATACAAACCTTGTTGTTAATTCTTTCTTTTACTCATTTGCATAGTGTTATGTAAGCCACTATATGAACTAAACAAAATTTAAACTTTCACATTGAGTTTGTTTTTATTTTTATTTATTTTTTAAAGACTTTTTATTTATTTGACAGAGAGAAACACAGCTAGAGAGAGAACACAGCAGAGGGAGTGAGAAAGGGAGAAGCAGGCCTCCCGCTGAGCAGGGAGACCATTGCAGGGCTCAGTCCCAGGACACTGGGATCATGACCTGAGCCGAAGGTAGATGCTCAGTGACTGAGCCACCCAGGCACCCCCTAAGTTTTTTTTTTAAGGGAAACCATCACATGTGCCCAGAAATAGCTGGGGGACCTATATAGAACTGCTTACTCTTTTCTTCTCAGAAAGAATTGACACTTTACATGGTGACCTACTAGGATTTGACCAAAGAGAGATTATCTCCATAAAGTCCTTTCTTTTACAGCACAGTGATGAGTGGAAAGAGGTGGGTAGTTAAACATTTAGATTTAAATATTCAGATTTCATATTACAGACACCTATAATAAAATTTGAGGCAGCAAACCTTTGAAATATGACTTCATTCATACTTCTCTATAAGTCTTTGGAAATCATTGCTAGTTAGGTCTCTGTGTTTGAGGCATCCATAATATAAAATAATTTAAATAATTTTTATGTCTTTGAGGTCATTTGTTCTTAATCATCCGTATAAGAAAAAACTATAGCTAGATACAAGTAAACAGCAGATATCCATGTGGGTATTATGACCCCCTTCTTCTTACCAATTAAATAATGCTACTGCTATTATTCTATCTACAAAAAAACCCAGAATCAGAGTGTTGGAAATAAAAACTATTAGGGAGAAATGTTCCCTAAGAGCTTTCCTACTGTTCCTTCCTCAAATTAAGCCCATGCTGACCAAGCAGGGCAAGCATCAATTTTGGAAAGAGTAACAGAGTTGTCATCTGAGGTCTTAGGTCCACGGTCTTTTCCCTACTAGAAATGTGACCTTGGACAAATCCTAACCTTTCCTGTTATACATTTTCACTGATAAAATTGGGTTTATGCCACCTGTCTGACCTATCTTACTGATTTGTTATAGATGGTGAATACCTTTTAAATCACGTGTTCTGGAGGTATTGTTTTAAACAGAAGACACAGCCACAGGCTGCTTACTGTGTGTGAAATATGGATTTGGGATTAAGTAGCCCTGAGATCTATCAAAAGTGGGCCACTTTTGAGTTGTGTGACCTTCATGACAGTATTTCAAGTCTCTTCTTGTGTAAAGCGGCGGGGATCACAAAGAGTTTTCTAAGGTAATGGTTTCTTCTTTTTTTTAAAATTTTATTTATTTTTTTTTATTGTTAATAAATTTTTTTTTTCCAGTTTCTTAACCTGAGTGGTGGGAGCTTTTTCAGTCTGCAGGGGATATCTGGCAATGACTGCAGGCATTTTTGGTTACCGCAACTGGGGGGTGCTACTGGCTTCTATGGGTAGAGGCCATGAATGCTCCCAAGTACCCTTGAGTACATACTGCCCACCTCCATGACAAAGAATTATTTTGCCCAAAATGTCAATAGTGCTGAGGTTGAGAAACCTTGTTCTGAGGCCTCTACTTGCGTTAAAGTTTTATTCAAAGGGAAAGACATTTAATAAATTACCCACTTGACTAATAAGTATTTAAATTTACCAAAACAGATGAGTGGTTATTTACTTCTACTATGAAAAGAAACATTACTGTCTATAGTGAGGTTGTCCACTAACATGTAAAGAGTGCTAATTATTTAGCACTAAGAGAAGCAAGAGATTAAGCATCTTTGCCATTATCACCAACCACAATTCCACATGTTATGTGTCTTTGGGTGTCCCATATCCTCAAGATATAAAATTGGAGGCCAAAGGACAATTATAGTTGAAAGAAGAAGTATTTTTGTTAGTTGTTGTTAGCATAGCAATGAATAACATGAGTCTTAGCATGACACTGCTTGGGTTCAAGTCTCATTTTCACTATTCACTATGTGAACATGGGAAACCCATCTGTGCTTCAAGCTCCTCATCAATAAAATGTGATTGATAATATAGTTTGTGTTTTAAATGAGATCACTCCAGAAAAGGTCTTAGCATGGTGCCTGACACAAAAGAAATACTCGATGTTAGTTATTGTTATACTTAGACCTAAAGGTGAATTTTTATTAATTATATTCCAGGATGCTTCTTTATTGTAACCAGACAGATTTACTGCCACTCACAAGTCTTTGTTGATACTATATTTTGGTTTGGGGTGTGTTTCTCTACCTGGGGAAATTATACTTATCTCTATCCATATCCTTCACACTATATTATTATTCACATATAGATACACAGAGACATCAGCCTCCCTGGCTGGAGTGACACACTCATACTCCCTGACTGACCTCTCTATACACATAGCAGGCATACTGGGCCCTCCATAAATGTGGAACCTGGATCAATACTGGGGTATCTCTTGCTCTAGGAACAAAGGATAAAATTGAATGCTCAAGCTGCAATTAAATTTTAGAGTTGAGAAATTGAAGAAGAGGAAAGTTTCATGTTTGACAGGATAAGATTATGGAGAAAAATTAGAATTCAGCAGGATCCATTTATAGTGAGTTTCAGGACACGCTTTTTCTAAGTGGATACGCACTGCCTGGGTTCTAAACAGATGATACAAGAGATTCTGGTTTGATTCTACTGTGCACAGTATGTATTAAAAATTTAGCAAAAAGAATCACTGCATACTGTATCTGGTATATGGACTTTCCTGAAATAAGGATAAATTACTCCACATGGTAGATTTTAGATATGACTAATGCTGCTTAACAAATTTTACATGACAGTAATAAGCTTAGTCTCATAGTAATAGCTAAAAAGATATGAAAATATTAAGTCAAATAAAAGTACCCCATCAATAATTCTGACCTACAAAACATGCTTGACCTTCTCCACCAAACTAAAAGAAAAAAAAAGAAAGAAAAGATTGGTTTCAGTACTTCCATGTTACAGATGTTAAAAAGTGACCACTAATGGGATGTAGGTACATGATCACAACTATCCACAGACTAATTAAAAATGACTGTCACTCACATTGTTCACAGCATATCAACAGTAGCAAACATTACTAGGTTCACTTTAATTCGGAGTTGTGTCAGAGTAGCTAACAGAGAGGATCACAATTAGTGCTCAAGTTCATAAAACCTCTTTGAAGCTTGTTTATAGTTTGTTTTTATGCCATTGCTTTATAAAATGTCAAGGACCAATTTCTTAAAGTCACATGCAGACGATCAGGTAATGATGGTGGATTGAACACAGAAATACAGTTTTTTCTCCATCTGACAACACACAATTTTAATTAGGTATAAACCTATAATGACAAAAGAAACAGGAGGGGACAGCAACAGAATTTTTAAAGCCAGAAAGTTAATGAACAAGTAGCAACTCACTTAGAAGACCTGAAAAAGCTGAACCCTAATCTTTTTTTTTAAGATTTTATTTATTTATTTGACAGAGAGAAACAGCTAGAGAGGGAACACAAGCAGGGGGAAAGTGAGAGAGGGAGAAGCAGGTTTCCCCGCAAGCAGGGAGCCTGATGTGGGGCTCAATCCCGGGTCTCCGAGATCATGACCTGAGCCGAAGGCAGTTGCTTAACCAACTGAGCCACCCAGGCACCCCATGAACCCTAATCTAACACACACCGATGCCAAGAAACGACACAATAACCAATATGGAACTTCCCAAAGGCTAAGGAATTGATCATGCTAGATATCTAGGGAAGGAAGGATGAGAATGGGACAAAAAATAAGAGAATTGTTCAAAAATATTTTTTAAAAAATCAATTAGATATTGATTCCCTTCTCCACTGTGTCAGAAACTGAAGTTTATTTTCTGGAAAGGGTGAAAGGGAGACTCAGCACAGCTGAATGCATATTGTTATGATGAATGTAACATCCTTTCTCATTCATCTCTCAGAAGCCAATAGATCGGTAGATACTGGGGGCTCTTTCTCTGTGAATGTGACCAACACACAACAAAAGGCCCAAGGATACTGACAGCAGGGGTTTCCCAGATAGCCAGACAAGCAAACCATGAAGCCTATGATGAACAGGCTGTGAAGAGTTTCCAAGAACCTTCTGACTGCCTTACACTTAATTATGAGCAGACAATCAAAGACAACTAAAAGGGTGAAGGAAGCCTTGGACATGAGGGAGACCCATACAAGCAAACAAACAGACAACAGGAACTTGGGGAGAATAAAGATTATGTAGGGAGAAAAGCAACCTCCTCAAACAAAACAACTCACTGAAATGTTACCAGAGATGAGACATTAGTGCCTCTACATGGCAAGACTAGGCTGCTATAGATGGATGTACATAAGGAAGTAAAACACTTATTGAAAAATATGTATCCAGGGGCACCTGGGTGGCTCAGTTGGTTAAGCGACTGCCTTCGGCTCAGGTCATGATCCCGGAGACCGGGGTTCGAGCCCCACATCGGGCTCCCTGCTCGGCGGGAAGCCTACTTCTCCCTCTCTCACCCCCCCTGCTTGTGTTCCCTCTCTGGCTGTGTTAAATAAAATCTTTAAAAAAATATGTATCCAAAAAGGAAAAAAAAATCAGTAAGAGGGTTGGAAGATAAAGTTTAGGAAATCTCTCAGAAATTAAAGCAGAAGAGACAGAACATTACTACACGGAACGGCACAGCTTTGATTAGTGTTTCCATACTCACAACCAACCTGTGGATGGAGATGAAGCCAAAATCACTATATAGAAGGATGAGCAGGCAGGACATGCACAAATGTGTAGTAGGAGTGAGAATTTGAAGGAGACTTTTATCTTTATAATAACCAAAAGTCAGTAGATTAAATCAACAAACTGATTCCAATAAAGTAATAGGAAAACGAAGTTGTGGTACAAGCATGTTATTAAAGACATGGAAGTAAATCATGAAAGTCAGCTATAACAGATTCAGATGGTTGCCTCTGTTTTCTTTCTTTTTTTTTAAATTTAATTTTATTTTTTCAGGGCTCCAAGATTCATTGTTTATGTACCACACCCAGTGCTCCATGCAATTTGTGCCCTCAGTACCCACCACCAGGCTCCCCCATCCTCCCCCCTTCCAGGACCCTCAGTTTGTTTCTGAGTCCAAAGTCTCTCATGTTTCGTTTCTCTCTGCAGATTACCCTACTTCCCATTTACTTTCCTTCTCCTACTGTCTTCTATATTACCCTTTATGCACCACAAGTAAGTGAAACCATGTGATACTTGACTTTCTCTACTTGGCTTATTTCACTCAGCATAATCTCTTCCAGTCCAGTCCATATTGCCACAAAAGTTGGGCATTCATCCTTTCTGATGGAGGTGTAATATTCCATTGTATATATGGACCACATCTTCTTTATCTATTCATCTGTTGAAGGGCACCTCGGCTCTTTCCACAGTTTGGTGATTGTGGACATGGCTGTCTCTGTTAAGTCAGATAATGCTGTGGGGGGGGCGTGGTGGGGGAAGAGAGGAGATGGTTCTCTTTTTTATAAGATGGCTTTCACAACATGTCTCCTAAGTGTATGTCCATGTAACTATGATGAAAGTAGCAGCACATGCAATGTATATGAAATACACAAACACAGATATCAATGAGGACATTCCATTCCCAAATACAGAGAAATGTTAACTGTGCATTTTAATTACTTCACTGTCAACTGTTGTTTTTTAGTGTAGAAAAAAACAGAAGGTCTTATGATTATAGTCCTGGAAGCAGGGAATGATCAGTAACAGTCTTGACATGTTCTTAGGTAAAAATTTGGGGAAATGGAGAGCATAATACAGTGAGCTTTTAAAATAAATATAAAATTGAATGTATTCAATTCTAATGACTGCCCTTTTCTTTGAGAAACATAAGTTTTGGATTTCAAATTGCAAATTACACTGATAGCAGATGGTCACTTCTTTATTTTTTTAAATAATATAATCTGGCAAACTAGATAAATTGGCCACTTTATGATGGTCTACTTCGTTCGTTCATTCATCCATCCATCCATCCATCCATTCATTCATTCAAATAGTTCAACTGGTTCTCAAAATTTAAAAGTTTTGGAACCAGTGTTATAAATCACGTTCAAAATTGTCATTACTTTTATGGAAAAAAAAATCTGCTAACTCTGTATTTTCTAACTACAACAGCCCAAGATAAAAACCCCATGCCTGCACACAAGAGCAATTCCTCTTTATTTTGAATCACATGGTATTATATGGCCATTGGTGTACCATTTTTGTGACTTGCTGATGACTGACACAGCAGGATGCAATGCACTTAAATGAGCTGGAAAATGGAAGTCCCTCAAAAGCTCAGAAATCAATATAACATGGAAAGATAGACAAAAGAAGAAGAAAACAATATAAAACTTAAAAGTGCTAAGCAGGTCACAGGAATTCAAATGTAAATAGTCCCAGTTCCAAATCAATACTAATCAACTATATGTCTGCCTCCATTTCTTTTAAAGAAATTACTGAAATTATTGAAATACTTGAGTCAATTAACTTTTCAAAACTTTCTCATCATATTCCATTTAAAATTTTGCCTAAATTATTGAGTTACTGAATATTTTAACAACATGTATATGTCTTTCTTCCCTGAACAAAGGGAGAAGAAAATGAAGTAGTGAAAAGAAAACGCACAATTCATGGAGCCTCTCCTTGGATATGAATCTGATAATATATTTGTGGATGACTGACTTTGAATGGCTCTAACTCAGTTGTGGAAATAATTGGCAGTTTTCTTAGTTACATCTTATAATTATGTTTTTAAATAATTAAATAAATTTAAAAAAACACTTGGCAACTTGAAAGGTGGTATGATTGCAGCAAAATTATTTAAAATCCTTTTAAAGGATACAACAGTAAATATAAAACAGTGGCCATTCTACTTGGCAAAACAAGACAATCTCAGGAACACTGTAATTAAACTTCAGTTACTTAACAAGAACTTATTGAACACAATCTATCTGTTGGTTATTCAGAGATAAATGCAACACAGCTGTCCTCAAGAGGAAAATACGACTTTCAGAAGTTTGTGTACTTACTGATTACAATAAAAATTTGAGACAAAATGAAAAAAAAAAGTTATCTTTCAAACCAGTAACTGTCTGACTTCCTCTCCAAGAGAATCTCTCAAATGCTTATCTGGCCCAAAGGTCTCACCCAAGCTATGTTCACATATCCAATTGTGAGAGAGTCCTGACAAAATGTGCTACCACAGTCCTGTAACCACGGTTTGAGTCAACATATTTACCTCAAATATCGTTCCTCTTTTTGGCGTTCTTATTATTACTGGCCTCACCATTTTCCCAGTCAGCCATAAGTAACACTTATTTTCTTTGACTAGTCTTTCTGTTAACTTCCCTTCCTAAAAGTTGATACATCAATAAGATTTATACCTCTGAAGATTACCCACTCCTCACATCCGGTCTTTTTCAGATTCTAATCTGTTATTTTTCACCTAGATAATCAGTTTCCCTATTAGGTCTCTGGCTTCTGGTTTCTTTATTCTCTTACAGTCTATTATGAGACTACCTAACCATTTGGGCTTGCTTGCTTCCCTCCTTTTTATAGAAAAAAATATTTATTTATTTGAGAGAGAGAGAGAGGGAGAGAGAGAGAGAGAGAGAGAGAGAGAGAGAGAGAGAGAAAATGAGTGGGAAGAGGAGCAGAGGAAGAAGCAGGCTTCTGCTGATCAGGGAGTTTGATGCAGGGCTTGATTTCAGGACCCTGGAATCATGACCTGAGGTGAAGGCGGATGCTCAACTGACTGAACCACCCAGGAGCCCTTGCTTCCCTCTTTAGTGAAAACATATCTTTGTTATAATTTTTCTGGCACTACTCTCTTTCAGCAGGTCAGCTGGCCGAACTGCTTCAATGGGCTGTAATACTACCCAGCTTCCAAAGTCAATACAGGTTTTCTCATCTCCGTGTGTCTCTCTTAACACCAGTCTTCCAGCAGTGCCTTTCTACTTCATTTTGGTTGGCCTAAATGCTACCCTTCACTAAGGTATAGCTCACATAACACTTTCGCACTAAACTCAGAGACATTCTTCTTGGTTTCACTTACATCTTTGCCTAATGCCATGCTGGACACAAGCATTCAAGAAATGCATGAGTGAATGAATCATTTCTTATTAGTACCTTGAAAAACTTCAATATTGTAACTCTGCTGATGAATCATAAGACTTAAGATGCTGAACCATATAAGTGACGACCTCCATAGTTTGAAAAAGTTATGCCTATAATTGTTATGGCTAGACGCCAGGGTGTCTACAAATAGAGAAAGGCAAAATTTAAGACTGAACTATCTTTGCCCTCTCAGAACTAGCAGGACTATCATGTTTTTTTCTTCTAGGAAAAGGGCTAAAGGAATGCTTCTCTCTGCTTCATTTATTGGGCATTTTAAAACCCTTGTGCTATGGACAACTTCTAATGATTTCTTCCCCAAATGGCAACCTCAAGGGCTACCTGGAAAAAAGTATACTTCAAGTAAAAAGAAAAGACCACAAAACACAACACACACAGGTGCACACTCTGTGTGCACACACATGACAGCAGGCCTGATAATTATTGAATGGGGGCTCTTGTCGACACTTCACTGTTTATTCAGCTTGTGAACTTTTTTTCTCAGTATCACAGTTTTTGTGAATGTACTAGAACATGTGACAGAACGGTAGCCCCTAAAAGATATGTCCCATCTTAATCTCCAGAAGCTGTGAAGGTTACTTTACTAGCGGAAAAAAAGTTTTTGTACATGCAATTAAATTGAGGCCCTTCATATGAGGAGATCATTGTTGATTCCCTGCATCAGCCCCACATCCTATGACAAGTGTCTTATAAAAGAAAGGCAGAGGGAGATCTCAGACTGACAGAAGAGAAAAAAAAAACCACACAAATGAGAGAAGGAGGGCAACATTGACCGTAGAGGCAGAGACTGGAGTGACGTGGCCAAAAGTGAAGAATGCTGACAACCACCCTCCGCCAAAGGAGGTAAAGATCCTTCCCCAGAGTCTCCAGAGGCAGTGCAGTTCTTGATTTCAGACTGCCCGCCTACAGAACAGTAAGCGAGTATCCTTTTGTTGTTTTAAGGCACCCAGTTTGTGGTAATTTGTTACAGCAGCCACAGGAAACAATAAAGATACCACAGTAAGCTTTTAGTAAGGTAAGCATTACAAACTGTTGCTAAATTTCTCCTACACTTTGAAAAGTGCCTTTTTTTCTCCACTTGAACCTCCTCTTAGTTCTCCAGGGCATAGCTTCCACTTGGAAAGATACTCAGAATTCATTTGTACCCCTTGTACCTGAGTTATAGAATCTTGCTTTCTCGACAATGGCAGCCTGACTGAAGAGGTAACCCAGACATGTTGGGTCCCTTGCTTGCAGAGCAAAGAGCTCTGGAAAGTATAGAGATTATGATTATGGTTAAAAAAATATCAGATCCATCAGGTCAGGACAGATACAGACAGATATATAGATATAGATATATAGGTGTGGACATATGATTTTAAGATTTTTGTTTGCAGACCTTAAAAGTCCTAGCAGTACAGACAACGGTGATTCTCAGCCTCCATTCCAGATGTAATAAAGTAATATTTCAGATATAGGGAGATGCAGGGGATCTGGGAAACTAGGTGAAAATGTTTTGCGAGTATTTATGATGTCCATTCCCAGTTAAAAATCACTGTCATAGGGTGCCTGGGTGGCTCAGTTGGTTGAGCGACTGCTTTCAGCTCAGGTCATGATCCGGGAGTCCTGGGATCGAGTCCTGCATCTGGCTCCCTGCTCGGCGAGGGGTCTACTTCTCCCTCTGACCTTCCTCCTCTCATGCCCACTCTCTCTCATTCTCTCTCTCTCTCAAATAAATAAATAAAATCTAAAAAATATCATTATCATAGATAGCTGGTGTTGAAGATCGTTAGGCCACTGAGATTCTCACTTTATTAGTCAGTGCCAAGACTAACCCAATAGCTTGTGTCGATACACCACAATGGCAAGGACTTCTTCATTTGCAGGAAGAAAATAAATGAAAAGTGAAAATGTCATCTTACAATATTAATATCATTAAAACACGTGCATTTTGAATTACCAAACTGAATACAAAATGGTCTTTGCTAAGGAATGACTTGACCATTATTTTAATAACTTGGAGAATCTTAGTCATATCTCCCTATTGAGAAACTGTTCTCATAAGCCATAAAAGTCAACTTCCATCTTGTTCTCAATACACCATTGTAAAGATACAATAAGTTAATGATTAGGTTCTTTTAATTACTGCAGTTTAAAATAGAGTGTTCGTGAGGTGCCTAGTAGGTGCAGTCGGTTAAGTGTTTGACTCTTGCTTTCGGCTTGGGTCCTGATCTCAGGGTCGTGAGGTCGCTCTCAGTCCGGAGTCTGCTTGGGTTTCCCTCTCCCTCTCTCTCAGCCTCTCTTCCCCCATGTGCACTCTCTCTCTAAGTAAATAAATTTTAAAGAAAAAAATAGAGAGTTCACTTAGTTACCACGCTACTTTCATTCTTATGATCATTTTCACAATTGGTGGAAGTTTTCTGACATGAGTGCTTATACAGCCTTGACTTAGTAAATGTCAGCCCAAAGGAAAAACTGCAAATTACCTTATTAGGTTAATGAAGCATACAATCACATTATAAAAGCATTTCTATTTCTATGAGGCCTTAGCAAGTTCTTTAAAGTAAACATATGGTTTGACAAGCCACATGCAATACCCATCGCAAATGTCATAAAAATACCTTAAGTCTAATTTAACTTCTGGGTTAACACTAATTTTGACCCAATTGTTACAGGCCTTCTAAATGGAAAATTTACTAATGTCAACATAGTTTTTAACTTTAAATGCTCAAACAATCATTAGTGGGCATTAAATTACTTATCTATATATAGTCAGATAATTATATTCAGAAAGAAAGTGTAAATCCTAAATTAACAAAAGCCAAATTTGTGTGCAGGGAATTAACAGTCACAGTAAATTGACAAATCAATTATTAGTTTCACTTTGTCTATTTTAAGACGTGAAATGAGACTACTTGCTTTTTTGCTTGCTATTTAAAAAAAGACTATAACTTGCTGCTTTTTAAATAGTGAAAAAATCTGATGAACTAGCCACTCTTCTATCTGCTTTTCTCACATTAACTTTTGCAGCTCACGAGACATTCTATTCATGAATGTTCTAAGTACTTCCATTTTCTTAAGTGCCTTGAAAAGAAATTTCATGCTTGAAGATCGGTGGAAGAGGAAAAGTGTCTATTAAAATGTACTTGAGAGAACAGAAGTACAAAAAAATGGGAATGAGAAAATAGGAAGCAAAGGTGAACAGAAGCAGATCCAGAAGACAAGCAACTGAATAAGGAAAAAACCAACAAAACCAGAGAAACATTTCAAGGACAAATTCATATTCAGGCATTATCACTAGATGTTCTATTTGATAAGACACAGGATCTCTTAACAGTGGGATAAAATACAAATGAAGACCATTCTAAATATTACAAAAGGGTCACAATTAGAATTTAACAAAGGAAGAAAGAAGGAAACGGCAATCAATACACACTTGTATAGAAATACATCAAGAAGCACAGCATGTACCTGTAAAATGGAGGCACAATACGAATGTAACAGACTGTTGCAAAGATGAAATAACATATGAAAATTCCTTGTAAATATAAGACACTCCAAAAGCAAAAGAGAGATTATGATCATTAATCAAGGAAAGCTACACTTATAAGGCCTTGACTTTCTAGTTGATTAAAATGCTCATTTGAATGACAGCTGATGTTCAGTCATAGCTGAAATTATAAACAAGGACACAAAATCTTGGCCTCTTCTTGCGGAACAAGGGTCATCTCTGAGGTTGACCAAGACTGTAGTATTAAGTCTTCGTAGACAGGCTTCTCTCTGTCTGTCTATCTATGTACCTACCTACCACCTTCTTATTTGGATTTTAGCAGAATTTGTGCATGCCAGACACTCAATAATAAAGTAGTAAGTGGAACTAGTGAACTCATTTCTCATTCTGGGCCCCTCAGACTGTAAAGTCTGTTTGACTAAACTTTAGAGATTTGCCTTAAACTCAAGATGCCAGTTAACCCTATAACCAAGACCAGTTTCCTGGCTGAAGTGTGATGTGTAACTGTTTTTTTTTAAACTCCTATTTCTTTCTCCAAATTCAACCTACCGATCTGTGTTGACCTTCAAAATCCATCTAATTTTTCTTCCTCTGTCTGATCTGGAATTGATTTATTACCAGGATTCCCAGTTAAATCTTCATAGCTCAGCCAGACTCCTGGGCCCTTGTCTGTCTGTCTCCCTCATCCATCAAGTAGGATCTTCAATAGCAGCAGGCAATCAAATCAAAACTAATAGTTTTAGTGTGGCTTATTCTGTTGTCCTATAGTATACAGCTACTGAAAAGGGTGAGTTACACATGTTGGATTTTATTTATGAGATTTAAACCTGAGTAAATGCTACTATGATTTGTCCATTCATTTATCAAGTATTGACCTACACTCTAGGGATTTGAAGATGAAAACACTGTAGTCCATTCTTTAAGAGTTCCAAGTGCAGTAAGGGAAATTGACACATGGTGATATGTACACCAAATGAGAGAAATGCTCTAACAAAAGTATGAGAAAGAGACCTGCTAACACTTGAGAAGTGTTATTTAATTCTGTCTAGTAGGAGTGGAGTCAGGGAAAGCTTCATACAGTTGACATTGACATGCATCTTAAAATTTGAGTAAACAGGCACAGACAATAGAGGCAGGAGAGGGAATTCCAGATGGCAGGCATTGTACGTGCAAAGGGTGGAGTCATGGAAGTCCATGCCTGGCTCAAGGTGTAAGCTTAGTAGTAGGGTAAATGAAATGACAAGATAGGATGGAATCAGATCGTGAAGGGACTGCCCTTTATCCTCGAGCCAAGGGGCAAATATGATTATTTTTAAGCAGTGAATCTAGCATTATTCCAATTTTACAAAGATAATTTTCTTGCCAAAATAAACTATGAGTCTGACAAACTGACTTTATTTTAATCTTGGGAATTTTGGACTAAAAATTCTTATGCCCATTATAGGATTTCTACTTTCCATTGCTTCTACTCTTGGCCCTGATGATTATACACAGAAATGATGATTGCATGAAACTCATGAAACTGCATGTAAGTTCTAACTAATAAGGCAAGAATAATCACAGATCCTATAGTCTGTCCTTTTCTTGGTATATCTTTGCAAGTAAATTAGGTAATGTCCATTTTTAAGCATGGAATCTCAGAAGCAAAGATATATCCAGGGAAAATTTGTAGAGAAAGGAATAAGTAAAAATGTCTGCCGAGGTAGTTCCTGGGTGTTTCTACTTCTGTTAACTTAGCCAGTCTGTGATAAGAAAATAGGCATGATTACTTCTCTGTGGGGCCAGATTGCTAAAGAGAATTTACCATTTGATTCTACGTCCATGATTCCTATATCACCTGATGGGGTGATTCTTCCTTTGTAATTAACTGCGTTGTTCTAAACTCCTTGATTCCCTGATGACAGATCTTGTTCTATTCATAGTTCCAAACATGTCACAAATACGTCTGTAGCATGTTCCATCCAATAGCACGGTAGAACAGATTCAGATTCCACAACAGACATTCTAAATCCAAGTCCAGCTGTAAACCTACATACACTGCAACTGTATTTGCTGTTAGGAATACTGGATCTACCAACTGACGGACTAGATGTGAAGTCATTAGACTAAGTAGGCCGTATGTTCCCCACTATGCCATAGTCCCCACTGTTCATTACTCCATCACACCTGGCCTTAGTGTACTTGTTTATATTACATGAACTTCACTTTATAACCCAAGCTGCAGCATTTCTATCTTTTCAAGAACCATATGTTTTGCCTGAAAACGTCTTTAAGAGCTGAGAAGCTGACATTTGGTTTGGGGTTGCCATTAGACTCAAGATCGAGAGAGAACATGACACACAGAGACAGTGGCGAGGCAATGCAGGTGTAGCCGAGAAGTACGCCCTTCAGACACAGAGAGGATGTCAGTACGGGTTGAGAGGAGAGGCAAGGAAGAGTTTTCAGCCTGAGGGAGACTGTGCTCAAAGGCATCCGTCTGACTAATTCTGCTTCCACTAAGCTAATGAGCAGACATAATAAGGATGACAGCTAAATTAATAGGATGTGGATTAACCAAGGACTTTAAAGAAAACAAATATTGAATATGAAAACTTAGCCTCTGTAATAACTACTGCTTTATCCTCTTCATCTGGTACAAGCCCCATCCCCCCACTCCCCACCCCGACATTCATGTACTCACACCTCACCACAGGAGACAGAGCATAGAAGATCTGCTGAGCCAACACGTCTCACTTCTGATGCCATAATGATCTGTTCAAGATTTAGATCTGTAACCTAAGCTAAGCCAATCAGAATTCCTCCTCAGAGAATCTCTAGCTCCAGCTAGAGTTGCCTACTCCACTTTCCGTCCTGCTTAGAACTGAGCAGAGCGCTGCCCTCACCATGTAAGCTGGCCCACCCCTTGCCATGCTCCACGTCTAAAAAGGGTGACATGCAGAGACAAGCAGAGAACAGAAAACCTGGTGTTTCTAGTCATCCTCGAGGACAGCCCTGCTCCTGCCTTTCAAGTGGTTTGTCACTTGTGATCAGAGCTCTAGTGATGAAATAGCAGAACCCATGAATCCTTAAATGTAAGTTGCCTAGGCACAGGAAGTTGATCCAAAAAAAATTCCTCAAATTAACTCTTCCTTGAAGTAGCCATCTATTTGAGACAAAAAGAAACATTTTTGGATTTATTTTCCCTACACCTTGTTCACCAGCTTGTGTCAAGTCTCTATTTTATTTCATGTACATTTATAGTGACTGAAAGAAAATAAAGGCCTATGCACTCCAAATCTGTCAACAGCAGAATTCTCTCTTAATTTGACATTTCTTTCATAGATAGTAACTAATGTTCTCTATGACACTTAAAGTCACCTGCAGCTACTAGCTCATGTATTCATCTAATCAAAGATTCACTTATTTTATTTATCACCCATTATATACAAACGTTACTCCCACTCTCCAATTAGTAGCAAATCCTAATAAACAGCATTGGAGTGGAAATACATTATTCATGGGAATATAGCAGGGCTTTTTTTTCCTTCAAAAAATAATCACTACAGAGGCGCCTGGGTGGCTCAGTTCGTTAAGTGTCTGCCTTCGGCTTAGGTCAGGATCCCAGAGACCCGGAATCGAGCCCCGCATCGGGCTCCCTGCTCGGCGGGAAGCCTGCTTCTCCCTCTCTCACTCCCCCTGCTTGTGTTCCCTCTCTGGCTGTGTTTCTCTCTGTCAAAGAAATAAATAAATAAAATCTTTAAAAAACAATCACTACAAATTATATTTTTATCTAAAAAAATCTTTGTATAAATCCTTCTATAAATATGGTATGTGACATATAATTCTGAGACAAATAATTCATACTACTTACTAACAAACTATACATAATGAGTAGACTGCATAATAGTCTAATTGCATCTCAAGTAATTTTAGCCAAAATTAGGTACATTGTTCAGAAAGCATTTAAAAATGTAATCCATGAATTAACTCTTAAAGTTTCCAAGATAATTGACATTATCAAATCAGAAACATACATTCATCAGAAACACTGAAATCTTTCTTTTAAGAAGAGAAAACAAAAACACTTACTGAACTTTCCTTAAGCTATTTCACATAAAGGCTTCTTACTGAAGCTTTGTAGTAATAATCTCAAATTTTTCTAAAACTCATCATATTGTAAGTATCCTATTTCCAGTGAGGGCTTGATGTGATGGGATGCATTCAACTTAATTTTCCAGACAAGCATTGTCCTTTCCTTTGTTCTCTTCCTTCTCAAAGAACTGCCAAGTTTCCATAAACACAATTCTTCAGCAAGCAAGTGTGAGATGGGTGCCCTGATTTTATTAAACTAGCAACGAAAATTCTCTGAGACTGAGAAATCCTGTAGTCTACCTGAAAGTTTGAGGAGACCATTGTGAGGAAGTCAGAAGGGAGAAGGAATACTGACTGTTCTGGAATCCTAAGGAGCTTGAAATCTTTCTCTCATGCGTACTGTGGACTGGAAGGGGAAGTGGGAGGTACATGCTGACCAAACCACTGGTCCAAGACTTAATTCAATACAGTTGAATTTTGGAAAGTAAAAACTTTGGTAAGGTTTTTCTTTGATTTTTTAAAATTATTCAATTGGATAATATATACTATAACTAGATTTTACAAAGTTTAACTAGGAAAATTTTTAAAAATCCTTAACTGTTTCTGAGAAAGTAACATTGGCCTTGTGTGTTGTGAATTGGAAAAGAAGCCTTCTCATGAGAATTTACTGTGAGGCTCTGGTTTTAAAGCCTTCTGGATATTCTATACATTAGGCCGATCTTCTGTGTTCTGGAACATATCACCGAGGCACATCCTAAAACGTGAATGTTTAGGCATTCAGAAACTAGCAAATCAAATTTCATTGTATACATTTTCATATTAAAAAGAAAAACCTTACTAAATACATTAAGAAGAAAATTAAATGATCAGCAGAACGATGTAATGCAAAGGGCCATATAAATTCTGGAAGAATCAAAATACAAAATGCTCCCTTTAAACTTGGAAATAAGAACTCTCATCACAATCAAAGATATGGAAAAACAAATGACACCACCAGCAGTCATTCTATTGGGGTACATTTCAATAAAACCAAGGCAAAGAGGAGGATAATGGCCTTCAAAGTGTATGCCTTACACCAACACACTTTCTTGTCATAACCAAATATCAGGCATTCTGGTTCCTCAAATATTCTACCTTATCACATCAATTTTAAAAGAATTAGATTAAATTAAAATACTGTTGATTCTGAAGCTGGTGAACAAAATTTAGTATTTCTTCAGAGAAGGCACAAAGTCTCAATGGGTACATCAATTTCCACTGATGGACAAGGGGAAGCCAGATGAAGTGATGGGTGGCTGATCCTGTATATGGATTAGTTAGAAATACCACTTGCAGTTTCATGTTGATGATCTTCATCTTAGGAAAATGGAGAAATTTACACTACCATGGAGAAAAGTTATGGGCTCGATTATTCAATCACAAAAGGATTCTTAAATAAAATTATTCACCACAGAGTTTCTTTAAATAGTGTATTTCCCTTGTGTATATAAATCTTTCATTGATCATTAGCTGCTTAAGAGAGACTGGGGACAGAGCCTCTTAAAACTGACACATTAAGCCATTACTAATTAAAGATCAATCAAAAATGAAAGGAACACTTCTCTGAAGTTATGATGATTCAATTTACCCACAAATCTGTAGGAACATATTAAGTTGGTAGAGTAAGGTATGACTAGAATGCTAAGTGCTTTAACATTAAACCATAAAATACCGGTATCCTATTTTCATAATCATATTCAAGCAGAAGTTACTTTTCATGAAGTGTCTGCATATAATTTAGGAATGCTCAGTTATTTAGCCAAAAATTCAAGAGGAAATTTATGGATGAACATTTCTCTTTATATTCAAATTTTAAATGACATGGGCCTTTTTATAGTTTCTATTTTAATGAACATCAGTCATGTGGTACATACTTTTATTCTGAAACCTCTTTCAATATTCTACACCATAATGTCTTTTGATAGGTTTATTTCTGATAAATTGGCATTTACTTTGCAAATTCTGAAGGAGTTCTTGGTAACATTGGACACTCACTGCATGTTTCTATGCTAGTAAACTTCAATCATTACAAATGATTCAGAAAGCTTTGTGATAACAGTGCCTATCATAGGAAAAGCAGTATTTTTCTGTAATGTGAATATGACTGTGACCAAAACCTTCAGGAGGAACTTTACAGGCATAATGGCTTGATGCTCTGTTTTGTAAAATGTCCTTTGTCTTAAGAAATATTATATTTGGTTTTCCTTAGTTTAGAAAAATAATGTTTTCCAATCTTTCTTCTTGATGGTCATTTACAAATTTGTATAGTATAGTGTCCATTACGTGGTCATTTTTTTAAAGAATGGGAATCATTTTCTTCCGTCAGAGCTATGCACTTACTATATGCATTTGGGTAGACTTGTTGAAGAAGTAATCTAAAATCAAATTTCTTTAAGACAAAACCTAATGTAAGTAGAAAAATTTAATGTGCATATTGTGTTCTTAAAGGGAAAGGAGAAATTAATTTTCTAAAATACTATCCATCCAACAATGAAGCCTATGTCTGCTACCATAGTATGATACTCTAGTAAGAATATAAACAAATGATCAAATAATCATTGGCATTCAGAATGTATTTCAGGAAACTTCCATATACAGCATTCAATATATAGCATTAAAATCTCAACTACTGGTGACAAGAACATACTGACCACTTAATATATATCAGGTGATGTATTGATCTTTACATGCATT
This sequence comes from Spilogale gracilis, assembly GCA_004023965.1. NCBI lineage: Eukaryota > Metazoa > Chordata > Mammalia > Carnivora > Mephitidae > Spilogale > Spilogale gracilis. The sequence goes on along the minus strand of PITA01000068.1, from coordinate 159,799 downwards.
ATCTCATTAAATACCCACATTAACTCCACAGAGGTAGGTCTTTATCACAGCGCCTTTTTTATTGGTTAGGAAAACGAGGGCTGCTTATTCAAGGTTATACTAATAGTAAGTGGCAGAGCTGGATTGTCATCTAGGTCTATGTGACAGAATGACCTGATCTGGGAAGCAGTGCCATATGCTTCCTTTTTATTAGAACCAAAATAATTGAATAATAACAATAACAAAACCATCAAGAAGACTAAGAAGAAGAAGGGGAAGGGGAAAACCATGACAATGAGAACAATTTGTCTTTGTAAAATTTGTGATATAAAAACATACAGTACTTTTTGGTCTGTTTTCTCATCAGTTAAAGGAAAGGTTTGATTTGATAACTATCAAAGTATCTTCACTTTCTAAAGTTCCTAAATTTAGAGCTGTGAAGAGTTACACATATGTAGTTGCTTAGTGGTCAACAACACATAAAACAGTACTCTCAGTTTTGTAACAAAAGAGTAATCTTCATGATTCTTGTCTGTGTACAACAAACTACACCAGAATCAGATCCAAAGCTGAGAATTTCAATGGACTCTCCGCACTGGTTTTGTGACAACACTCTTGGACCTTTTCTTCTTTCCTCCTTTTGGCCCTTTTCCAAGATAAGAACGAGCAGGTGTACTTACACCAGTTTTTAATGCATTTGAACAAATGCTTCAACTGGTTTCCAGATTTTCAGATACCAGTGACCCATAGCCACTGATCTAACCTCTATCTCCATCTTTCTTGGGTTTCAAGCATGCCACAGCTTTAGGCCTTTAGCACTTAACACTTACAAAGGAAGTTCGACTTCTGCTTAGATAGCGATTTTTTTATCTTTTTTTTTCTTTTTATTGTTACTTAATTTTTTCCAGTGTTTCAAGATTCATTCCCCATTCCCCACACCCAGTGCTCTATGCAATAGGTACCCTCAGTACCCACCACCAGGCCCTCCCATCCCCCTACCCCCTTCCCTCCAAGTCCCTCAGTTTCTTATTCAAGTCGCATTTTCACACAGCCTGTTCCTGCTCCCTAGCACTAAAAAAAGACTTTGATTTAAAATCTGTGAGGTTCATCTAAGTTAGGGCATATAATGATCTCATAATACTCCAATTAGTTTCCATTTGTTGATTTCTCATTTGCTTTAGGATATGAAATTATTTAGTAAATAATACTAATATGAAAAATATTCCTCCTTAGGTTAGAATCATAACTTTTAAGGGGCTTTTGGTTTCAAAAGTAAGATATCAGACCACAACAACTGTCAAGAGTTATTACTTTCATTTATCATGGCATGCTAACTTTGGATTGAGTAGAACTGAAGGCCATCAGTTTATATAATTATAATACCAATCTTTATTTGTTTTCACATGCTTTAATTATGATGTCTGTTTGTCCAGAAGCTCCACTTTATGTCTAACAAGTTTCTTGCCAGGCAATAGAGCTATGCTGATCTCTATACCTTTCTCAAGTGGGCAACAAGTACATAATTTTTCATCTAAAACTTGGACTTTGGATACATATGTTCTTATCCAGCATGAAAAGGAAGTTTTTATGTTTTTTTATATGAGTTTGTCAGTGAAAACATGTCTTGTACTTTCCCTGAGGGGCAGTAAAAACAAACTCAACAATATTACATTTGCTCATGACAACGTGAAGAGTAATTGTAAGTACTTCCCTACTTCTTGGAAAGCAAGGTCATATTTGCATCATGTGCAAGAATTAGCAACAAGGTATTTTTTAGCATCAACAGTATTATATGCCACTTTCAGAATTAGGTATCAAATTTACATTGAAATTGTTTTGTTTCGAGGGTATTGATATTAAGTACTTTGGTCCCTGAAAAAGAAAACGAACAAGTTTCCCAATTTTAGTAACACAGTATAGCAACAATTCAGAAAAAGTATGTTTTGCTTCATAGTTATTAAAGTTATTAAAATATACACTAGGAAAGCAAATTTAGGTAATAATTCCCTATGGGATCTTCTTGGATTAAAGACTCAATTGGTATATTTGTAGTAAAACACATTCCAGGTACAATATATTTATATGCACAGCTCCAGGACATATAAGACTCCTAGCTATGGAATGAATAAGTTATGGGAATAAAATATACTGCACGGGGAATAGAACCAATGGTACTGTAATAGCATCGTATGGCATGATACGTACAGATGATACCTACACTTGTGGTGAGCACAGCATAATGTACTGAATGGATGAATTACTATGTTGTATTCATGACACCGATATAGTAGCAAGTGTCAATTCTCCTCAAAAAAAAGCATGAAGTAGAATATGTTTCAATAATTATTTAAGAAACATAATAAATTAAGTATATAATATACATAACAAGAAGTTTTCCTATAAGGATATCAGTCAGATCTATTATATGAGATATGAACATTTTTCCCTCAGTCTACCTGAAATTTAAAATTCTGCGAGTTATAATATGGTGTAACAGGGCATGATGTGCTACTTAAGTTCTGGTGTGATGCCTTATTTTAATTAGCCAGTAGCTAAATTGAATAAAGTTACATGTATGTGTCCCTTTACTTAGATGCCTAAAAATTTGAGGGTTCAATATTGTCATCAACCACTTTCCTCTCCATGTTAACATTGTTGAATCCTTGTTACTTGCTAAGATACAGAAGGTTTGTTTTTTAACAAACCTTATTAACAAACATATTAAATACTTAAGAAAAATAAAAGCACTACTGGGCAGTTTGTTTAGTTCAGTCTCATTTTTTCCCTTGCAGAAAATTTGGAGATGTGTGCCCTTTGTAGCATGTGTACCTTGTCTTCAGTTAGTATTTATTGGCATCTCTTGTGCCCAGGGTACATCACAAAGTTATTGTGAACTTTATTAAGAAACACAGAAGCTAGAGAAAGTACTCAGTTGAGTATTAGTATAAGCAAGAGGAGAAAATAGACTGTAGACATAAAAATTAGGTTTCCATATTTCATCAATCCTTGGCATTTACCTAAATGGACTAGATTTATTTGAAACTCTACAAATGTATTCTGAAAAAAGAGAGGCTGCTTATATGTAATGAGTAAAGAGTGAGAGAAAGCAGTAAGAAGGGAAAGGAAGAATTCTGATTTCTTTTTTTTGCCAAAGATTTCACCCATTTATTTGACAGAGAGAGAGATCACAAGTAGGCAGAGAGGCAGGCAGAGAGAGAGGAGGAAGCAGGCTCCCCACTGAGCAGAGAGCCCGATGTGGGCCAATCCCAGGACCCTGAGACCATGACCTGAGTCGAAGGCAGAGGCCCCAACTCACTGAGCCACCGAGGCGCCCAAGAATTCTGATTTCAAAGGAAACTGACTTTTCCTTCAAAAGCACAATATTACAAAGCTGTGTCATTTTATTAATCTTATCAAAGATTAAAAAGTTATTATACTCATTAGAACTCTAAATTCTAAAACATGTTAGAATAAATGAATTCAGTGAAGTTGCATGATACAAAGTCAATACACAGAAATTTGTTGCATTTCTATACACTATTAACTATCAGAAAGAGAAATTAAGAGAGCAATCCCATTTACAACTGTATCAAAAAGAATAAAATACCTAGGAATAAATTTAACCAAGCAGGTGAAAAACCCGTATATTGAAAAATGTACGACATTAATGAAATAAAATGAAGACAAAAAACCAAATAGATAAATGAAAAGGTATTCCATGTTCATGGATTAGAAGAATTAATATTATTAAAATCTGCAAACTACCCAAAGCAATATACAGATTTAATGCAACCCCTATCAAAATTCCAAAGGCAGTTTTCACAGAAATAGAATAAATAATTCTAAAAATTTTTGTGGAAACATAGAATACTATAAATAGCCAAAGGCATATTGCTAAAGAACAAAGTTGGAGGCATCATGCTCCCTGATTTCAAACTGTATTACAAATTATAGTAATTAAAAAGTATATATTGGCATAAACATGGATATATAGATCAATGGAAAAGAACAGAGAGGCTTGAAATGACTTCACACATAAACTGTCAATTAATTTATGAAAAAGAAGCCAGGAATATGCAATGGGAAAAAGACAGACTCTTTAATAAATGGTGGTGGGAAAATTGGACAGTCACAAGCTAAAGAATGAAACTGGACTACTATTTTACACCATACACAAACATTAATGCAAAATGGATGACCAAATTGAATGTAAGACTTGAAACCATAAAACTTCTAAAGGAAAACAGGCCATAGCTTCCTGACATCAGTTTTGACATGGAATTTTTTGATCTGCTCCAAAAGCAAAAGAAACAAAGACAAAAATATACAAATGGGATAATGTCAAACAAAAAGCTTCTGTATGACAAAGGAAGCCACCAACAAAATACAAAGGCCATGTAATGAATCAGAAAAAAATAATTACAGGTCACATATCTGAGGACCTAATATTGAGAATATACAAATAACTCCAACAACTTAAAAATAACATCAAAAACACCCCCCCCCAATCTGATTTAAAGAATGGAGAGAAGATCTGAATAGTCATTTTTCAAAGGAGGCATACAAATCGTCAACAGGAACATAAAAGGATGCTAAATGTTATTAATCGTCAGGGAAATCGTCAGGTAAATCAAAACCACCCAGAGATACCACCTCGCACCTGTCAGAATGGCTATTATCAAAAAGGCAACAAATAGCAAATGTTGGAGAGGATGTGGAAAAAAAGGAAACCCTGTGCACTGCTAGTGGAAATGTAAATTGGTGAAACCACTGTGGAAAACAGCATGGTGCTTCCTCAAAAAATTAAAAATAGAACTACCATATGATTCAACAATTCTACTTCTGGGAATTTATTTGAAGATAATGAGAACACCAATTTGCAAAGATATCTATATCCACATTACAGCATTGTTTTCAATAGTCAAGATATGGAAACAACCCAAGTGTCCATCAGTGGATGAATGCATAAAGAAGATATGGTGTGTGTGTGTGTGCGTGTGTGTAGCCATAAAAAAGATTGAAATCTTGCTATTTGTGACAACCTAGATGGATCCTGAGGGTATTAAGCTAAGTGAAATAAGTCAGACAGAAAAACAAATATTGTATGTTCTCTCTTACATGTAGAATCTAAAGGGAAAGAAAAAACAAATGAAACAAAAAACAAGTTCATAGATTCAGAGAACAGGCTGGTGGTTATAAGAGGCAGGGGACTGGAGAGTGGGAGACATGGATGAATTTTTTTTAGCTTAAGTTGAATTTAAACATTTTTAAATTTATTACAGCTATTATACACTTTTGATGAGAGTTTATACAACTTCTTTGGTTAGAATTCTGAAAATATAGCAAGAAACTTTAATAAAATTATTTGTTTTTATCTAGTATTTTTCCTTTTAGGAATTCGACCTGTTGAAATAATTATAAAGTCAAGAGAAAATGAGTAAGATCACTGCATTATTACTTATGATGATTTAATTTGGAAAAAAAATTTCTAGTACTATATATGAAATTATAGGACACTCACATGGATATCATGTAGCTATTAAATGGATATTTTCTGAGAACATTCAATAGAAGCACAGATTCTTTCCTATAAACCTCCAAAATTTCTACCATTAACCTGTACAATCATTTTCTAGGCAGAAAACCAAAATTTAAATACAGGGATACCCAGGTCTAGATGTGTAATTGAAGGTAATTTTCAGTCACTTTTAAGTTGTGAAGTATAATGTATCTCACTAGGTCAATGATGGGATGGATTTCTGCTCTGAAAGTCTGTTAATGGTGAATGTAATATCCTTTGTTCTGGAAGTTTCTGAAAATGGGTTCCTGCCTATAACAAGAAGGCCACATTGCTGACTGACACCCTCAGGACTCAAGCTCAGCAAGATTATGGTATCTGTCTTTTGATTCCCTTGACTACCACAGCCTGAAAGGACTAAATCAGGCTCACATCCTGAATTGACCTTCAGGATTGTACAGCATGATGTCTGGGATTTTACCCAAGAAAGTGCTGTCCAGACATTTGCTGATGTCTTCAAGTTAATTAAAAAGGACGAAGTTCTTTTTTTCACATCATGAAGTAACACACTGATGCCACTTAATATGGAAATGCTAGGCTGTAACCACATTAAAACTGATTAAATTTCAAACCCACCCATTTATGTATTTTTTATGAATTGAGTTACTATTTTATCTTTTGCCCTCGGTACTTTGCTTTTTTGTGCCTTTTGCTTTCTACACTGGAATCGTTTAAATGATTATTATCAATCTTTCCAGTTTTGAGAAGATAAAGGAACTGGGGTGAAAAAAAGTCACAAGGGATGTGGAAAGCAAAAGGTGGGCACCACCAGCAAATGGCAGATTAAGGAGAATATGGTGATGAAGATAAATCCATGCATTTCATGATTTTATTTATGACATCATTAATGAGTTTTATATATTTACAGACAAACTGAAGAACTGATGGGTTTAGAGTTACCAAATTCAGATGGATATATGTATAACTTTGTCAGGATGTTCAAGTTAGGTCGCCAAACATATATCAACTCAGCTTTGTGTAATTACTGATTATTGTTCTTATACTGTAGCTCATGTGCTAGTTTCTATTATTATTTTCTTTTTATTTTATTATATTTTATTTTTATTATCCTCTGAGGCCAATTTTCAATTTAGGACAAGGTTGAGTCCTAAATTGACACCTGAGCTCTTGGCCAATGAAACTCTGTTGGAGATTCTCACTTTCTCCTAAAGACTAGGTACCACTTAGAGGCTCTCCATCACTAGTACTGGCCCCCTTTATTGACTCCCACCCCATGAGACTTCATTCAGTCCCCCTTCCTTAGGCTGTAACACATTTGACCCTGTTGAATTTGGTAGCTTTTTCAAGTCTGGAAAGGTAAAAATTAAATCCCCAGGAGGTGAAAAATCAAAGTACATATTGTAGAAAACACATATATTTGAGGCATCTGGAGTCTTTTTGTTTGGTCCTAAATATTACTTTCTATTTTCACTTACCCTTCGTGATTGGCTGTTCACCTACTCCAATACTACTGCAGTGACAACACTAACAGGGTAGTTTTTTCAAATCAACTGTTGCTCCAAAAATTCAAGGACTAAGGTTAAATTTCCCTACCTAGTAAATTATTTGTTCTATATAGTAAGAATCAGAATCAGAAAATAAAATGAAACAAAAGTTGTTAGAAGAATCCAAATCCCAGGTTGATGTCTCTAGTTTACTTGGTATTGAAAGAGAACTCACGCTCCTTTTAGTGGTGGTAATAAAGGAGTTATAGTACTTCTCAGAGCATCTTGCTAACACACACACTCACCTTTCTTCAAATGAATATACAGCTGAAACTTCTAATTTGCATAAGAAATTTTCATATTTTCAAATCGATTTGATTAATGTTTATAGTTTTTGTTCAAGAAAAAGTAGTTTTTTTAAAAAAGAAAGCTTTCTGAATTATTCCATTTTGTATAGCATTTTAGTAGAATGTAGAGTATAATAGATAAGAAAACCCAATGGGCAACCATCAGTCATAGTACTTTTTAATTATGTTGTCAAGTGAAGAGACACAATTAGATTCATTTTCACTATGTTCATTACTGATAATGGAACCATAAACCACTTCTTTCCCAACATCTACATATAGTTTTGTATAACTTTAGAAATACATCTTCCTAGGAATATTGAAAGGTGTGTATGAGTGTGGCCACTTAAAATTTACATTTCAAAATTTCCTCAGACAGTAGCAATAAAAGCTAATATACTCTAATACACCATTACATGAGTAAAGAGCATGATGCAATTTTAATGTATCACTTTGTTTCATATAGAACATTGCTTTAATGATGCTTGCGGTCTTCTATCTCAAAACAAGCATATTGATGCCATGACTTGTATAAATCTTGCGTATGTTCATGCCTTAAAGTTAGTAAATATTTCCAAAGTTAGAGATCTGTTGACTATAATAATTTCATAGGTTCTAAAACCATATCTTTTTGCACCATAAATCTGATTATGCTGTTACTAAAGAGGATCACATCTGTAATCTTCATTTTGAAGATGATTTACAATTTTAATCCAAATTTTCACTCCCAAAACAATAATAACTTCGACAACTTAAGGGATGGACCATCAAGTCCCTTTTAGATGTATATAATGAAGTATTTTTATGGTTAAATGGTGAATGTGGGAAAAAATTCCATAACAAACATGAATATGTGGTTAAAATTATACTTAAAATTATACTGAATTTAGACACACCACATTTAGAAATTCCAGGCTGAATTCTAAGATAACTATGTTAGAATTCTGATTTGTAGACAACTGGATATTTTTACCAAAGCAATTTTGTCCGTGGTCGTATATCCCAAACCCCTTAGTCCTTTAACCAAAAGCCACTTGCTCACATTTTATTAAAAATAAAATAGCATAATGTCCCCTACATCTGATTAGATAAAAATGATTTTTAACTGTAACAGCGACACTTATCTTAACGGATCTGTACTTTTTCTCCCAATTTTCAAAAATTATGTTTTAATGCACTAATGGTAGAAGTCAGAGTTCCACACTGCCTGTTGTAAAACCAATTCAAGCCTTATAAAATGACAATATAACACCGCTAATAAGACCTTTAGCCCATCTCATTTACTAAAAACCATATGAAAAACACATGAGTCTTTATATCCATATGTCCAGCTTGGTCTTAATGCACACGTGGTGGGGGATGGAATGGGCCATGTTTGTCGGGATTTCCTAATTTTGCTCCCTTTAAATGCACACAGGTTTGGCTTAGAGGATGGCATCAGGTTGCGATCTAGTCTTATTAACTGTCGGAATGTACTGAGAAAAGGGTATTAACCAGAATTAAGGAATTACTCACCCAGCTGAGTCTCCTGAATTGTCAGTTTACTTTCCATAGGATACAAAAGCTTGGGTGGCTTATCAGTCAGAGGGGCTGAAAAACAACAATAACAATACAGATTTCTAGTTACGCTGCATGAGCTGAATGATAGAACACAGTTTATTTTCCCAGATATTTTTCATTCTCAGAGCAGTGTGTCAAAGCATTCTACCAAGTAATGACTTACATATTGCAGGTAATACCTTCAGGCGAGCTCAAAAATAACACTTCCAAATCGACAGTCACATGAGACTGCTGAAGTCAGAATCAGAATTGGCCAGTCCTTAAGAACATATGACTGTGCTTCATCAAGTATTCTCACTTTGCACCTTGTTTTCCATTTTAAAGGGTACCTTACATTTTCTCTGTGTTAACTGAAGCTAAATGTGATATCTGTATTGTGCATTTCAATGATTTGGGGGACATAATGCAGTCTTATTCTCCTTAATCCCTTTCCAAGTTTCTAAACCCTGGATCACACTGCCTCAAAACTCCTAACTCAATACATAGGTTAGGTATTTCTTTTTTTTAAAAAAAAGATTTTATTTATTTGACAGAGAGAAATACAGCCAGAGAGGGAACACAAGCAGGGGGAGTGAGAGAGGGAGAAGCAGGCTTCCCGCTGAGCAGGGAGCTCCATGTGGGGCTCGATCCCAGGTCTCCGGGATCATGACCTGAGCCGAAGGCAGTCGCTTAACCAACTGAGCCACCCAGGTGCCCCTAGGTTAGGTGTTTCTTATATACATAATCACTAAATGGGACAGGAGTGTGGCATTCAATTAGTACAAGTGTAAGCTACACAACCCAACATGAACACAAGTATTCAGAAAGATAATATTTTAAATGATACTTGCCATTTACTCAAAACCCCTTATCATTATTATCTGTTATATTTTGTAGCATTTATTGTTAATTTGCATGATATACCTGCTTTGATTTTTCACCTTCCACATATTTCTGCTCTGTGCTCCCATCTATTTATCAGTTATCAGCCTACAGGTCTAAGAGTTTTACTATGATGCCCCCTGAAGATAGGTTTCCCATTGCAGACTTCATTCCTAGCCAAAAGAGACTGGACTCTACACAAACAGGCAGTTTGCCTTCATTAAGCCTCCCTCCCACCTTCTCTGACTGAATCTCCCACGTCCCCTGAAACCTGTCATGGCAACTTCCACTGTGTAACAAACATAGAAATGATCAGTTAAGGGTTGCTGAACTAAATGTTTTCACTTTGATGGCTTTATTCCCTCCTTGCCAGGAGGCCATGCCAGTTTGGGTGATAAGTGGAAGGCTGATTTACACAGCAGTGCCAGCACTTGGCCACATGTCCTCATCACCAGAGGACTGGAAAATTCAATCTGCCTCGGCAGCTCACCTTCCTCTTTCTTTAACAGAAAACACAGTCTGTGCAAATGAATCATGAACCCCCAATGCAGAAAAACAGGGATGAGTTTTAAGAGACCTGATTTGGGACACCAATTTCACAGAGGATCAATAGCTTTCATTTGCAACTAATTGAATGCATTATTCATTCATCTTCATTAGCATTTAACACAGGGATGGGAGTGAAGAGGAAAGGAGTGTTGGGGTAATGGGATGAAATAAATCACTCTGAAATTCTTCTTAAAGATTTGACATCTCTGATTAACCTTACTCTTATTTCTTGCCTACAGTGAGAGTAACAGATTTTTATTCTCCTACCAGCTAAATAAATAGATTATTCACTAAAGGTTGGCAAAAGAGTTCACCATTAATAGGTCAAAAAGCCGCATTTCCTCGGCTTGGATTCTCATATGATTTCAGTGAACTTCAAAAGCAACTATGGTATCGAAATAACTGGCTTATTCGGTAAATTAACTCAATTTATAAAATTTTGTGATTATGTAGTTACAAGTAGACAACTCAACATTTTGTAACAGAAAGCAGCTGAGAGAAATGCTCTCTGTTCAAACGCATCCCACACTTTCTAATAAGAAAACAAAACTGCAGAGAAAGGCAATAAAATGCAAACCTACCCTGAGGCATAATGTTCTATCTTTAAGACCTTTCATATTACTCTCTATGTGATGGTTCCAAGTTAGCAGAGGAGTCAAAGAATGTTGGAACCAGAGAAAATTCTATGCTTATTAAGTCCTTCGATTTTTTTAAAATCGTGTTCCCTGAAGTCCTGTGATTTCCATAGTGCCCCTCTGGGCAGGTGAAGTGAAGATGGAGATAAAGGGTGGTCCACAGGGTTTGACTTGCACAGCCACCCCTCTCTGGACAGAAGGAGCTCTGCTTTTATTCATCTCATACATCAGCATTTCACCTAAAAGTTTTACCAAAAATTTCAATTCAACTCCACTGATGGATATGGAACACTATAATGTGCTAGGCATTGCGACAGGGAGGTAGGATATCTCTGGTTTCTTCCTTTACATTTAAAATACTCAGAAGTTAAAAAAAATAATTACAAATCTGGACAGATTCAACTTTCTTTGTTTTATAAATGCAGGATCTGAGGTGGAAAAAGAACAACTGGCTTGCCAAAAGTAACAGGACAAACCGAAGCTAGAGCCCTTGCAGGATGCCTCCCAATTCTTTGTTACCTGCTCCTTGAAAATTCTGTCACGCAAGTACTATAGCTTTGTGCAGGTTTTCCCTCAAGGTGTGAGTAATCTGTTAGGAGAACAAAAATGTGCAACTAAGTAACCCTAACCTATAGCAGAGCACTTACTGTGCAGTCTGTCATGTGTGTCATGGTTGTTTTTTAAAGATTTATTTTTATTTTATTTATTTGAGAGAGAGTGCGAGCCAGTGAGCAGAGCTAGTGAGAGAGAACACAAATAGGGGTGGGGCAGAGCAGGAGAAGCAGACCCCCCACCCAAGCACACACTGAGCAGGGAGCTCGATGCAGGGCTCGATCCCAGAACCCCAAGATCATGACCTGAGAAGGCAGATGCTTAACCAACTGAGCCACCCAGGTGCCCCTGTCATGTTTTGATGTAACGCTCTGACACTGTAAGTTAGGCATGCTTCTCGTATGGTTCACTTATCTTTGCTAAAAGTGAATGGAAACTTCCAGAGAGTACAATAGCTGAACTATAGATCTGACACAATGGCAAAATGACTGTGAAAAGAAATGACCGTTAGAACAAAGATGTAGCTCAGCTCCACAGTCATTTGAGGGGGACCAATTTTGCTACCACAAATAAAGGACATGTGCTTAATTATCCATTATTTTGTTGTTTTTGACACTTTACGGTATCAGTTGAATTGAATTGACAAAAGACAGAACTGGGGAACAAATGCAGGAATGTTAATGTCCAAACCAAACGAACACACACACAAACACAAAGCCTCCTTTATTATCTTCATGGGCAAAGGTATGACTGCAAGGAAATTCAAACAAATTGCTCACAATAAAAAAAAAAAAAAAACCAAACTAGTTAGCATCAGACCAGGACTAAACCAACTGACATTTTATTTTCAAAACAACTTGCCTTTTGGGTCACTCTCTTTCCTTCTCTTTCTTCTCTCTCTTTCTCTCTCTTTCTTTCTCTCTCTCTCTCTCTTTCTCTCTCTCTCTCTCTCTCACACACACACACACACACACACACACACACACACACACACTCACTAAACTGAAATCATTGAAAAACTAAAGCAAGTCTGACAGTAGTGACATGAAGCACAGGCTGATTTTAAATCCTAATCACATTTTATTTACCTAAAAAAAAACTCCCAACAACAATTAAAGTAGAAATGTTTTTCTGCTAATTATGTATTACAATATTTGTGCACATCTACCACCAGAAGTATTTTCAAGCTCTCAACTTATTCTTCAGAATGCCCTACTGACAACAGTAAAGCTGATAGTTATTTAAAATAAAAACATGCCTGTCTTATAGGTCTGTCCCAATTATTCAGATGCTCCAATTGAGAAAAAGTGTTCTGCAGAGTAAACAGGGAATTTTCAGGACATCTATTTTGCTTACCAGCTGCCGGTTAGAGAAACGTCTAGAATTCAGCATATATGAAGCTGTATACAGCATTGATTCTTTACCTATGTTAAGCTCCCTAATTAATCATAAAGGGACACATTTTTTTCCCCATTCCATGTACTTTGGGTTATCAAACACTGAAAAATAGGATCCTGACTTCCAAAAACAAAAGCAGTAAGAAATCAGGGGCATGAGGCCAGTATTCTTGAATGTTTCTAATGTTCTTATACAGGAGAGAAGTGTTAAGACATTTAGGATGAGCATACCTTTCTCTGTTGACCAACCATTCATCTAAAATGTAATTTTACTTCCTCAAATATTAATTCCTCAAATACTACTGAGTATGCTCAATACTTCTTAGATACCTATAATATTCCTAGGACAAAATTTATACTTTCAGAATCACAGACAATTTCAAAATGTATTTTAATTGGTGTCTCCAGTGCTGTGTTTCTTAGAAGCATTATGGTGGAGTAAAAAAGATAATACACTTTGCCTTGTTGATTTGGAAAGTTGGAGAAGTTATTTAAACTCTCTGAGTCTCAGTCTCCTTATATATAGAATGTGACATAAATAATTTTCCTTTATGGCATGGTGTGAAGATTAAATAGGATAACAGATTAAGTGCTGGAATATAGCAGATGGAAAATAAATCTGCTCTAATAATACCCATCAAAGACTGGGACAATAGCATTTGACATTCTATATAGCCTAATAAGAATAATATTATTGTTTGGAAAACAATACAGATGCTTAGCTAAGGGTTCAAAAGGCATTTAGATCCTGAATTTAAGAATCATGAATATTTCCTATATTAGTTTCTTAACAGGAGAACTGATCTGTCTTCAAGAACACAATTCAACAAGACCATTTTGAAGAGTTTTAGTTATGCAAACAATGTACTGAAATTGCAAAAATCCTCAAAGATGGACAGAACAGTTCTTAACCCTCAGAGAGCTTACAACCTAGATAAATAACTATACTATAACTCTAGTATTCAATTTCAAGAGCATTTATGAAATACTTACCAATAGTAAGACTATATTAGAAAGAAAGAGATCACTAAGACATAGAATCATATATGTATGAGACTAAAGCAGATATATGATGCACTGTGCTGAGTGCTATACTCAGAGTTAAATTCTTTTTCACCCCATTTAGATCTACCAACTGAATGTGGTCACAAAACAATATTCACAAATTTATAGTGCTGATGGTAAAACATGCTTTGTGGCAGTCCCACCAACATGCCCCATTTTATAATGGTTGTTGTTTGTTGTCTGCATATATATATTTTTTAACTTAAAAGAGGTGATAGACACTACCATTTTCCTAGCAAGTCAAGATAATATGGATTAACCACAGAGTTTTAAATACTCAGAATGGTAGGGGCGTCTGAGTGGCTCAGTTGGTTAAGCAACTGCCTTCAGTTCAGGTCATGATCCCAGAGACCCGGAATCGAGCCCCGCACCGAGCCCCGCATCCAGCCCCGCATCGGGCTCCCTGCTCAGCGGGAAGCCTGCTTCTCCCTCTCTCACTCCCCTCTCTTGCTTGTGTTCCCTCTCTCACTGTATTTCTCTCTGTCAAATAAATAAATGGAATCTTTAAAAAAAAAAAAAAGACTCGGAATAGGATTTTAGTTCTGCTTTCTTTGGCCTGGAATTTCTTTTCAAGATTTTATTTATTCATTTATTTATTTGTTTGTTTGTTTAGTATGTGAGTGGGGAGAGGGGCAGAGAGAGAGGGGGAGAGAGAGAGAATCTCATGCAGACTCCGCCCTGAGTATGGAGCCCACACAGGGCTTGATCTCATAGCTCTGAGATCATGACCTAAGCCAAAATCAAGAGTGGGATGCCCAACAGACTGAGCCACACAGGTACTCTTAGCCTGGAATGTTTTAACATTAGTTTCTAACAGTGGGGCATAGAGCTTGCAAGAGTTATGGCAAGTAGACACACTTCTATGATCCTTGGGGGAAATAAATGGATGGACAGGAGAAAATATTAACATATACTAGGGTAAAGTCATTTGGGGGAAAAGGGTTGCTTTCTTTTTCATTTATCTCTAACGCACTGGGGTTGGCAAAATTTCTCTTTTCCATTGCAAACAATTATGGTGGCTCATGACAGAGTCATGGAGCCTCAGAAACTTCAAAGGGAGAGGAGTGGCAAAGCAACTGAGCAGAAAACTGTATAGAGAACAGTTTATGAGCAAACTAACACCATGTACAAGGTAACCTTGATCTAAGAGTCATGTCAAAGTGATAGCAAATACTTTCAAGGACATAACTCTTAATATATCTATCAAAATGCATGTATTCAGGAAAATCAAGAAATTCATTTGACTGGCTTTGATGCTTAATATTTTATTCATATGGTTCAATCAAAGTCACTTATAATGCAAATGAACAAATATGGTCAATCATTCGTTCAACAAATATTTTTAAAGCCTCTCCTCTTTACCAGACACTTTCCTAGTTACTAGAGGGTATAAAAGTGAACCAGATGGACAAAATTCCTTGCTTTCAAGAAGCTTGCATTCCAGAGAGGGAGATGGAAAATACACGTGTAAATGACTACATGAATAATATAATATTGGGTGGTTGTAAGTATTATAAAAAATAAAGCAGCTGAGGAGAAAGAGACTAACATAGGAGCTATTTTAGAGAGGAATGTCAGGGAAGTTTGCAATGAAGATCTTTTGAAACAGCTCTGTGTGAAGGAAGAAAATCACCCACATGCATATCTAGAGGAAGATTATGGCAGGCAGAGGGAGGGACAAGTACATAGGTCCTGAGATGGGAGTGTGCCTGTCATGACAGCCATACTGACCTATGGAAAGAGTGGCAGTGAAGTCAGAGACACCCATGGGAGCGCAGGGCCTCGTAGAACATGGAAAAGACTTGGGTTTTATTTTAAACATACTGAGAATGCCCTAAAGAATTTTGGAGAGAGCCCATTCTTATTTTCATTTATATGTTATGTATTTATATGCCAGAAGTATCACTGTGGTGCCTTGGTGTTCAAGTCCGGGAGAATGGAGTAGTGTGAAGGTGATAAGGCAGAGTGGAGGCAGGCAAACCAGCAAGAATGGCATGGGAGCAGTCCGCAGACAGGTTAAGCAACATTGGTTTTGGTGGTAAAAATGGTAGGATTTTTTTTTCCTTTAAGTATCTACTTGGTAGATAGAACTAGCCAAATTTACTGATGGTCTTGATGTGCAATCCAGGCATCCCAAGTTAGGGGCTTAAGCAAATATGTGAATGGCAATGTTATTTAATGATATGGGAGACAGTTTCATGGGGTAATAGGAATCAAGAGACAAGTTTTTATAAATCAATTCAGTCATCTTCCTTTATCCACAGAGGTAAGAAAATTTTACTATTGATTGTCCATTTATATTTTGAAAAATTAAGCCACTGACTAATAACTCACATTCTCTTTCTGGTCCCCCAAAAGACTGAGGAAATGGTCTAAAAAAGTTTCATACTTCAGGCAAGTGCCATATTGACTTATCATGACATAAACTCTGGCTAGACTCTACTCCTTTTTGCTTTAACATCAGGCATAATATAAAAAATGTATGCCCCTGAATTTGTTGTTGCCTAATAGAATCACAGCCATGTTAGCTAAGATATTAAAAACAGTTCTCCAGTACTCCCTTGGTGCAATGATATGTGGAACATATTCAGTTGGCAAATTTAATATCACTATGTTTAATTTGGTTTTTCTTATTTAAAAATATTTATTAGAAAGTACTATTCTAACATAGGAGTGACAGAATTTGTTTAATCACTTTTCTAATCTCTACATAAACCTCCCCCATAACATAAACAATGAAGAGATTATATTCATTGAATAACTGTTTATAAAATAGAACCACGCAAGAATGTCACAGAAAAAGTTAATGCCATGGAGGTAATATTAGGGCTCAGATTCTTTATCCATATGCAAACTTCTGCAACGGTCTCTTAAGCCCCAGCTTCCAGTGTGAGCAACACTGTCTGCCAAACCCAGACTCATGCTGACCTTGGATCTCATTCAGTCCCTGACTGCACCCTCATGAGCTGAACAATGAGCAAAATACGGACGGCAAGCAAAAGAGAGCATGGGTAGATGGAATTAAGGTGGTTTAATATTTTTAAGAATTTTTAAAAAACAGTTGCTGCATTGGATTTTGCGTAAATGTTATAGGGATGAATTGTAACTGGCAGCATGACCAATTTCAACTATTTTAAATAAATTTGGGCATAGTCAATGTTAAAGTGGAACACAATGGTGAGAAAACTGAAACAATACCTAATTATCCAGAGGAATTATGGTAAACACTAGAAAAAGGAAGCTGATCGATGGAACAGCTGTAATCATGGAGGTGAGCATGCCAACTACTCTTTTGACTTTTCTGGACAGGCACGGAAAGAATTAACAGTCACCAATTAGCTTCCAGGGATAACAGTTGATTCCAGAAAATTGTCTGTCCTGTGAGGGAAAGCATCTCTTCCTTAGCAATGAGAAAGTAAACAAAATTATCACAGCGTATCATTTTCTTCTTTTTCTATTAGTGGATAAAAGGTCTTTAAGAAATGATAATTGTAAATCCCAGAACATTTGGAAATGCTTATTGGAGAAAAATTGTGGAAAAGATAAAAGGCATCATGTTACTACTGAAGATCAGAAAATTTTTAATTATCTTGGCCTGGACTATCACAATAAGACATTCCATTTCCAGAGAATTGTGTAATGAAAGTTAATGGCCTTCCAGATTATATTAGGTTGGTTTATACAGACTGTAGTGCAATGCAGAAGATATTTGCGTTTCTTGGCTTTTTCTTCATGATACAGAATCTTGCACATTTACTCACTGGTATGGCCTTCTGAAAGTGGATCTCACCTGAGGTTGTCATAGTTGGTGGGAGGGAGTGCTACTTGACAAGGGATGCTGCTTAACTTCCTACAACATACATGAAAGATTCCCACAAGAATCATCCCATCCCAGGGGCGCCTGGGTGGCTCAGTTGGTTAAGCAACTGCCTTCGGCTCAGGTCATGATCCCGGAGATCCGGGATGGAGCCCCACATCGGGCTCCCTGCTCGGCGGGAAGCCTGCTTCTCCCTCTCTCACTCCCCCTGCTTGTGTTCCCTCTCTGGCTGTGTTTCTCTCTGTCAAATAAATAAAACCTTAAAAAAAAAAAGAATCATCCCATCCCAGTTATCGAGGGTACTAAGGTTGAGAAAACGTTCTATATGATAACCATATTCTGAAAGTGGTTTTAGGGGCCCCTGGGTGGCTCAGTTGTTGAGTGTCTGACTTCAGCTCAGATCATGATCCTGGAGTCCTGGGATCGAGCCCTGCATTGAGCTCCCTGCTCTGCGGGAAGCCTGCTTCTCCTTCTCCCACTCCCCCTGCTTGTGTTCCCTCTCTAGCTGTGTTTCTCTCTGTCAAATAAATAAAATCTTTTAAAAAAAAGTGGTTTTATTATCTATATTTTAAGCCTGAGTTAGACAAGAGATTTCAATTTTCTGGTAGATGAAAAGCTATTAGAAACATGGGGACTGATGAAATTGGAGGACACCGTAGTCTGGGCTACTGTAGAGTGGACCACGGCCAGGAAGGAAGCCATGGGGATGTATGCAACTGTGCAGGCTCAGACCCCAGAAAGGGCAGGTGTGACACGGTGGGGGGAAGAGATGAGAGGCCAAATGAGAGGAATTAATTAAGACTCAGTGGAAAGAAAGATTTCTTCCCACTTCCTCCTTGTAAACCCTCATAGAAAGAATGGCCGCCATCGAGGCCTCTTGCCTCCACCCCAATAACTAAAAATTAAGAGTTCTCTAGAGATGCCTGGACGGCTTAGTCAGTTGAGTGTTCAACTCTTGGTTTCAGCTCATGTCATGATCTCAGGGTCATGGGACTGAGCCCCACACCGTGCTCCATGCTTGGCAGGGAGTCTTCTGGAGATTCTCTCTCTCCTTCTCCCTCTGCCCTCTCCACTCTCTCTCTCAAAATAAACAAATCAATCTTTTTAAAAAAGAGGTTCTTCTCTAAAGACAAAGGATAAACCATTTAATGCAGAATAGCAGAGGCATTCTAGAATTGCAGAAATAATTCTAATGTATCATAAAACATTTAACTGTTGAAACATTAGAGAATTATTACACAGCAAAAGCCTCCTAATACTATTACATTTCAGTTAATATGGAAGTTGTTTGCAATCACTGAACACATGCTTAACAAAGAAAGGATCCTTAAAATAATTTTTTGGGTAAGTGGCAATAAGTTTTCAAAGGAGATATCCAGGGTTTGAAAACAAAGTAGTCCACGGATTACCTCCATTTATCATTAAAAGTTAACACAGCACACTCTGTTGAATTTTAGTCACAAACTATTAAGTTGGCCTGTTGTTAACTGGAACTCTCAGCATACACTTAAGGCTTTTAAGACATAAGGACATAAATATAATATTGAAAATAAACATATATATATATAATTAACATACATTATATCTGGGGGTGTGCAGTTACATTATATCATTTGACCATCAGTTTGCCACAATGAAAAGATCTAGAAATTTCTCTCAAAATGAACAGCCAATAAGGACAGAAGCCAAGATTTGAACACACACTGGCTGATTTTAATGATCAAATGTCCTCCTTTTTTCTAGACTGCTTTTCGGTATTTGTGACTAGACACCTTGTTTTCCTTGGAGTTTCTGATGATATGGAGCAGACTGGGGGAAAACATTATTGGACAGTGTTTGGAAAGAAAGACAAAAACTTCTATGTCAGTTTCATGGGCCTCTTTAAGATTTAACCGTATTGGATAATAGTGAAGCTTTTAATGTAGAATCTGAGTAAGTCTAACACTGTTTTCTTAAGACTGGAAAGGAGGATTACATCTGTCATTGGTTCTCATAAGCAGAACCCTTTAATCGTTACAGGACTTGATGATGACATACAATCGGAGGATCTCATGATGATAGTGGACCAAAAAAAATAAGTGTTCTTAAAATCCCATTAAAACTGTTGCCAAAGAGAAAAATAAACTGTAATAAGCATGTTCTCCATTGAAATTCAAGGTTTATGAATAGGAATATTAAT
Organism: Spilogale gracilis; assembly: GCA_004023965.1. Classification (NCBI taxonomy): domain Eukaryota; kingdom Metazoa; phylum Chordata; class Mammalia; order Carnivora; family Mephitidae; genus Spilogale; species Spilogale gracilis. The sequence goes on along the minus strand of PITA01000068.1, from coordinate 139,835 downwards.
TTTTAAATTTCTGTAGGAATTGTATAAAATAGTAGGGGTATCCTTTAGAGTGACATTTTATAACAGCCCAAATCCTATAAAAATAACATCATTTTTGCTTAGAATGTGTAAACATAAATTCGACAATTCTACTACGACATTGCATTCTTCCAGATGAATTAAACTTTCATCGGTGCTCAGCTTCTTATGGGATGATAATTAGGCTTGTCAAATCTTGATATATTTAACTTTGGCACTTGCTTTAACATTCTTCACATATGTCAACAATGAGGCTACACACGGAGTAGCACAGTTCCTTGGATAGTCCATGAATCTAAGCTAACTTCTGTATATATAGTTGGAACTCTGAAATTCCAAGAAAATGGTAAGATAAATATGGTATATTAAATTACAGGCTGCCTGTCATATTTAATAGCATTACTGCTTAAAGAAATATACCTCCAAATAATTAGTCTCTCTCCCTCCCTCTCTTCTTGTTCTCTACCCTCTCTCCCTCCCATTTTCTTTTTCCTCCTCCCTTATTTTTGCCTTCTCCTCTCCCTCCCTCCTTTCACTTCATACTTCCTTCCTTCCTTACCCAAAAATATATCTGGAAGGCGAACCAAAGAAAAAGCATTTCATTTTCTCTATTCTGGGTAGACTGAAAAAAACAGAACTCTAAATTCCCATTCATTCATTCATTCAACAAATGGAGCAGCTGTGACTTACGACATCATCACCATGTTTTGCTGTTTAGATTATTTGTTATCCTCATCCAAGTAATGCTGTTGTGGATTGTGGTTTTTGCAGAAGTCATTTTATAAAAACAATTATTGAGCAAATAATAAGCTCCTATCTAACCGGATTTTAAGCAGCTTCAATGTCTAAAAGCCTACTAAAAAGTTGCTATGGCCATTTTCTATTGTTTCATAAACAGAAGTCTATCGCAAGTCATTAAAAACATAATTACTACCCAAACCGAAAAGCAAGAAAGAAAAGCACGCCTATGAGCAATAAGAACAGGCACTCTTTAAACAAAACTTGCTATTCAAATCTAATTATGCTATGAATGTTGTTATATTACTTTTGCTATCAGTGCATAGCCAAGAGTTACTTGGCAACAAACAGAGGTTAGTCATTTTAAGAATTTTTGTTTCAGCAAAGCAAGAGCAAACTGCAAATTTGTTCTTAGTTGCACTGAACACCACTCATATCCTCAAAAGAAAAGGAAAGGAAAGGAAAGAAAAAAGAAGAACCTGTTATAGACAGCAACATACATGAAATATCAATAATTATTGAAGATAAGTGATGGCTGCATGGAATTTCATGACGCTATTCTCTCTGTCTTTGTTTCTGTTATGCGTGAAATTGTCCAAAATGAAAATATTTTTAAAATGTTATGGATATGAAAACTTTAGGTTTTCATAAATTGTTCTGAGTGTTAGATATAGCATGAATATGTGCATACATCTACATTTGCCCATATAGTGAAGTATGAATTATAAATTTGAGCCAAGTATATAACAAGAAATGAAATGAAATTGGACTGCATCTATGCCAGCTCAAAGCAATACCAGAGCTCTCTTTGCTCAGCAAAATTTCTTTGTATTACATCTTCACATTTTTTTGTTTATAATAAATATAGCAAAGGCATTTTACTTTAGGAAAAAAGATGAAGAACACTAACACAATTTATCAGTTAAATAGTACTAGTTATAAATTACCCTAAATCTTAATAGCTTAAAATAGTGGACATTAATTATTTCTAAGTCTACAAGATGGCTGGGAGGTTCAACTGGTCTGGCTCAAGCCAGAAAGAACTTTGTTGGTGCACCTGTGGTCAACTACAGGTTAAATATGTGATTTTGCTCATCTGGTCTGGGCTTGTTTATATTTCTTACACTTCAGCAAGCTGAGACTGTCATTCAGTAACTGATACAGGATCAATGCAAGCAGAGAAATAACATGCTATGATGTGATTTTTTTTAATGCTCATTTAAACTCTAGAACTAGGCTCAACCTGTTCTGTATCAACCACAGTGTATGTTCCACGCTTGCCCTAGTTTACCATTCTCTTGGATTCTTTTGCACCATACCTCCATCGATCCTTCTGGAATGCCACATCATTCTTTACATCCTAACTCACCTTCCATAAGTGACAAAGATCAATTCTTAGATTAAACTTTCCTCACTCCTTATGGAGGCCCCCCAAAAAGCAACCTCCTTACCTCTGTCCAGCCTTTATGCAGCTGGGTTGTAACTTTTCCTTCTATACATCTGAATTCCCCTTGAGACTACAGACTAAGAATAGGGAGTATGGTGATTTAATTTTTCTTTTCTTCCTTCCTTCCTTCTTTCCTTCCTCCCTCTCTCCCTCTTTTCCTCCCTCCCTCCCTCTCTCTCTCTCTCCTTCTTTCCTTCCTTCCTTTCTTTCCTGTTCAGTGATTCATTATTTGCATACAACACCCAGTGCTCACCACAACACGTGCCCTCCTTAATACCCATCATCTGGTTACCCCATCCCCCCTCTCCCTCCCCTCTGAAACCCTCAGTTTGTTTCTCGGGGTCCGGAGTATGGTGGTTTAAAAAATATTTTTAACCTTCATGTCACTAATGTTTTTTTGGTATTTTCCATAACAGGTAGAACATAGTTAATGCTCAAAAATTCTCTGAATGACTAGTCAAGGAAAGATTTTATTAACTTTTATGGATTCTATTTCAAAAGACTAATTGCTCCTTTTTCCTAAAGATTTGCATTAAAAACTGTTCATTAAAAATACATTTTTGGTCAATGAGAAAAGCTACAGTTACTTTAAAAAACTTACCCATCTAGAAAATAGACTACATGAATCCAGAAAATAACTATTAACATCCTTTCAAAGATATTAAGTACCAGCTATTTGTATAGTTCTATGAGAAATATGTCATCCTTTAAGTGATTTATGACTACAAGTTAGTGTATTCAGCCATGCTACTCATCTCTGGGAAATAACTTTTAATTTTTTTTCATTTCTCTTTTTGTCTACTTATAACATACAGCTGAAGATAATCACTCACTCAATCAGAAATACATAAGAACTGCCAGTGACTGGCCTAGCATTTGGACTGATGCCATAGGGCAAGGCCAAATAAGGACAAAACAAGAGATCCACACACAAGTAATTTACACTCTGGTTGAAAAGATATATGAATAATTCAACAACGAATGAAAGATACTATTTAACAGTAAGGTGAACTATGTAGTCCTGGCCACGAGTACTGTTGTAGTTATAAGTTAAGGGATGGAAGAGGTAAGATATGCATCAGAGAGATTCAAGAGTGAAGGACAGTAGGTAACTGTAGATAACTGTACCTAGACCAGGTTGCCCTCCAAGGACAAAAACTTTCCCCATCTACCATGCTCTCTCTCAAACAGTTGGCAAATAATTGGTTTTGTTGGTATGGGGATACACCATAAGGTAGGAAGATGACAGCACAATGAGGACAGGACTTGGAAATCAAGAAGCCAAACAAGCAAGTCATAATGCCACAAAGTATGTTTCAAGTGAGCACAGGGTTACAAGTTAACAGACTTCTTTAGTAGACGCCTTTAATAGGCCACTGTGTCTCTTTTATCTGTGATGGAAAAATCAAAAGCTTTAGGGTCAAGAAGTCTGACTTGCAAACCTGACCCTGCTTCATTACAGAATTGTTCTATGCAAAGTGGTTCACAAGGTCGAAACTCAGTTTCCTCATCTGTAAAGAAGGTTAAATATATTTCCTGAAAAAAATAAACAGATTTCTAAAGGCTTGTTGTGAAGTTTAAATGAACATAAGGGTGTCTGGTATTATGCCTAGCACAAAAAAATGCACTCCATAAACGTTAGTGTGTATTAATACCAGTACTGGGGATTTAAATGTCTTCAGAAACAAGGCTAACCTATCGCTGAGAGGAAAGGAGGGATGGGTCATTCCAAAAAGAGGTAACGACATGAAAATAGAACGTGAGCTGGACTCGATATAAGCAGAGGGGTTAACAAGGCAGTGGGACACGAGGGATCAGAGTCATCTTGAGAACATTTTTTTGAAAGAATTAACAAATGTAGGAATCATGAGGTGAAGGCCAGATAGTAATCATTTCCTAGGAATAATTTATGAATAAACACCAGATTGTCTGACTTGTTTCTTCTCGTTGTAAACTGGAATTAGGTTGTGAATTTTGATTCACTAATCTACATATTCCAGAATGCTCTTGCTTGGATGAAACGATGCTTCAAAGACAATGGCTGCAAGCAATTTCTAATTCCATACTGATTAACCTAGCATCAGAAGCACTGCTAAACACAGAGCACAGTGTTTAGTGCTCAGTCACAATCAGTGACTATCACATCACTTAAGATGGAGCGGTGGGTAGTAAACAGCACATGGTCTGTAGGACCCAAAGGCAAATTATTAGATTGCTGCAGGCCCCATTAGAAGAACAATGTGGATACCACAATTCATCTGAACTCAATAAGGTAAGGCCTGCAGGTGTGACTTTGAAGTCACTTTCAGGCAACAGCACTATTGTTTGCACATCATCAAAGAAAAAGAAGACAAGAGAGAAAAAGAACAAAGCTAGAGTCAGCCAGCAAGTATCTAACTATGTTAGCCATATTAAAAGATGAGGTCTACTTTGATGCCTGTATTCTTAAGTTAGTGCTCTATTAATTTATTTGTGTCTGCTCGTCCCACTATGAGTTGCTAACACTTCAAAGTAATATCTGTTGAGCCTGATAAACTGCTTACTTGTGCTTATTTTTCATCTTTGGTTCCTAATAGATTATACAGTTTAGGGTTTTTTTAATTTTAAAATTTTAAAAATTCATTCATGAGAGGGAGGAGGAAGAGGGGAGGGAGGAGGAGGAGGAGGGGGAGGAGAAGGAAGAGGAGAGGGAGCGGGGAGGAGGAGGAGAAGCTGACCCTGCACTGAGCACAGAGCCTGACATGCGGCTTCATTCCATGGCCCTGAGATTTTGCCCCAATCCAAAACCTAGAGTTGGATGCCCAACTGACTGAGTCACCCAAGTGCTCCCACATAGTTCAGAGTTTAATCTTTAGCTGCACTAGTCTAAGTCACACTAGCCACATTGCAAGAGTTCAATAACCACATGTGTCCTGTGATTACCTTATTGGACAGGCAGATCTGGAGCATTTCAATTACTTCAGAAAGTTTTATGAGGCTGTGCTGGACTCCAGTTGACCTTAAGATTTCTAATGCCCTAAGACATTTGGAAATTATATTTGTAGGGCACTCTGGGGTAAACAATCTTGTGGTCAGAAGTCATTGGTAACTACATTTATCATCATAAGCATTTTGTGATGCATATAATTGTTGAATCACTGTGTTGTACACTTGAAACTAATAGTATATGTCAGTGTTACATCAATGAAGAAAAAGAACTGATTGGTTTAGGGGCCCCAGCTGCCTTTGAGAGCATAGAGGAGTTGTTATCTTAGCACACTTGCAATCTGTCTAGGGTACAGGAATGTGTCACTGTGTATCTGATGGAAAGCTGTACTTTAGCTGAAATCCAGTCCAGTATCATCAGAGAAATACAGTGGCTTGTCCTTTTGAAAGACAACTGCTAGTCAAGTTTGTATTTCTAATTAAAAACAAGTAATCAAAATGTCAAAGATATTTGAAGAAGGCTGGGTATTATGACAAACACTGATAATGAATTTCATGGTGCCAGCTCCCCAAAGAGCCAGCAAACTCACTGGCAACATCAAAGAAAACTGCCCTCTCGCTTTTGAACTCTAACTAAATCATAAAATGGAATCTCAGAAATGTTAGGAAAGGTTTTTTTAAAGACAAAAGAGGAATAAGATGTCTTTAAAACAAAAAGAGGAGGAAAAAATGCAGGGTGAATTGGTGGTGGTAGATGCAGAAGATGGGGTAGACATTGCACTTATCTGACAAGCAAATGGCAAGTCTAGGAAATTCTTAGCATTAATGTATTTGTGAACTTCCAAATTTTGCCCCAGATATGGGAAATGTCTTTTCTTTCTAAGGATTTTCTAAAATTGCAAAATCCTTTATTATCCAGACACTACCGCTGTGGCAGTAAGTGCTAGCCCATCCAAGGAAAGCAAGACCTTCTTTTCACATCCCCGGTTTCTAGAAGCATGTGTTTCATAGACTAGTCAAGTCAGAGAAGGAGAAATGAGCTATGTGAGGTCTTCGATTTTAATGGGCTTTTCCACCGAAGAGCTAAACATACCACAGAGCTATTCTCATGAAAATTAAAAGGAATCAGGTAGTCTAAGTGCCACGTTACAACTGGCATGGAGAGAGGGTAGAAGACTCATGGTGGTGTGCCTTCCGCAATCACTCGCTGAAGACTTCTGTTCACCAGGCACTGTTTATAAGGCTACAGGACTGGCAGTGAACGAAAAAAGGCTGCATGTAGGGGTCATAGAGGCCAATAAGAAAACACAGCAAGATAAGAGAACATTAACAACAGAGCTCTATTTTATAAAGGTGGTGAGGGGGAGAGACCTTACTGATAAGGAGACATTTCAGGGAAACCTAAAGGAAGTGAGGAAATAGGACATGCCAGTACCTAGGGAAAGAGCATTCTGGGCAAAGAGAAAAGCAAGTTCAAAAACACTTAGGTGGGACCAAGCTTGGAATACTTGAGGACCCAGGAAGAGGTCACTATATACAGAAGAATGAGTTGAGGAAATGAGGTAAGGAAAAAGTAGAGAAAAACAGAGTTTGAGAAATATCAGAGAGCCCGAACACTTACGGCTTTGCACATTTGGTTTGGACCTTGGGTTTGAAAATCACTGGTGATTTCTGAATGGAGAATAACACAATGTCATTTGCATTTTAGGATTCACTTTTGTCACTGTGGGAAAATACAGGAGGCAGGGGGAAGCAGGAAGATCGGGGGAGCAGGCTGGTGTGTTAGAAGGCAATTATAACAGTCCAGGTGAGATTTGCTATTGGCTTGGGTTAAGGCATCAGTGGCAGCGGCCGAGAAGTATTCATGTACTAAATCTCCTTTCAAGGTGGTGCCTTATGATGTGGGACCCAAGCTGAAGGGAAGGGTCAAGATGGCTGCACAGTTTTGGTGGGAGCAACCACAAGATGGTGGGAGGAGCAACTGGGGGTATATATGGGGGGACAGATCAGGAGTTTGGTTTTGTTCAATTTAAGTGTGAGATGCCTCTTAGGCATCAAATTTGAGCTCTTGGGTAGGCAGCTGGATATATGAGTCTATGATTTAGGGATGACATCAGAACCAGAGATATAAATTGTGGAGTCATTAGCAATGCAGGGAGTATTTAAAAACACTGGGCTAGATAAGAACACTGAGGAGCAAGGGCCCCACTCTGGGTCTGAACCTCCCTCCTCTCAGATGCTGGCAAAGACACAAATCAGAGGAAGAGCAAGCAATCACTGCACGGGCTGTCACCCAGCCATGCTGGGCAGCTGCGATGTCCCTGGGGAAATACCTAAAGTAGCCACTACTTAGCATTTTTTTCCCAGAAATATTTCAAGAATCAATCTTTCTGACAGCCTTAGAAATACACAGCAAGGCAGCGTCCATGGTGCCACCTGTGGTCACGCCGAAGCCTCTTCAGCTGCTTTTCTTTTCCTTGAACAGCTGGATGAAACATCTAGAGTGGGCCAAAACGATGCCAGGGCCTGAGCACATTTTCCAAGATCCTTCTGATACCTGAATGCCTAACTGTGTGCTCCTAAGAGCCTGAAGAATGCCAGCTCCTGCCTTAAAACCCCGGCCACCAGACCCAGAGCTCATCCTTCAGGTGTAAGATAACTGAATTTTGGCCAGATGAACAGTCTTCAAGGGTCAGCTCTAACAACACGAGTAAGTGACTGAACAGCCAGTACCCGTAGTATAGTGGGGGTAAAGGGAACGAAATCCACTTGCTTTTCTGTTTATCTGAAGGTGCGTGTGCCATGCTTCACGTTGCCAAGTCAGCAAGAGTTTTCCAAGGCTCTTCCTACCCTTCCTAACTACAGAAGCATCAAAGCCACGCGGGATCGTGTATTTCAACTCGGGGATTTTTTAAATGATAGTTATGATGAAAAGATCACTCTGCAAAGTCACTGCTCTCATCAGTACATCTTTTGTGTGTATGTGTGACAGTACCTGAAAATCACTAGGCACACGTAATTGTGAGACGTGAGACGCATCACACACTGTGGAGAGTCTGGTGATCATAGGAATCAACCCGCTAAGAAAACACACCATATACAAAGTCCTGTCTCAAAGGCAGGACGGATAATAATGGAGGGAGCCAACACTAGTGGGGCACGTCTGGTTCTATGTCTGAAACAGCAATGAAAACTGGAAACAAAAAGAGGATCTCAAAGAAATTAAGTACTCCTAAAAACCATATCTCATTTTCAATAACAAAAGCATCCTTCTAGTGTAAATGGCAGGCAAAGAAGTCATTTTAAAAGCCACCACTAAAACCTAAATTTAGCATTTACGTATGTATGAGCATGGCACTTGCTTTCACTTACTAACAGCTCTTTTGATAAAAGATAAGCCAGCACAGCACATTTAATAAATCTGTATTGGAGCCAAATAATTTCACATATGTACTTATATATCTACCATATGTATTTGCAAAAGGATTCATTTGCGAGTTGGGCATTGTTCAACTGAACAAACTCTGATAACTTTAAAAAAGAAAGCATATGTTTTATTTATGAGAGTGGTAAAACTGAAACCATGAAACTGGAAATAAAAAAAAAATGCAAAGCAAATGCCATATTGTATTCAAGCTTTGCTTAACAGCTCGACTCAAAAAGAGCCACAGATAACTGAAATTCTGCTGTGGACCCAGTAAATGTTCAAAAATTATTAATTGGTTTTGAGAGGCAGAAGTTAACATTACTATTACTGGCAAATAGGGCCAAAGCGACACAAAGGAGTAATGGAGAAAAATGCCGCATTTCATTCCATAGGGCAGAACTCAGCATTAGGCCAAAGAGCAGATATTTATGAGAGAAGAGAGAAACTGGAGCAGGTCTTTTTAATGACCATGCTAGACGAGGCTTGCTTTGGTGATTAATGTCTGGAGAATCTTGAACAGGCTAAGTAACACATAAACATAAACCACTCTATTTTCACTTTTATTAGAGATTTGTTCCAGAACATGTCAATAGCATTTGGCACAAAACACAGGTCTATTAAGCAAAGAAAATCTTGAAAATGTTGAAAATTTAAAATGTTTCCAGACACTTACTGAAAGGCAAGTGTTTCTATATAAACCATCCTATTCTTTCTGTATTTCATTTAATAAAGTCTTACCAGGTGTTGCCTGTGTATCAGATATCTGGCCAGGTGTTGTGGGGGAATACAAAAAAGGAACAAGGCACTATTCTTGCAATCTGGAGTGACAGAGATAATGTTTGGCTAAAAGAGAGCAAAGAAAGCTTCATGGAAAAGCTATCATTTTTCTTTTTTTTAAAAAAATATTTTATTTATTTATTTGACAGAGGGAGACACAGCGAGAGAGGGAACACAAGTAGGGAGAGTGGGAGAGGGAGAATAAGGCTTCCTGCTGAGCAGGGAGCCAGATGCGGGGCTCGATCCCAGGACCCTGGGATCATGACCCGAGCCAAAGCCATATGCTTAATGACTGAGCCACTCAGGCCCCCCGGTATCATTTTCTTTTTATTTTGAGAAATAAAAGTCACTTAAAAATGCCAAATACTTTCAAAATATGCTTATATCCATCTTGGTCAAGATTTGTCAACTTTAACTTCTGTCATATTTGCTTCAAATTATTTTTAAAATAATAAGACATGACTAATATAGCTTGATTCCCTTTAAACCATGAGTAGAACTCCCTTTCCCAATTGCCAGAAGCAACTGCTATTACAATTTTGGGGTGTATTTTTCTATTCCATTTTTATAACTGAACTAGTATCAATTAGTTTTTTATAGATATAAAGCCATAAATCTATATATTCCTGGAATTTTCCATTCATGCCTGAATTTTATGTTCTGGATATCTACTGACACTGATATATAGAGAAATCCAGTTCATCTCTTCACCTTATTGTTTAGTGTGCTGTGTTATACATGTTAGCTGTGGAGTTCCCTTTTGACATATTGTTCTTAGTTTTCTGTTGTTATAAACTATACACATATAGCACATACGGACAAGAAGTTATCTAGAGTCTATACACAAAATGGGTCAAACACAGGGTGAGGTTATAACCAGGTGGCCTGGGATAATCCCAGGTTACACATTTGTTCTGGCGGAACATTTTTAAAAAGAATTTATGTATTTGAGAGAGAGAGAGAGAGAGAGAGAGAGAGAGAGCATGCATGAGCAGGGAGGAGAGGGGGAAGCAGGTTCCCCATTGGGCTGGGAGCCTGAACCTGACAAGGGCCTAATCCCAGGACCCTGGTATCATGACCTGAGCCAAAGACAGACACTTACCTGACTGAGCCACCCGGGTGCCCCTGTTCTGGCATAAAATTTAATAGCATCCCATTTCCCGATCAAAGGGGTCTCAAATTAATCAATAAATTATATATTCATCTAATAATAAGGCGCAGTTTTTTAATTTTGTGGGCTAGTGCCAAATACTATCCCCAAAACAGTTGTATCAATTTATACTTCCATCACAAACTAAGGGTACAGTTTTCCCCCCACATCTTTCTTAACATTTGATAAACAAATTTGATATTTTATTGTATTTTTTATTTTATTGACTTGGAATTCTTTTTTTAAGATTTTATTTATTTATTTGAGAGAGACAGAGATAGTGACAGAGAGCACAAGCAGGGAGGAGAGGGAGGAGAGGCTCTCCTGAACAGGGAGCCCAATGTGTGGGATTTGATCTTAGGACCGAGCTGAAGGCAGCTGCTTAACTGAATGAGCCACCCAGGAGCTTCTTGACTTGGAATTCTTTACAGATTTTTACATATATATATATATATATTTAAATCATGATAACTACTAGAAATACAGTTTTCCACTTTGTCATTTACCTCCTAAACTTGTTTGTGATTTATTTACTTTTTTTTTTTGCTTTACAAGAGTTTAAAATTATAATGTGATCAGATTTTAGCTTCTAGTTTTATGGCTATATTTTGTATCTGCTAAGAAAGCTTTTCTTAACCAAGGACATACAGATATTATCCTATATTCTGGGGGAGATTATATCTTGAGTTGGGTCTTTTTAGGACTCCTGTATTAACAATGAGAATGAAGAAGGCCTATCAGTTGTAGAAATAGCACAGCAGGTATTCAGAGACCTTGAGTGCTTTGTTTTTCTGAGAGTTCCATCTCTATGTATATCATCTAGATTTCCTATTGGCTTCTTTCACTGAAAACTATTTTCTTCTATGTTTTCATTTTTCTCTTTTATTACTTATAAGCCATATATTTTTCTGAAGAGGCTTTATTCCCCTCCTCTTTCTAATCAATGTGGACCCTGTTTTCTGGTTCTAAACAATTCTTTGTTGGCATAGACATTAATTTTGGTAAAATATAAACTTTGGGACCCTCTTGTAAAAGGGTATATTATAATCATATTTTGAGACTTTGTAGTTCTGAAAATTCTATATATCCATTGTCACAGGTTGACCAATTGATTAATTGTCTGGATAGAGAATTATAGGTATAAAACAATTATTAATTTTTGCTCAAAATTTTAAAGACATGACTTTGTTGACTTTTGGCTTCAAATGTTGCCCTTGAGAATGATGTTGTGTATGACCTATTTCTACCCCCTTAAAAAAAAACTGTAGAATGTTTATCTTTGGCGCCCTAAAATTTCTACCTGACATGCCTCAGTATGACTCTTCTTGAACTCCTTTAGTTGAACCCTTTAAATATGGAAAATCCAGTCCATCAATTAAGGAAAACTTTCTTGCATTACTTGGTAACTTCCTCTTCTCTATTTTTTTCCTGCATTTTTTTCCAGCTCTTTAAAATTCCAATTAGACCTCCTGTATTGATCCCTTTTTGGAAAAAAAAATCTCCTCATCCCTTTGATAATTTGTTCTATGTTCTGGGAGATTTGTGCTATAATATTTTAATCTCTCAAGAGTTCTTATGAGTTCTCTGAATGTCCATTTTTATAGCATCTTGGATGCTATAAATTGCTTCTTTAATGTATTTGAGAATATTCATTAAATTTTTTGAACTTTTCATCTCCCTAAACGTCTTTGTTTCATTATATTCCTTTTTATTCGAATGCTTCTTCTTTAAAAAAATCTTTTACACTGTGAGCTTTCCATGGATCTCTTGTAACCCTTGGATGACCACTGCTATGTAAATATTAGGTGTTAAAAAGCTGAATGAAAACTGGGTGCACAGTGGGATGACTGAAAATTGGACACCAGTATATGTGATCGGGGAAGTATTAGTCTTTTCATTTGGAGACAACCCTGACAAAGACAGTTCTTTTCTCTTGGGCTGCAGTATTTTCCCCAGAGAAGAATCCTCCAATCTCCTGACCAAAGAAGGAGACCAACTACCAGTGGTCCTCATAGATGGCATGGAGGGGTGGTAGGAAGGTATCTGCACTGTTCAAAATATAGACTATCTCTTAATTCCTTTCCTTCAGCACAGTGCCTCATCCCCTCCCTCATCAATACCTCATGTCCACAAGCCCAGAGCCACTTTGATTCTTTTTTTTTGTATTTATTGTTCATTTTCTTTCTGTGTAGGAATGGGATGACTGGTCAATTGGATGTCCAGGTTGGAAAAGGCTATCTGGGGATTTGGCTATCTTATATAGACTTTCAACCAAAGCTTCTATTTTCAGCTCTCCTTACCCTCATCTGGAAACACTTGGTATCTCCAAATCCTGATCCTGTTTGGAATTGCTTCAGTTTTAATTTCTTGCACCCTGTTAAATACTCACCTTTCATCTTCTAAAATCTTAAAAATATACCTTATGTTTCCTACTTTTGTCATATTTTCCTTTCTGTGTAATATTTTTATATTTATGCTATTATAATTTCTGGGGATTTTGGTGAGGAATACTATAGTAGATTGAATGGTGCCCTGCCAAACCACCAGAAACCTATAAATATTATCTTATTTGGAAAAAAAAATCTTTGCAGATGTAATTAAGTTAAAAATCTCAATTACCCAGGTGGGCCCTTAATTCAATGGACAGTATCTTTGTCAGAAACAAAGAGAAGAAATATAGAGGGAAAACCATGTGAAGGAGAAAGTAGAGGTTGGAGTGATGTGTTTATACGTCAAGGCATGGTAAGGATTGCTGACAGGCCTCAGAAGCTAGGACAGACACATTGAATGTATTCTCTCTTAGATTCTCCAAAAGAAAACAACTCTGCCAACACCTTGATTTGAGACCTCTGGCTTTCTGTATTACGAGAGAGTGAATTTCTGTTTGTGGTAATTTGTTATAGGAGCCCTAGGAACTAACACACACACAAACAATCACTTGACTCAATTTATCATATGTAACTTCAGAGTTTTTTCAGAATTTAATTTTCTTACTGAAGTTTAATATATATAATTTGCATATATATGTAAGTACACAAATCTTAAGTGTGTATCCTGATGAATCATCACAAACTGAACATACCCATGTAACTAGCAACTTCATAGAGAAAAAAAAATTTATCCACATTCCAGAAGTCTCTCATGGTTCCTTGCCATCACTTCTCTCCTTAGGAGAGGTAACCACTACCCTGATTTCTAGAAACATTAATTTTGTTCTTTCTAAAATTTAGATAAGTGAAATTGTACTATTTTGGTCTGGCGTCTTTCACAGAATATGTTTATGAGATTCATTCATATAACTTTGTAGTTATATGAAGTTCTTCTTCTTATTCTCCTTCTACTGTTCACGGACCCTTAGGTAGCTTTCAATTTGGGGCCACTATGATAGTATGGCTATGAACATTCCTATACATGTTTTGCATATTTCTGTTGGATATATAACTAGGAGGGGAAAGGACAGGTTGTAGGTGTTCAGCTTTGGTAGGTGCTAGCAGTTTTACAAAATTACTGCAGCAATATACAATCCTATTATGACTTTGGGGTTATTCAGAAAGGTTTAGGTATCTCTCTGGTGCCATCCTTAAGAATGGTTATCATACAGCAGTCAAATATTTGTGGCATGGGATTGACCAACATGAAATCATTAGTGCCTTATATATCCATCCTGTACTGCATCACTACAGAGGTTTGGGAAAGGCTGAAAAATAACATGATTCCTTTCTACACCTGAAACTCTTACCCAGATAAAGCTCAGATATGTTGTAGTGGCCATGAGGCACCTTTGTCTGCATAGATAACAAAGCTAATATATAAGACATCATAGGCATAACCTAAGGAACACTACTTCAAATCCATTGGACCTCATTATTCCCAGAGTAACAGCTTTCTTATGATCCCAAGAACACGAATAACTTTAATTTTTAAGTACATGTTTTTTTCAAGTGCCTACAAACCAAGAATGCATACTTGTAGGGCATTGAAGTCAATAAAATAAATTAGATATGTTATTAAAATAACAACCAAAACTATATCTGCCTTATCTTTAAGTTTCTGAAGGGCTTCATAAATTCAAGCCACCATTTCGAAATGGAATGGAAGGATTAGGCAAAGTAAGGTAAGACAGGGCCTGATTTTTCTGTCACATCAATTAATACCTGGAAGTTCACTTGACAAAGATTAGAATGTCTTGGGAAGATCAAGGGCAGTGCTCTCTGACCCGTCACACTAACCTTCATTCTTTTTTGTATGCATTCAAATACCGTGTTTTCAACTAAACAGGAAGGCTCCCCAACATAATCATTCTATAGCTCTTAACTTCGGAAATCACTCCTATTAAAAAACACTAAAGTTGAATTACAGAATAACAAGACAATCATAATAAATTTGTTCCCAATAAATTCAAATCACCTTTTCCCCAAATAACCTGAATTAATGGAGTTTTGCTGTACAATCACTTAGATATATTTAGATTTTTTTAAAGATTTTTTTTAGATTGCATTTATTTATTTGTCAGAGAGAAACACAGCCAGAGAAGGAACAGAAGCTAGGGGAGTGAGAGAGGGAGAAGCAGGCTTCCCACCAAGCAGGAGCTCAATGTGGGGCTCGATCTCAAGACCCTGGGAGTATAACTTGAGCCGAAGGCAGATGCTTAATGACTGAGCCACCCAGGTGCCCCTAGATTAACTTTTTAAGGAAAAAGTTAGAAAATCTCCTCAATACATTCAATGCTGATGAAAGCCAATAGGGGTTGACTGTCTATCAGCTGAATGCCTCAGGCCACTGGGAAAAGAAGATGCAGAAATGACTTCACAATAGCCACCAAGCTAAGGCGGGATTTGATCACCTTTTTAAAAATGAAATCAAAATTAGTAGTGGTCAAGAGAACTAAAACAGAGAACATTTGATCACAAAGAAGTAAACAGAATAAGGTAGAGGTTATCATGGGAGAATAGGAACTAAATACATTTCTTTAGAAAGCTAACTGATAAGCTATGTAACATATGACTACATACTTACTTTTCTAAACTAAAATAACACTTGTGTTTTGTAATTTTGAGTCCAGTTTTCTAAATGCAATGCATTTCTGTATTTATAGTATTACTCTCTGGAATAATTTTGAGGTTTCAGTATTTTTTCATATCAATGCGGAAGAATCAATTGTAAAATCTCCCAAAATGTATAATTTGCAATCCTGTCTATGTTATTACAAAACTTCTGATATAATCTATACTAATTTTAGTACAGTTTGGCTGGTGAGTTTTTGTTAATTAAAAAAAATACTTCTGAAGATAAAAGATGCATACTTCCCAATTTTACTACATTTAACACCCTTCATATCTTCAGTGTTGATCCTGTACAACTTTTGGTTTTGTCATTGCCAAATTAACTTCTTTCTTAGGAATTGTATTACAAAGGTAAAATTAGTAATTAAAATTTTTACCTCATTTCTATGAAGGAGTTATCTGATTCAAGATAGATTGTTAGGGTATAGGATGTTTCACTTGTTTTCTCAGAAATAAGTGCTAGCTCCAGGAAATAACTTGTCTTTGTTCCTAAGGACTTCCAAAAGTGTAGCTTCTAGAGCTTTCACAGAGGAATCAATTATTTAATAAAAAATGAAAGAGTTTCCTCACTCCTGGGCTGTTTTCTCCCAAGCTTCTCTGAACAAGGTGAAATACAGGGTTCTTTTAGTAGGCTAACTTCAACCCAGAACACTGCCCTAGAAGAAAATCAGTCTTGGACATCCAGTAATCCAAAGGTTCTCAGACTTATTTCCTTCTCTTTGTATCTCCTGTAGGATATTAAACCGTTATAATAGAGCTTTGGCAGTCTGAGAGTAATATAGCAAGTGTGTATTGAGCCCTTCCTTCTTAGGCACTTGATAATCAAGAATGGTAATAACAATATAATAATAACAATAACAACAACAAGAACAGCAACAACAAAAAGCGAAGTGAAAAGTGTCACCATAGAAGTACACTCTGGGGGCACAGAGGAGGGTCTTGATAATTCTTTTAGGGTGTCAACCTATAAGTATATGCATGGATTCTCACATGTGTCCTAAAAATCACATTTCCTTCTCATCAATAATGTGATACTGATTGGGAAATTCTTAATCTCACACACCTAGCACTCGTGAGACTCTCCCTTAACTGTACCCTGAGGGGCACTGAACATTTCTTATTAGGGGCAATCTATACATCAAATTTTTGGTAGTACCTCATCAGTAATGCTAGTCATGACTGTCACCCATGCACTCACTGACACTGATATGTAACTCAAGAGAACACCTGTTAGGAAGAAACTATTTCCCTCATAGCCATTTAATGTGTCGTTCATTTATTATGTGTGAACTGTTACAATTAGATTCAGCAAATTTTGATCTTTGCACAAAGCTACCAATTTTTAAGAGCAGTGGTTAAATCTGGGTCTCTGAGCAAATACCTTTTCTTTAACAGCAACAATAAAAGCAACAACAACAACAACAACAAAAATCTGTGCCAATCTAAGCACTGAGGCTCAGCTAAGAAAGGCAACCTTATCAGTTTTACCTCAAGGGATGAGTCACAGTGTTAGTTCAAGTACCATTTTGTTCCCTGGACAGGCAACAGAGAAGCAATGCCATGCCAACTAAAAGTGTGGTTCCTGTGTACACAGTGAAACAGTTCTTACATCAGTCAGAAACCTGGAGAAGGCACAAAGTAATTTTATTCTTCTCTCTTACGTCCTGGTCACTGAATAGTTACAGCAGCACTGGCTGTAGTTCAAGAATAGGAGGATGCTAGCCCAAGAGAGCACTTTGCACAGTTCCCCTATGTCTACCTTACTAAAGACAGTGTCTTTTCCATTCTTGAGAGAAATGATCATTCCCGTGACTCTGGCTTCACATGCGTCTGTGGCATCCGGCCTGAGTGAGAGGGAGCTGGGAAGAGCCTGGGATAATGTGCTAGGGCACTACGCCAGTCACACTGCTCTAAGAATTCAGTAACTTATTCACCAATCCATGGTGAGACCATGAATATGCCTGAGATGATTTTTTTTTTTTTTTGCCCTGACTACCAAGAAAGAGTTACTGAACAAATTGATGGTGCAAATACCATTATATACTACATGCCTTTCTTGAATAATGTTAGGGAAACAGGGCTTTTAAATTATTTGAGAAATAAATTTGAAACACACAAAAAATGCCCTTCCTACGTAAGAGCGAAGTATAGTTATCAGAAAACAGAAATGATTATTTTAGGCTCTAAATAGTAAACGGCTTTGTGGGAAAAAAATCCTTCTGATTAGCAACACCAGAATTTGTTGAATTAGCCATGGGGCCCTCATATGCGTTGCTTCCTGTACCTGGTTCCCTGGGCCTTATCCTTCTTAGTATTTTCCAAAGCCTAATTTTTGTGACTATTTGGTTAATGTATCTCTCCCCCCAATAGACCGGCACTCACTTCTGCATTTGTTTATTGTTGCCTACCTAACACCATTGTCTGGTTCATGGAGTCACTCAAAAATTATTTTCTGAAAAAATTATATATATATAACTATATACACACATACACACAAACTTGGTGGTCTCCTTCTCTGGGTAGTGTCTCTTTGGTAATTAATTCTGTTTAATAATTTAGCACCATAAGAATATTTATGTAGGCATTATATATAATTCCATATTTCATAGAATGCAGACTATGAAAAGACACTTCACAATTAGTTCTTCTGGCTCTAAGTTATGGAAACTTATTTGAACTAGTTTTAGCAAAAGGGAGTTTATGAAACACATACGTGGCTATTTCACACAGCTCAAGGGCAGGGATTCAGCTTGGGGATGGCGTGAACTGGCACCTGACCCGGAGACTGGAGAGAAACCACAAGTTGCTCTTCACATCTCAACTCTGCCTCTCTGAATATTTGTTTCATTTCCTCCTGCACCACCCCTGTGGCTTTTCTATTTCTAAAACTCTACATCAAAAAATAGCTACTTCCCAAATGCTTGTAAGTTTGTATCATTTCCATTTAAGAGCTCAGGGTTTCCTGGGCGCTCACCTCCCAGTTCCAACGCTAAAAACCCAGGAATGGACTCAGATTAGCTCCGCCTTGGCCAGGAGCCAAACTATGGCTTCACCTCTATAGATAAGGTGGGGGTCACTTTGTAAAACTGTGGCTGCCTCCACGTAAGCATTCAAAAGGAGGCAGCAGAAGGAAGAGCCAGTGCCCAGAGATAGAGGTGTGCTTGGAGGACGAAATCCTGTAGAGGCGTTTATGAAGAATGGACCTGGTGATTTTTGCTTGCTTCTTGCATTGACACCCTTTCAGTGACCTCTTATTATGAGCTAATAAATGGCAGGCATTGAAGACTTGGTAAGGAGGAAAATAGTTGTATCTCAATATGAGTAATTTCTACATCTCAATGTGGAAGAATAATGGAAGCACTGGAAACGGAAATTTAGCATTTGGGAAGCAGCTGCATGACCCAATTCACTTTTCTCTATCCTTTAAAAGTATTTTTTCCTTATTCACAATAATATAATGAGATGGGATGTGAGAGGACTTTCTGGTTATTCCCTTTATGACTATGTCAACTCTATGATAAATTTAAAATGGGAGTAGGGCTGCTTATATCTTGGGCACTTGGGCATAATATTCACTAATCTCTTTAAAATATGGCAATAAAGGCAGGTTGCCTTCTTACAAAGGGGTTACAAAGGGGACACCTCACAAATTAGGAGTGGTATGGCCAGAAAAAAGCTGCCCCTCTGTCCTTTCAAATCAGATATGAGGATAATCACAGAGATAATGATCTCAGCCTTGCAATAAGCAAGGCATCCTGTAATCATTCTATCACTGATTAACTTTCACTGGTATCGATTTTAAAAGACTTTTTCATACAGAAACTAGAAGTGACTTTCAAAGAGAACAAGATCTCCTAGAGAAATGACATTCTCAATGAAAGAATTTAAAAAGAACTCTAGAAACTAAGATGTTGCTCCTATTGGTAATGACATGACACTTATAGAAATAAAGAATTACATAGTTTAAAGATACTTTATGGAAATCACGACCAACTTCTTTATTCTGTGGACATAAAACCTAAAGTTCAATGATGGTACATTTCTCCAAGGTTTGGGTACATTCCAGAGAAAACAATATAAAAAATTACTGTGTAAATATCTTTAATAACAACTAGTCTAGTGACAAGGCAAGTAAATTCACACCCATACATTTATAATCAAATATTTTTTCAGATTAATTTATGTTTTCTTTTAAAAATTACTGCTCTTAAAAGATACATGCAGGAATACAATATATTTTTACTGAAATTTTCTAATTCTTTTTTTTTTTTTTGAAATTTTCTAATTCTTAACATTTGACTAGATCGGTGTATTTTTAGGGCAGGGGTCATCAATCTATGGCTTGTGCTTGTATTTGTAAATAAAGTTTTACTGGAACATAGCCATGCCTGTTCTTTTATGCATCATCTATGGCTGCTTTTGTACCTACGAAGGCAAAGTTGAGTAGTTGCGGCTGACACTGTATACTCCACAAGACTAAAATACATATTATCTGGTCCTTTCTGAAAAAAAAAAATCTGTGGATCCCTGCCTTATGGCACGTTTCCAAAGGGTTAGAGTCATCTTGTATCACTTATGTTTATTTCATGAATATCAATTAATGCATCTTAATTCTTATAAAATTCATAATCAATGTGATATGGCATGTGGCATGGCTATAAGTACCTAGTAATAAAATACTCAAGCTTTTCTAATCGCTTGAAACATGTAAACAGCCGTTGCCACTGTAAAATGTGGATGCCACCGGCAGTTACCAATGTCTTGATGATCTTCAGGACTATAACTGTACATTTGAAACATTAATAAAAATATTTCAGAAGTCACTTTCCCTAAAAAATGCTTTAGTTCGTATCATAGCTTTGAAGGAACATAAAGCAAGGGTAAAGGCCCATATATCTATCTAGTTGAAAAACAATGGCATAAAATCCTTCATTATTCAAAGGATGCAGGTTTGAAAATTAATGATTTACATCCCAATCCATGAAAATCCCTCGTGATCTCCTACTGTGAGGCAAGCTCCAGCTAACCTAAAGGACAAGACATTATCTCTGCTTTCGAAACATTGACAATTTCTTATATTTCACATTTTCTAAAAACTTCTGAGACATTAACTAGCAAAGTTCTTTTAGTTCACAGAAGCTGTAGTTCAGATGTAATGCTGTAATGCTGAATTCCTCTCTAATGAATTCATGTTTGTAGGATGCCAATATTTTCTAGCAAACCAGATGTTTGTTTTATCACAAAATTATTTCCTGGCACCAAAACACATAAAATCGTAACTTCCTAAAGAATTAAAAATATTGATAGCCCTATACTGAAGAGTTTGGTATAATGTGGGAAACTGTTTTTGCTGAAACTTTACTGGCAAGAAACAAAAGGGCAGAGAGTTGCTGTATTTTCAAATATGTGAAATGGCCCATCAAGGTCAAGTAAGACTGTTTGTGAAATTGATCCTATGTGTATAATATTGCACATAACCAAGAAGAGAACGAACATCTTTAAAACCACAGGATGCTAGATATGGATGAGGTCTTACAAGTCATTTTACAGCATAAGAGGAGTAAGTCAACTAACATGAGGTCAGAGCCAATTCCATGGTATTTAGGGAAGGACGAGGGACAATGTACTCCTTGGCTCAGATTCAATAATTTAAATTTAGACTTAAGATCACTTACAATTGAATTTATGTAGTCATTCAAAGAGCTACTGATAGAACTGAAGAAAAGATATTCATGATACTGATTTGGCATATCATTACTTTCCCTTATATTCCTAAAAAAAAAAGTGGTTTTGGATTACCCTAAGTGTTGCGGAGCCATGGGGGGGAAATGACATGCTAAGCTGACATGGCCATGAAGGAATAGGGCTGGAAGTAAAGCCCCAGATCCAAATCCAATCCAGCACACAGTCCCCGCATTTATGCATACTGGTCTTCCAGCCCAAATGAAATCATACTCTGGCTGAAGTAAGATAGTGCATCACATATCTATACCTATCCATTCCTCCAGTACAATATATCACACACAACAGGTGTCTGTTTTCTTCACTCACATTGTAATTGACATCCACAATAATTTGGAATGAAGACAAATTAAAATAAATCAAACTCACAGAAACAGAGAGTAAAATGGTTGCCAGGGATTGGGCGTTGGGGGAAAAGGGAGATTTTGGTCAAAAGGAACGAACTTCCAGTTATAAGAAGAATAAGGTCTGGAGATCTAATATTCAGCATGGTTACTGTAGTTAATAATACTGTATTAAATACGTAATGTTGCTTATAGAGTAATCATAAATGTTCTCACTAAACACAAAAACACTGTAATAATGTGAAGTGCTGGATATGCTGACGAAACCTTATTATGATACTCATTTTGCAAATCATCACATTGTATACTTTAAACTTACATTATGCTATATGTGAATTATAGCTCAATAAAGTCGGGGGGAAATAAGAGAATAAAACACATAAATTCAGAGGAAACAATGAATTGCCAGAGGTAAATCATCCAAACCACAGAAATTTAATCTGCAGGTACAGTACTAAAAACTGAGAAATACAAGAAAACGCTTAGGTCTGTACTTTATATTACTTCAAGTGGACAGCTACTATTATGAGCTTAGCTCAAGTCAACTTAGGCTTCAAATCCCACTTCTAATGCTGTTCTTGCAGAGGATCCAGCCACCAAAAACAAAACAAACTAGAATAATACACTTTAATCGTAAACATGCACAGTATGTATGAGAACTTTCTTTTGTTCTTTTGGATAATTACTTGAATTTTCACTATCATACTGATAGGATAAACCTGGCCTCACTCTCAAATATAGAAAAAGGAGGAAAAATATTTAATGCATTCACATATAAAATATGAATCCCATTGGAAAATGGAAAATATTTATATGAGAGGGGATTCAAATGCCCCCAAACATGAAAAATTTCAACCTCACTACTAATTAATAAAATGAAAATTAAAATAAAACGAGATTTTATTCGTGTTACTTTTTCATTATACTTACATTTGACAAGGATATGGAGAAATAGTAACTCATTCAGTGCTGTTGCATATATAAAGAATTTTTTAAATTTATTCATTTGAGAGAGAGAAGGGGAGAGCATAGAGGAAGAGCAAGAAGCAGAACCCCCCCACCCCGGCTGAGCAGAGAGCCCAACACTAGGCTCTGTGCCAGGACCCTGAGATCATGACCTGAGCCAAGGGCAGACATTTAACCACTGAGTCACCCAGGCATGCCCTGTTGCATATATAAATCAGAACTGTTTTGGAGAGCAATTTGGAAATATATAAAGTCGAAGATGGGCAGGTTTTGTTGTTCCACATTTCCACTTTCGGCTATAGCCCCTAGTGCAATGCTTATTCTTGAGCAAAAAGATGCATGTACATGAATGTCTATTATGGTATTAATCGTCATGGTCACAACAATAACAACAAAATCTAAATTACCAATCACAGTAAATTAATTAATAAAAATGAGGACTATTTATTCAATGGGCTTCTATAAAGCACTTAAAATGGATAAACAGGATAAACAAGGTACAGGAGGCAAACTTGGTTAATAACAAGACATAATGATGAACCCAAAAAAAAGAGACAAGCTGCAGAAAAATAGATGAGCATAATACATTTATATAAAATTTAAAATATGCAAAATTATGCTATACCTTTTTATAGATACATCTATAAGAAATTATAACTGTTAAACATGCATGAAAATAAACATCAGACTTAACAGTTACTTCTGAAGCAAAAATAGGAAAAGGAAAAAGCAGGGAGGACTTGGAATTTACCCAATGTTTTCTTTTTATTATGGCAAAATGTTAAAAATCTTACAAAGCTGAATGAATGGTGGATACATAAATGTTCATAGTGTATCAGTGCTTTACAACCTGTGGAATGATATTCAAATTGTGGGTGTGAAATCACTTTAAAAGGCCATGGCTAATATTTTTAAGAATAGAATAAAGTAAAACAAAATAGGAAATATCACTGTAAGTCACAGTACACTTAAGCCATGTTTTGTGGATAGTTTGCTTTAGTTATTTGCATATTTATGTATGTATGTGAATGTGATGTAAAATGTTTTTGCTTATTCTGAATTTTGGGTAAAAATGTTTTAAAGATACTATATTATATTATTCTGTACTCTTTATGTTTGAATATTTCATATTTTATGATAAAAAGGAGATAATTGAAAATATAGGGAATCATTACATTAATAATTTTAAAATCACAGAATTAGGTCTATGTAAGCAGTTATAATGTTAAATATATTTTTTCAAAATATTGGTATCTCAAAAGGACCAGGTGAGTCAATGAATATGGAATCTGTATTCAGTCTCTGGATTACAAGTTAATATTTACCTCTCTGTGTCAAATTGTTCTTTATGACATCAAAGTTTGTTCTGAGCAAATCTTAGTCTTATTCAAACACATTTATGGTGCATATTTGAATTCAGGCTTTACTGTATACCGTGCTTTTTAAGTTAGCCATCATTTAGGCTTGTTGGAGATGCTGTAATGGATGTAATGAGAAATCCTGACATGATGAATAACTATCAGAAACTAGGTTAGCAGAATAAATGAAGAAGCAGACTGCTGATTTTTAACCCCTGTATCTAAATTTTTAAAAACGTTTTCTACGAGGTGTGGGTTTCAAAGCTTCCATAATAGCCAATATACTTGGCCTCTGATATACACAAATCATTTAGTCCATGTATGTATCCTGTATATCACATATTATGTTCAGTTCTAATAAACTAAATGTGAGCTGGGGGGTGGGGAGGGGAGCTTGTATGTAATAGGTCCAAAATGAAGCCCTTTTCTCATGGAAACCTTTCAGAAAATATACCTATGATTTCAAAAGTATGTTTAGGTCTCTTTAAAGCAGGAATTATTAACAAAAACAGCTCATACACATTTCCATTTTAAATTTTACTAGTGCTGTTGATACCAATTATAAATTATTGAAATTGAAAGGTACTGAATGAAATCAAGAAAGCTACAGGCTATAGTGGCATTAATTAGCATATCTTTGACATTGAAAGTTATCTATCTATTCTAATAAGCTATGTAATGCACAGAAGTACAATTTTGAAATGTTTCTGTAGTAACACAATGTATTTGTAGCTGAATTTATGCCTTGAGCACTCAAAGAAGATGCGGACAGGCCGTAACTCATAGGGTCTATACATGTTCCACCTTTATTTTTTTGTTTATTTATGTCTGCTGCTTTCAAAAAGGATTTTGAAGTAGATCATAATAAAGGGCTTGCAATAGGCTTGTTAAAAACAAAGATAAATTGTCGAAAGTATCATAGTAAGGGGTAAAAGAAATGGTTGTTGGGAGTCGGTTAAAGAACATATAATTAGTAGAAATACTAGCTAAGGATAGTTAATTATATACTGAATTTAGCCTGTACTTCCTGGAAACCAAGACAAGTTTTTTAAAAATCAGGATGAGCTGTATATCTTAGGTTGTACATTAGTTTGTGAGGATAGAGAAATTCAAGTTATAAATCTAAGAGACACAGATTTTTAAAAAATCATGAATTTTTCCTGTAAGGAACATTCAATGACATAACAGATGAGAATATTCAATTGGACTTTAGAGAAGTCATTGAAACATTCTTCCGTTGATGATCCTGTATGTCAAGCAGTGATAAAAAGCGAACAGGGATTCTGTTTGCTGTAGTTCAGTCTGTATATTACAGATCTACAATGATTCCAACTGCAAAGTTTGGTGGCTAACCCTAGAAGAGAAATTATTTGAAACAACCATGGTAGACCAAAGGGCTGGATTTATAAGAAGATGGACTTCAGATTAGAACACCTAATCTCTTAACTACCTAATGTGGTAAACAAAATAACAGACCTCATACTATCCAGGTCTTAATTCCTGCACCTTCTGAATCTTCCTCTCTATGGCAAAAGGAACTCTGCAGATATGAATGAATGAAGGGTTGGGAGATGGGGAGGTTATCCCAGATTATCCAGGAGGCTCTAAATTTAGTCACAAATCTCCTTTGAAGAGGGAATCTAGGAGAGTCATGACAACAGAGACAGAAACCAATGGGATTACAGAAGCAAAATGCTATGCTGCTGTTTTTGAAGATGAAAGAAGGTGCTATGGCATGCAAGGAATGTCCCTCTGGACTTGTAAAAAGCAAGACACCGATTCTCCCCTATAGCCTCCAGATGAAGGACAGCCCTGTTACATTTTGACTTTGGTCCAGTGAAAGATTCTGGACTTCCAACCTCCAGAACTGAAAGTGAGTAACTGTGCATTATTTTAAGTTACTAAGTTTGTGGTAACTCATTACAGCAGTCACAAGAAACTAACCCATGTAAGACAATCGGAAAAAAATATTATCTTTACCAAAAGTGAAATATTTTAAAGTATCATGTGCTATAGGATGCTTACTTATCCAGTACTGTGGTCTGAATATTTGTGTCCTCCCAGAATTCGTATGTTGAAATCTTAATGCCTGACATGATGGTAGTAGGAGGTGGGATTTGGGGTGGTGGTCAGGTCAGGAGGGTGGAACTCTCATGAATGAGTTTAATGCCTTGATTTAAAAAAAAAAAAAAACAGGCTCAAGAGAATCCCCCTATCCCTTCTACCATGTGAGGACACAGCAAGACGTTTGCAAGGCAGAAAAGGGCCCTCATGCTGATGCCCTGATCTAGGACTTCCAGCCTCCAGAACTGTGAGAAATACATTTCTGCTGTTTATAATCAACTGAGTCTATGGTATTTTTAAACCCAGTATGCAAGAAAATCAATTGCCGATTGCTTGTGTTGGTGGTGGGGAGGAGAAGAGTAGAAAACTTTCAGGATAATCAGCATTTAAAAAAAATCTAATGTTGGGCGCCTGGGTGGCTCAGTTGGTTGGGCGATTGCCTTCAGCTCGGGTCATGATCCCGGAGACCCAGGATCGAGTCCCACATCAGGCTGCCTGCTCGGCGGGCAGCCTGCTTCTCCCTCTCTCACTCCCCCTGCTTCTGTTCCCTCTCTGGCTGTGTTTCTCTCTGTCAAATAAATAAAATCTTTAAAAAAAAATCTAATGTTAAAATTCTAAGAGAATAATTTCAGGGATAGCTATGAATTCTTTTGACTTTTCTTATTACATTTAGATAACATTTGCACTATTATTGTATTTCTGATAACACTTTCAGTATTCTCTTACAGCATTTTTTGGAAAATTAAGTAAATGGCTGACTCTAGAACATAAGACCCAATGGGAAAACAGGGACTCTTTGGGGGTTGAAAGAGTGGAATTCATTTGTAACTTGTATAATCTGTGCTTCGCAGTGCAAGTGAAGCAATAGCAGGCGACAGCATGTCCTTTCGTCAAACCTCAATGTTGGGAGTGGAAAAGAAGTAAGAAGCACCAGTTCCTTAACTGAAAATACTATATTAGGGGGATATGGGGATGAGGTGCACAAACTGGAATATTCTTCCTTAAATTACTGATGTAAACTACTCTAGGAACTCTATAGAAATAAATGGACTAGTGAATAATCATGGACCATCCTGGCCTGTTTTTCAAGAGGCTGAAGCAGACTTGTCCAATGCAGACATGACAGCTTTAATTTAAAAAAAAATGATAGAATCAGCAAGATGAACCCAGAAAGTCTGATGTATCAAGCCTCTAGTGGCAGTTTCTTTGGTGACTGGCTTTGAACTGCGGGAATTCAAGCTTCCCAGTTCAGTTTCCTAGGTGGATGTTGACTGCCTGCTAATGCATAATAACTAACAGCTTCTGACCTAAAGGATCTGCTCCATTGAATGCTAGAGATTTAGGGAACTTGCTTCCTCTGTGTTCTCAGAGGACTTTGCATCTAGCCCTGTACATTTTTCATATCGCACTGAAGTTATTCATTTATCTATCTTCTTCACATGTATCTTGACTCATTCATTCTTACGCCTCTAGCACCCACAGAGTGCCTAGTATTCAGCAGAAACTGAATAAATGTTTCCTCTATGAATGAATGGAAGGAAATTTTGAGTAATAGAGTTTAGAGAGTTAAGCAACCATTGTCCAGAACCTTTAAATCCTAGGAATCTTTAGGCTGTTGGAGGATTTTACAATGCAAGGATCGGGTTCTCATGATCTGAACCCACTGACCAATGTCGGCATCACTAAAAAAGTGATAAATCAAATCAAACACTAGAAAGTCACTGTTTCATGCAACTGTCTACCCTGTGCCAGTTCTCCTGATTTGTTAGGGTTGCTTAAACTGGCAGCTCTATGAGGACAGGCACCTGTTCTTACTCACTGTAGCATCAGGAGAATACAGAAAAGTGCCTGATATATAGGTAATCAATGAAGGGTTATCCAG
Organism: Spilogale gracilis; assembly: GCA_004023965.1. Taxonomy (NCBI): domain Eukaryota; kingdom Metazoa; phylum Chordata; class Mammalia; order Carnivora; family Mephitidae; genus Spilogale; species Spilogale gracilis. The sequence goes on along the minus strand of PITA01000068.1, from coordinate 111,934 downwards.
TGAATGAGTAATCTTAGAGGACAGAGTTGCAAAGGAAGAGAGGGATGATAAAGAAATCAGAAAAGAAGCCCTTACAAAAGTCCAGGTATAAGTGACAAAAGCAATGGGTCTCATATACTATCAAGTAATTTCCCACGTAATACCTGGTTTGGCACCCTCAACAGAATTCCCCAGCATTGCCTCCTTTGGCAAGCACACCTGTCAGGGGCTCTGGATTGGATTTTCCTACTGCGTATCCACTGCCTTTGCCAGGCTTCCCTGAAAAATCTCTCCTAGATCCTCTAGCTATGTGCTCTCATTCTGTTCCCTCCAAATCAGGGCTCTGACGGGCCTTTAGTGACCCTCAATTAGCATAACATAATACAATGCACCACTAACATTGCTAGCTATACTAGAGTTTTAAAATAAACCAGATTTTTTTAAATCAGAAATTTTGAAGACTCTTTGTTCTTCTTGCCCATCTCATAAACTTCCAAAAGAACTATCTCTGAAAATTTATTTTGGACTTGCCTCCATCCCACAGCAATGATGACACCCTGACATCCTTACTTAAAAGATGAGTTTCCTCACTTGCTCTAGATTCACAGTGGTTCTTTGGGAAGGACCCATTTCCCATTCCTACTAGAACTGAGTGCATGGTCTCCAGCAATTAATGATCTCTGCAAACTCCAATTAGACTCATTAGCTGGAGGGTCCCCCTAAATACCCAGCCATTCAAGGCACACCACTCACGGCCCATGACCTAGCAGTGAGAACAAATGCAGAGTTGGACGTTAGAATATATTCCTAGGTTAGAATATATTCCTAGGCTCCCACACCCCACCTCTACTTCAAGAAAACTCCCAGAACCTCCCTCTCCATACTTTTAGCACCAAGTAGTGCTCTATGAGGAAGCAACAGAAGTAGATATGTGTCATTTTTGTATGATTAAAATGCTATGCTAACACCGTATATATAATATTTATAATATTTATGTTTACTTATTTGTTTTTCTTCAACTTCATTTGGAATGGAAAACTTTCTGGTTCATAAGATTGATAAGTAGTATGTATTTTTGGAAATGGTGGTCTGTTAGGGTAACACCTTGGAAAAGTCATAATATCAAGGAAGGCCACACTACATTTTTTCCTGCTTTGGCAGAAGAATTAAGTTTACATTCACATTGCTTTTCCTATTTTCTCCCTTGTGCAAATACTCACATTTTACTCAGAGCAGCTATATACGGTTTTTATAAACACACCTATATAGATATTTTTTACCACTCATTAAAAAAATAACCATTCGTCTTAGTCTTTAGATGATTAACTCAGTCCACAGCACTTTTGTGTGTACGTATTCATCTGTTTGCGCATACTCCAATGAGTACTTTGGAATTCTGAGAACTTTGAAAATGATATTATTGTGCAGAATATTCTTGAGAAAATATCGCCTCTGTTTTCTAAAAAAAATCCATTGACTTAAATAATAGATATAATTTATTCTGGTTTATTCTTGCTTAGAAAAAGTGTTTTTTGCTGTGCAGACATCATTCTTTGCTCAGAAGAATACCATATATTTATTCAGACAGCTTTCAAAGGAAAGAATGCATTTTTTTTGTCCCTTTCCTAGTTGCATGGAAGACTTTACTATACACTAATATTAACTCCATGTGTAAATAAAAGGAGAAGGTGAGTCTATTTTACGTTTGACTTTTTTTTCTTTTACCAAAGAAAGAAAATGAGACTCACTGTCCTCATCTCAGGCAATTAGTATTTCCTATTCAGAATCTGCAGAAGAATTCTAAATGAGTTAAATAGTTCCTAGAATTTTATTCAGTTCTTTCAACTCTAAATATGATAAAACAAGTCATTTTAGAATAATGGGTTTTTAGATAGCCAAAACTACTTTTTCAAAATCTTGCAGTCTTTCATCCCTATTTCCCCTTCATTAGGGCTATGGAAGCACCAAAGGGAGCTGTCGCGGTATGGATTTGTGCACACCAGCATCTCACCTGATTCGTAGATACTACTCTTACAAGATCCTTGACCCTAATTTTGGGTATAGCAAATGACAAATAAGTGTTCAGTAACACACTATCATAGCATTTTAAAAATCAGTCTCTCCTGACAGTCATGTCCTTCCACAACCAAGCTTTCACTGATGCAGCCCATTATCCCTTTCAGTTCTCTCATTTAGAGGAAACTTTTTTGTTGTTATTGTTGAATTTATGAACCTTCATTGTTTTCCTTGGCAGATAGTTCATGGTAAGAATCTTGTTTTCCTTCTTATGATTTTTTTTTGTTACAAATAAGGATGCTATTAAGCAGTTTGGAGAGGGAGAGAAAAGATAGAACAGGTTCTCAAATTTTAGGACATAAAGCAAGGAACCAAAGAAGTCCTCAGAGGAAGAGCAACGAGATTCAGTTGAATACTGTGGGCCTGATCTAACCAATCGGGTAGTTACTAGCCACACGTGGCTTTTGAATCCTTCAAATGTACTGATTTTGAAGACTCACTACAAAAAGAGACCATAAGCTGGCTCACCAGTAAATCTGCAAGATGATTACATGTTGAAATGACAATATTTTGGAACTACTTGGTTGGACAAAATGTATTATTAACATGAATTTTACCTGTTTCTTTTTACTTTTTTTAAAAGATTTTATTTATTTATTTATTTGACAGAGAGAAACAGAGCTAGAGAGGGAACACAAGCAGAGGGACTGAGAGAGGGAGAAGCAGGCTTCCCGCTGAGCGGGAAACCAGATGTGGGACTTGATCCCGGGTCTCCGGGATCATGACCTGAGCCGAAAGCAGTCGCTTAACCAACTGAGCCACCCAGGCGCCCCTCTTTTTACTTTTATTTTAATGTGACTATAAGTATCTTTAAAGTCATATATTATGGCTGGCAGTATATTCCCATTTGATAGTGCTGATGTAGAAGAGCCACTACAGAAGGAATGAGTAACAGAAATTTTAAGCCAGTTAACTACAGGTTTAAAATGGTCAGATTAACAGAGGTATTCAGTGAATTTATAAGCCAGTAAACTAAGAATACCGATTCCCTGAGGGCAAGAACCCAGGGTGTCTTATTCATCTGCATATTCTCAGCACCTTGCACAGTTTCTGGCATACACTGAGTTCTTAGTAAGTAAATGGATGAATATTGAACAACGAATCACTCAAACTAGAATTACAAAATAAGCAGAGAGGAAGTGTAGGTTGTGTGTCACCAAACATTTTTTAAACACTATATTAAAGTCTCTTCAATAAACAATCCTGGGATACTGAACAGCCACATGCAAAAGAATGAAACTACCACTATCTCATGCCATACACAAAAATAAACTCAAAATGGATTCAAGACTTGAAGGTAGGACCTAAAACCATAAAGATCCTAAAAAAAACAATGTCAGATAAAAGCAAATACTGTATGATTTCACTTAAATGTGTAATCTAAAAAAACAAAACAAACATATAAAAGAAAACTAAACATAAGATATCGAAAACAGATCTGGTTTCCAGAGGGCAGGGGTGTTGGGGGAAGCAAAATGGATTGAGGGGATCAAGACGTACAAATTTCCAGTTATAAAATAAATAAGTCATGAGAATGTAATGTATAGCATGGGGACCACAGTCAATAATACTGGATTGCAAACTTGAAAGTTGCTAAGAAAGCAAAAACTTGAAAGTTTTCATCACAAGAAAAAAAATGTGTGACTCTATATAGTGACAGATGGAAAAGAGACTTGTGATATTTCACAATGATACAAATGTCAAATCATTACGTTGTACACCTGAAATTAATGTAATGTGTGTCAATTACAGAAAGGTGTAATTATACTAAGGTCCCTAGTATTTCTGATTCAAAAATAATTTTTTTAAAGATTTTATTTATTTGACAGAGAGAGATCACAAATAGGCAGAGAGGCAGGCAGAGAAAGAGGGGGAAGCAGGCTCCCCGCTGAGCAGAGAGCCCGACGTGGGCCTCGATCCCAGGACCCTGAGATCATGACCTGAGCTGAAGGCAGAGGCTTAACCCTCTGAGCCACCCAGGCGCCCTCAAAAAGAAATTCTTAAGGAAAAAATAAGGATCTTTATTGGTAAAGTGCACAAGTGAATTACAAATAAGTCTCAGAAAACTACTAGAGATTTTTTTTTAACACACACTACAGAAGAAAGATGGGTGGAGAAGTGTTAAGAGTCTGGGATCTGCAACCTGATTCCATTTTAGTGACATTTGCTGCTATATATCATAAGGATGGAACTAAGTATTGGCTAGGAGATAACTTAGAGAAATCTGAAAGTAAAAAGTGCATATTCTCATGAAAGACAGCTATCACTTCTCCTGTGCCCTTTTATTAAAGTTCTAATACACTTTTTATAGACTTTTTTTTCTTTTATTTTTTTTTTTTACAAAAAGGTCCTAAATCTGGCATCCATAGATGGGTTTCAGGGACACATAAATACTCTAAAATTGTATGTATCTATGCAAATATATGTTTTAGGGAAAGAGGACCATGCCTGTCATCAGTATCTCAAGGGAACCATTGACTAAAACATATTACTTAGCCAGTGCTCTGCTGCAACATTAAATAGCATTGGAGTGACAGAATCTTGTTCTGGTTTCAACATTATGGAGAGCTATCCTTTGGCTAGAAAGCACTGGATCCTTTTCTGTTTTTCACACATTAACCAAGAGCTTTGATTTCCTAGACCTTTTCTTAGAGACCTCAGAGAGTACAGCTAGCATTTAAAAAATAAAATAGTAAAACAGTCTAATAAAGACAAAAATAATTTAAATCTTATAAAAAAGTTTAAAATGCCAATGTATTGTTTACTGGAAATGAAGTATTTGAGGAAGTGATTCTGGCCACGATGAAAATTTTAAAAAGAGGTCCCAAACATCTTTTAAATTTTTCCTCTTCCCCCACCTCCAACCATCCTATCCAAATCAATGTCAGTGTTCTTTTTTTTTAAGATTTTATTTGACAGCGAGAAACCCCACCAGAGAGGGAACACAAGCAGAGGGAGTGAGAGAGGGAGAAGCAGGCTTCCCGCTGAGCAGGGAGCCCAATGTGGGGCTCGATCATGGGTCTCCGGGATCATGACCTGAGCTGAAGGCAGTCGCTTAACCAACTGAGCGACCCAGGCGCCCCCAATGTCGTTATTCTTACTGGCATTAAGATCCCTTGCTTTCTAAGGTCAGCTCCATCACTCTCAGCTCTGAATATATTTAATACAGATACCTCATATGATTTAATACGGAGGAGGAATTAGAGACACTTGCCTAGCATTTGCTTCCCTCTTTTCTGGCAACAGCTCCCCACATCTGTTTTGGAGAGTTACCTTACTACATAAAGTCTTAAAGTGAAGCCAGTCAAGTTCACTTCAGATTCACTGCCCCCCACACACTTCAAGACAACAGAATACATGGCTCACACTGTGGCAGTCAGACTCTTTCTTTAAATTTTAACTCTTATAGAGTGTAACAAAAAAATGAGAAATGATGGGATTTCATTCATCCTGGTGGTCAGTGCCTGAAGAGCCTGCAGATTCTTGGTACCTGGATCCTTAATCTTACTGCTCTATATCTGAAACCAGGCTCTTATGCTTTTTCTTTGATTTACAACAAATTCAGTGGCAGACAGTGGGTCTTTATAAAGTGGATACATTATCTGAGACTAGGAATTTATTTACTCCTCAAAAATTAAAAAAAGTGAATATTCTACATCAATTACTGAGGGCTCAAAATATTGTTCTGTCTTGGAAGACATGATTATCTAATTTGAAACCTGTGAAACTAAAAAAAATAGTAAGTTGATTTAGACTAAACTGGCTAAGAGGAACAGGGATGACTAGGATGATTATCAAGGGCTGGGGTTGTCCAGAGAGGTACAAGATGGGGATTAAACCAAAACTCAGAAAAAGGGTAGATTTTGAGAATGTTGATGAGAAGAATAACTCAGGTGGGGAACTGCTTGAGCAATGACAAGGAGGAAACCTATCCTGTTAGCTACCAGGGCGAGTTTGTGTCTGAGAGAGCCAGGAATCATGTTGCAGCAGCAGTCTGAAGAGGGCATTCAATGACATGCTGAAATGTTTGGACTGGTTCAGGAAGGCAAGAGGATCCACGTAATTACTTTAATGTGTAAACTAGCTTGACTCGGGAGGAGACTGGATGCCAGGGCGGGCAGTTATAAGATTTCTATAACGCTGAAGATTTGAGGTAGAAAGAAGATGGAGCATGGTAACAGTGAAGAAAATGGACACCAACTACTTGATGGGAGAAACACACAAAGGGAGACTCTGTAAGATCTTACAGATAACTGAATTAATATGGAGGGAGAGGGTAAAATCAATCAAACCATGTTTCCAAAGGTATGAGCATAAATTATAGAAAAGCAATAATACTTTGAGCTAGGTATTCCAAGGAAGAAACAATCTTGGTAATTATAATGTATATATACTTTCTTTTTTCTGTGTCCTTTTTGATAGGTAGAAGTAGGATTGCTGAAAAGCAGCTCTCACTTCAAACACTAATAATTAACTAATACGCCATAGTGTATCAGTGATTCCTACAGCTGAATATTTGTTCATCTTATTTTAAGAAGTTGACTGGCGGGGCGCCTGGGTGGCTCAGTTGGTTAAGTGACTGCCTTCGGCTCAGGTCATGATCCCAGAGAGCCGTGATGGAGCCCTGCATCGGGTTTCCAGCTCGGCGGGAAGCATGCTTCTCCCTCTCTCACTCCCTCTGCTTGTGTTACCTCTCTGGCTGTGTTTCTCTGTGTCAAATAAATAAATAAAATCTTAAAAAAAAAGTTGACTGGAGATTATTTTTCTTCTTTCCTTCATTTTGAAACATCCTTTGATGGTGACAATAGCTACTCTATCTCTAAAACTTACTAAGAATATTTTTATAGGTACATGCATTTGGCTAAATCAGACTTCCCTGATTTGTGCTAATTCTGGGCCTAGCCCTCAAAAGGCCTGACAACTTCTGTCTTGCCTTTTTGAAACCCAACGGCTATGCTATAAGGAAGCCATAGCTATCTATCAGAGAGAGAGAAAGCGATACCATGTAGGAAGGGGAGGCATCTGAGGCCTTCTACCCCAGACCAGCCTCCAGCTTTTAAGCAGCTGTATGACCCTAGAGCCCATACCACGTGGAACAGAAAAACTACCCAGCCAATGCATGGAATTCTAAAATATTATAGATCTTCACTGTTTTAGGTACTGATAAAGCAATAGAAAGCTGAAACAGAAAGGTTGAGCTTGAGGTGTCCCCGAAATAGTCAGGCAGAGATCTCCAGCTATTAGCGGCCAGACAGAGCTCACAGAAGAACTGGAGACACAGGTTTTGAAGCTATTCACTCACCAATGGTGACTGAAGTCAAGAACATGTGTGGGAATATCTATGACAAGAATATAAAAGGAAATGAGGAAGGAGTCTAGGCTATAGTCACAACAAACATTCACATGGAAAGAATCTTAAAGCAAATATGACCCAGCAAAGGAGACAGAAAAAAGCCAGAAAAACAGAAAAAGTGTGGGTTCACTAAGACCCAGAGAAGTGTCCCACAGAGAAACATGGACCCCTGTGATGGATGCTGCCAAGAAGCATGAGGACAGGGTATAGTTTACAAACAACAGAAAATCCCTCCAAGAAGTTTAACATTACTTACATCACCTGGAGAATTAATTTCTTCAGGGAAGACATATTTGGTGTCACATCATTAACCTATTCATGTCATCTTCCACCAAGCATATGCTTATTCATATTTGATCTTGAATACAATCATTTCAAGAAAGAAAATGAACAATCAGAGAGACACTTTCAATTTAATTACAGGGGCATGGCTAATTGAAAGATTTTCTATATATTGTGAGGCTCATTGTGATCCATTTGCTTGTTCCCAAACTGATTTGTGGAGACTGGAAAATTGCAGCACTGACTTATTTGATGTTTAATTATCATGACTTCCAGGATAATTAAGAATAACTCATGCTATAGCAGTGTGTATGTTACATGGAAGGGAGAGTAGGGTATTTGATTCTTGAAGTGCATTATATTTTCACACCCCCTTCTATTTGATAAAATTTGTCTCAGTAAAAATCATGTGATAATCACTAAGAGTCATTATTTTCTGGATTTGTTCTTTTGTTTCAAAACAATAAAAAAGGAAATTACGATTTTAAAGATTTTTTTCAAATTTAGTAACATATTTCATATATCAGAGATGTACCCTTTCCCAACAAAAATATTATTCCCTGTAGGTCACCCTCTGCTTCACTGTTTTAAACACAAATAAAAACTCTTAGGGGTCACATACAATGTCATTATTGAAGTAATTCAAGTTCTGTTTATTCATCTTCATACTCACTGTGCCATCATTGTTTATATCAAATTGCCCGTTTAAATAAAGAAATACCAAGTACTACTGGGCTGGAGGCAGTAACATTTTCCAAACTTTCCAAAGTTGTAACTTTCCAAAGGCAATAACTTTTTCCAAATTATCAAATCAGATGATTCCAAACTATTATGAATTTATAAATAAGTGCATTGCAGTTGAGAGTGTATGTTGGGGATATAACGTATAATTAGGATGTCTCTGAGTTAACTGCCATGCATAATTAAATGTTTATTCAAGGATAATTAATAAAAATGCGTTAATTTGAAGCTTACATAAATATGAAACTCAAAAGAAGACACGCGAATTGTTTAGAAATTAGACCGATGAAATATTTTGGGGGAAGAACTATTTTACCACAAGCATTGTTTGGAATTGCTGATGTATGGTCACAATAAAAAGCAAACCAAATTCAATTCAGCTTTTTTCTTGTTTTTAAATTATTCTACATACATTTCACCCCCTTATTGCCTGCCATTTAGGAGAACTTCTCCCCATTACTTTGCACTCTATGCATCACTGATATGAACTGAATTACCATGTTTTTTTCATTGTTAGCCTTGACCCTGAAATCCCATCTTGCTATACGAATGAAATTTGACAAGAAATTCAAAATTTTGTAAGTCCATTTCCATGCATAATGCATGGTGGAAAACCTTCAAAACTCTTTTGCAATATTTTTTTTCTAAATATGCCAAAAAAGGTAGATTGGGGGGATAGACTTCATGGAAAATTAAGAAGGTAAAGATGTGATCATTTAGATGTTGGATGACTTATGGAAATATAGAAAGTGGAACTGGGTTATAATTTTAAATATCACCTGTCCTCTAAATCCATTTATTTACTCATTTAACAAACTTTTAACTATCTCTTCCATGCCTTTGTCTGTGGTAGGTGTTAGGAAATAAAGAATATCTTGTCAATCAAAATTCTACAGAACTTTTCCCTTCAAATAACACTTAATGCATTTTAAGATTTTTCTGGATGAAAGTCTTTGTAACATATAAACTTCCCAGTCTGTATATAGAAAGGATAATTTAACTTTTTTCTTGATGTCTTGAAGTCAAAACGAGCATCCATTTTGTGTATTTTGGTGTAATTCTGTGTCTCCCAGCTCTTTGCCTTTTTAGCCTCACCTTCCTTTACAGGCAGCCTGTCAGCTTTGACATCTCCTGCTGTCATCTTCTTGTCCTTAATAGTCTCTTACCTGACATTAATCTTAACATTTCCTGGTTTGAAAGTTCTCTGTGTGGGAAAATTAGACAACCAGACTTGTCTGTTATCTAGTAGCAGGTTCTAAATTACAAGAAAAAGAAAACTCCAATTTGACTACTTAAAAGGTAAGAGGAAGTTATTAGCACACATAAACTATCAGTCCAGTCTGCCATCTTTGGCTTTATTTACCTGTTAGTTTGCCTCCCTGATGCAGGATGGCGACCACGTTTTTGAGTATCTTGTCCTTCAGACAAGATATGAAAAAGTAGGGGCACCTGGGTGGCTCAGTTGGTTAAGCGACTGCCTTCAGCTCAGGTCATGATCCGGGAGACCCGGGATCAAGTCCCACATCGGGCTCCCTGCTCGGCGGGAAGCCTGCTTCTCCCTCTCTCACTCCCCCTGCTTGTGTTCCCTCTCTAGCTGTGTTTCTCTCTGTCAAATAAATAAAATCTTAAAAAAAAAGATATGAAAGAGTAAAAAAGACCTTGCTCTCCCTTGTATGTGCATGCTTTACATGACTTAATTAAGTTTTGCGCGGATGCATCCCTCCCAAAAAGTCTGTGTCTCTCAACGTATTGGCTAGCTTATGATATGTACCCATTCCAAAATGAATCACACGCATGGGGAATGAGTCTGCCGTGGCTGGCTTAGATCACAGTGGCCTAGGTGGGGAGACAAGTCAGTTTGTCCTCACAGTACCTGGTCAATCAGAGGAAGGTGGATTTTGAAAAAAATTAAGTTTGTGTTAAGAAGAACAAAGCTGGGGGGTATGGTAGGCAACCAGTGGCATCTTTTATAGGAAGCCTGGTGACTTTGGATGTTCAAAAGCCACTTTCCATTTTCATTCTCAGTTTGGGTTTATGGTCTAGAGTGTTTATGCTGCTGGAATATTAAAAAACTGACTTATATGCTGTATATTTCTACTGCAATGGAAACTCTTACTTATACTTTGCCACCACCATAAAGTGACAATTGAGTATACAAAATCAATAATTTATTCCACTGACTTCTGAAAATGAGGCACACAAGCCAATCTGTTGGAATATAAGAAAAAAGCATTAGACATATTTTTTTTTATTTTTATTCATTTTCATTAAAAAAATTTAAAGCCTTGGGGTGGCTGGGTGGCTCAGTCAGTTAAGAATCCAACTCCTGATAACAGCTCAGGTGGGATCTGAGATGGAGTCCCACGTGGGGCTCTGTGCTCAGTGGGGAGTCTGCTGGAGATTCTCTCTCCCTCTGCCCTTCCCCCAGCTCTTTCTCTTTCTCATGAATAAACAGATCTTCCAAAAAATTTAAATCCTTAATAATATTTCACATATACATTGACCTTGATCTTCACTCATCCCATGTCAGATACTTAGGAGATGATACTCACAACACATTACCTACCCAGAAAGGAAAGTAGAAGTCTGAAAGAGGGAGGGGGTTGACAGTGCCACCCTCAATCATTGGTATATCTTTAGCATATTTTTAGATATTGTCCTGACAAGGAGATTTATGGATTTCATTATTCTAAATAGTAAAATCTTTATAATACCCTGCAATGAAATGAAGAGTGATCACGAAACTCACTTGGGCCCCAAGAAAGGTTACTGGTTATTTCACGGCAAAGTACTTCAAAGAGTTGTCAAATTTACACATAAATTATGTATTTTTTTAATGAAAAAAATGAGTATTCAAAACTCTCACCACCTTGTCTGTCAGTAATCTATTTCCTAGAAGATATTTAATCACTTGAAGAATGCGACTGTAACTTTCAAAAAATACACTTTACTCTAGAGAGAACATTTTGAAAATGGCATGTTTGGAAACATTTCCTTTTTATGTGATTTTATGACAAAAATAATCAGTGTCATCTCTTAAACTCCCATATATGCACATATTAAAATTTGGAAACAGAATTCTTGAGCTCTAAACTTAATTCCTCTACAAAAGATTTCAAGGTTTTGTGGAAATAAAACAATCAAACAGCTGATTAGATTTTAAGAATCAGTGGTTGACTTCAGGGAAAATGGAAATTAACTAGTCAAACTTCAATAAAAAGATTTACGTGTTGGAAAATGTGTTTGAAATACCTATCATGTTTTTTTCAAGTCCAGCTAGCAATACACTTACCAGCTAAAGACATTTATTTGGAATTCCTGACTCCCAAATCTCCAAGCGAAATAAAGTCTCTATAAATAACAATTTTAAGCAAATCTTAAATAACTAAGTATATCTGAATTTGATTATAATCATTGTACTAAATTATCAGAAACCTTAATCATTCTCATTCATTCATAAGTGATTACATGACAGACATGAAGTCAAACTAGTCCTTAAAACTATTAAGTAGAGCCTCTTTTGATTTGATAGTTCTGAGGCTCATCAATAGTAACAAAACAAACAAACCTAGTTACTTCCATAGCATCTCTTTTCATAAAGCAGAAGAACAAATCTTTAGACTTTCCAGGAACCCTCTGGGAAATCTTAGGTACAGAAGATATTGAGAAAGTTTCATATTTTTTATTCCATTTTTTTCAGTGAGAATTTCTTTTGAGGAAAGCAAAAATCAAAGTTTGCCAGGACATTTGAGCACTTTAGATGGGATCACAGGCACCTGAGAACATGAATGGATGTGACTTGGCTACTATTGAAGTGATAACATGATATGAATATAAACAAAAATCTTTAACACTTTCAGAAATAAAGAACATTAGTTGTTTCTTTTATTTTAAGGAGAATAATCAAGGACATGGCAAAGTCAGAAAGATAGTGCAGAATGCCATTCTGGTGGGACACAGAACCTCTGCCATGGGGCAAATTAGTCTCTAATGTGAAGAGGACATTTTTATAACCTCTTATTAAGAACAGAAAAATAAGGAAACTTTGTAATTTTAACAGAGAGGAAAGCAAATTCTAGGTGTGTGTGACTTAAATATTTGATCCTAAAGGAGATACAGCTGTGTTTTTTTTTTAATCTTGTGAATAAAGCCATCCAAACTGAACCAGGCTTGGCAAAATTTTAACGCAAATGGATTCTCCTTTTCAGGTTCTATTTCTACGAGTGTTCTATAGATCAATGAATATGCTCAGTGTTGTCCTTCACCATGCTTTCTTGGTCTGGAACAAAAGTCATTTTATTTTAAGACAGAAGCATACTCTTTTTTCCCCCCTTAACCAGAACATGCCTTATTATTCTGAGACTCCTAGTGGTTGCACAGTCATATACTAATTATAACTTCTATGCAGAGTCACTTCTATTTCACAAGGAGAACAAAATGGTGATAATTGCGGATAGCCTGTCATTCTGTGGGACTAGCACAGCTCAGAATACACATCCTCCAGCTTTGTACAGCAGCACAGTTCCCTCATACAATTCTGAACATGGCAGAGATGAACATGCTCAATGAAAAACCCAAAGATGAAGCTTTCCATAGCATACATAAGGAGCAAAAGTATATAAACCTAAAGTTATGCTAAACAGTATTCTATCTGACATATGAATGATCTACGTATCCAAAGAATGTCCATAAATTAACTCAATATCTTCTTTATCCATTCATCTGTTGGTGGATATCTAGGTTCTTTCCACAGTTTGGCTATTGTGGACATTGCTGCCATAAACATTCAGGTGCATATGCTCCTTTGGATCACTACATTTATATCTTTAGGGTAAATACCCAGTAGTGTAATTGCTGGTTCGTAAGGTAGCTCTATTTTCAGCTTTTGAGGACCCTCCATACTGTTTTCCAGAGTGGCTGCCCCAGCTTGCATTCCCACCACCAGTGTAGGGGGGTTCCCCTTTCCCTGCATCCTCGCCACCATCTGTCATTTCCTGACTTGTTAATTTTAGCTATTCTGAGTGGTGTGAGGTGGTATCTCACTGTGGTTTTGATTTGTATTTCCTTGATGCTGAGGGATCACTTTTTTACTTGAGCATTTTGTCATGTGTCTGTGACACACACACACACACACACACACACACACACACACACACACAGGAATACTATGCAGCCATCAAAAGAATTAAATCCTGCCATTTGCAATGATGTGGATGACCGGAGGGTATTATGCAGAGAGAAATAAATCAATCAGAGGAAGACAATTATCATATGATCTCTCTGACGTGAGGAATTTGAGAGACAGGATGGGGAGGTTGTGGGGGGAAAGGAGAGAAATAAATGAAACAAGATGGGACAGGGAGGAAGATAAACCATAAGAGACTCTTAATCTCAGGAAACAAACTGAGGGTTGCTGGGGGGCTGGGGGGAATGGATAGGGTGACTGGGTTATGGAAAAAATAAAAATTAATAAAAAAATCAACTCAATATATTATCTGTCCAAGGGTTATCTAAACACCTTGGAAATTCTCTTCAAGCTCACATAGTCCTAAACATAATTATTATGGAAATAAAACAATGTCAGAAAAATGACTCAGTTTGGCCAAAGATTTATGTTTTTCATAATGTTAAACAATATATAGAAGTAATGCTAGTTTTATGTGATCAGTTAACCTGTATACTTTTAGGAAAAACATACCCAAGTAGAAAAAAAAAGCATTCTTGTCTGATACTTGATAACTACGATAGCACCAACTAATCAGAGGAGATATGCTGCTTTTATTGAACACTAAGATTAAACTCGTGTGCCAACTATTTTGTCTAAATTACATTAAATTGAATTCTTAAAATGGTTCTGGGTTGGTTTTTAGAGAATATGTTTTTTAAACCAGTACATTTAAAGGATCAGTAGTTCAACTTCCTTATTTTCAGGGAATTTTAGAAAAATTCAGTTTATATAAGCAAGTATTTCAATATGCCAATTAGAGTTCCTCCCCTAACTGGTGGGCCTTCACAAGCTAATAGATTAATACCACTGGCAAGTCAGAAAACATTATACACTCAAACAGTTAGAGGTGAAGGTATTTCTGAGCTACAGATAAATAGACATACAGGCACAGAAAAATAGAGCTTATAACTTCAGTTCTACAATTTCAGCAATGGGGCAAGAGTCAACACTGGAACAGAAAAACTCTCCGGCCCAAATGAAAGAGATCTTCTCTTCCCAGACAGTATGACATTCTCCATTGATTTGAGCTCAAAAACAGACAAAAAGACTAACAAACCAGATTCCTTGTTGTCTTTCACTCAATAGAGATTAGATTTCTATAAACCATTAATCCATTTAGTGAAATCTCCAAATTATGAGACCTTAAAATCATGTTCCCAACCATTTCTGCCAACAATGGGTAATAACTTATTGGCTGTAAATGAACCAAAATGAAACAAAGGCACAAAATTAGTAGAGAGGAAAATTTAAACAGAAAAACAGAATCAACGACGTTCTCTTGGTGCTTTAGGTTCATCTAATGAGAGCCCAGAAAAGCATATCTGGGCTTCAACCCCATATGAAGTGCAAGTCTCTGGCATGGAAGTTTACCTGCCTCTGTCAAATTAATCTATTGGACATCTTGTTGCAATTTCTAAACAGTTAAAAGATATTTTCCAAACAGGATAAAGTCAGGACACTCACACAGGTATGAAATGAACACCCGTTAAAAGATTCTAATTCAACTCATAAGTGATTGGACAGGTATCATAACTGGTTAAAAAAGAATTCAAAGAATATACATTGGAATGTTGATCAGCATACCGAGATGATTATGTAAATGAGGCAAACCTGGTTTGATCCCAACAGGAGAGGGAATAATTGAATCTCTGGACATTGAATGTGTCTACCAGGGACCTACAACTAAAAAAGTGATGTAAATGACCTCAAAGGCTAGAAGCAGAGAATCTAGAGAACTGACCTCTAGACAAGGTTAAGTTTTCTACTGAGACTCATATTAATTTTTCTGTAATGCCAAAGTCAAATAGAAATTTAGAGTTCGCTCACAAAGAGGGTGCAGTCACTGAAGTGACCATGTTCCTACCTCAACTCCTTACATGCCCCAGGCCTGGTCAGGGCTCAGTGACACCAGTGACATCACTAAGTTTAGACATCACCAAGTTTAGATGTCACAAAAGCAGCTCTCCAAGGGGTTGGGGAATGGGGTTAAGTTAGGGGGGAATACACACTGGTATCTTTTGATGCCAGGCCAACAGGAAAACCAAGTAGCACCCATATGAGGAAAATCTCATAAACATGACACCTGGGAAAGGAACAACGGGAGCTCTTCCAGTCATAGGAAGCTGACTCGCTTCCACTCTTCAAGAAGCAAGCTCCAGTCCCCTGGAAGCTGTGTGCATCACCTTCTACAGGAAGAACACTATGTCCAGTATCCATGAGAGATAAGAAATTACCACTGTGGGGCATGCGATTTACCGATTTCAGAGAGGAGCAGTACTGAATGGTGACACTGTAGGGAATGGCCCCAGTGGAAGAGACTAGCTTGGGCGGCAGGGAGAGAAGATTTGCTCATTGGCTCTGAGGAACTTAAGTCCTTGTGAGGCCAGGATGTTGGCGTAGCATCCTCTTGGCCTGTTGAAATCTCAGAATGATGATGGTAGTTGGGGTGGAGCTGAAGACCAGGAACGAAGCACCAAAGGCTTTACTCATGATGGGCACCATCTCTAGAGGTCAGAAAGTGAATGCAATGAGGGTGGGGGAGTAGAGGGTAGCCCAGCAGTTGACGTGAACTTAATGGAGCAGGGCCTTTTACGGGAAGACTGAGGAGGGATGGAAACAGGAATTACGGCCAAGTTAGGTTCATGTATTACTTGTTTAGTCTCTGCCTCCTCCCAAAAAAGGACTTGAGGCAGGGATTATTGGCTAGTGTTCTGATTTTTTTCTGTGGAATATCCTGTTCTGCTTTCTCCATAGCCTCTGGTAAATTAAAAAGTAATATTATATATAAGCCATCATCTGGCCTAAGAGATGCCATTCAAGCAGTTCTTAACGGTTATTATTAATGGACTTCTTTTTTTTTTTTAAAGATTTTATTTATTTGACAGAGAGAAACACAGCCAGAGAGGGAACACAAGCAGGGGGAGTGAGAGAGGGAGAAGCAGGCCTCCCGCCGAGCAGGGAGCCCGACGTGGGACTCGATCCCGGGTCTCCGGGACCATGACCCGAGCCGAAGGCAGTCGCCCAACCAACTGAGCCACCCAGGCGTCCCATTAATGGACTTCTTTATAAATGTACATCACTGCAAACCTAATTATCAATCTCATTCCCAGATGAGATACCTAATCTAATCTAAAAATCACATATTTGATAAGACACCATAGAATTATCAACAGCTGAATGTAGGTTTTGAGAGGTGTAGTATATTCTACATAAGTTGTGTCTCAAGTGATGAACTCAAAAGAACATGTAATTCTTATAAACATTCTTATATGCTGTGTTAAAAGAGAAAAGGTGCCACTTGAAATGCTGTAGAAAACTAACCCCTCCCCGTGACTATCAAGAGCTGACATTATCTCTTGTTCATCTTTTGCTCAAGGTCCCCATTCTGTCGCCCCCTGGCCTATCATAGAGGGCTGCTCAGAGGTCGCCTCGTCAGCTGGAATGATGGACTCAAAGGACCTGGGCACACCATCCCAGTTCATCACTTTCTGACCACGTGGCAATGGACATTCATCTGCTCCCTCAGGCCGGCATTTTCCTCATGTGTGAAATGGGAGTAGCAGGAGTTCCTCCATCTTTGGGTTTTCCCATAGATAAATCAACATATGGCTGTAAAGTGCTGCACAACAATGTGCCCGGCACCGTGTGCCCTTAATGAGTAGCTGTGTGTCTCTCCCTCTCTGTAGACCAGAGACTTAGGGGTGCTTCCCTAAGCGCCCTGGGCCTGGCTCTCCCGTGACAGCGAAGTGCCTGGGCCTCTGGCCGTGGAGAGACAGAAGAGTGCCGTGGAGAGGAAGAAGGCAGAGGTACACACTCGGGAACCAGACAGGCCCCAGTCCTGTTTCCTCTATGCTCCCCTCTGCCTGGTGACTCACCCTCTCTCTGCCTCCCTCACCATTTCTGTAAGCAGGAGGACATGACTTAGCCTTCAGCTAATTCACAAGAGTGCCCTAAGAGTGAAGGAAATACTGCTGGGGTTGTACTTAGAGCTCAGTGGAATATGTGCTTGTATAAATTCAAGAGAACTTTCCTGTCATATAATGCCCATTAAATCTCATATTTACAGTAACCTCACTGTCAAGATGTTCACCCTACGGATTTGAGATTTGTTATAGAGAGCCAGGAAGCCCTCCTAGCCTTTACCAAGCTCAATTCTTACTCTTCCCTTCATGTGAATAACCAGCAGGCCTTTCTGCAGCAACCGCAGTGAAGAGTTACCTTTACCTAAACACAAGATAGCGGTGTTATCACCTCTCTTCCCTACCCCTCTCCTGCCGCAAACTAAAAGGATCTGTCTGCCTGGGCTAGAGGTTTCTGTATTCCAGTGTCCTCCAGCCTATAGTGAATGCCTCTAGGGTATGTAATGCCAGAAAACCAATTATATTAAGACTTGACATGTTAGTTAAATAGCTGTCTGATTTTTAAAAACTGTTTATTTTGGCTTATGGCTGTGATCATTGTAGCACAAAACATAGTCTCCTGGATATTTACCGGGAAAGCACATCGGAGGAATTTATTAAAGGTAGGAGAAGGCATAATAGGTGGGTAAACCATGTCGGGTTAGTAGGGATGTGTGGTCAGGTCATCAGATCCTACAGTCCATGCAGGAACTAAGAAATAATGGTCACTGTGACAACTTAGGGATCCAGTCTTCCCAGGCTCCTTCAGACTATTGGAGGTCCAAGTGGAGTTTGAACGTTGAGCCTTGATGACCTCATGTTGGCAAATCCTCCACAGTCATAGGGGCATGGGGCAATCAGGCAGAGAAATCTCTTTATTCCTTTAAGAACTACACTTTAGGGGGCGCCTGGGTGGCTTAGCCAATTAAGCATCTGTCTTCAGCTCAGGTCATGATCCCGGAGTCCTGGGATAGAGTCCTACATCAGGCTCCTTGCTAAGTCAGGAGCCTGCCTCTCCCTTCTGCCCCTGCCCCTGCTTGTGCACATGCATGCTCGCTCTCTCTATCTCTCTCAAATAAATAAAATCTTAAAAAAAATAATATGCTTTGGCTGTGCTTGTTGATTTCACAGGAAACGTGGGGGCTATGGCTGGCATAGCATGGGCCTAAATGCAGCACCCTGCCAAGTAACCCTCCTACACGTGCATAGGAATCCTACACTTGAGGGAGGAAGACAGGCAGAGAGTGAGAATCACTGCCTTTGGGAAAGCATCAACCCACTCCAGTTGATGTTTTTGTACATTTCTAAAAATATATGTAATTTCATTATATGTAATAGAGACTTCACTGGAAGCAATGAGCTAGCCTCAAAGAACTTCATGCTGTTTCTTATATAAGCTCTAATAGTAACAGCTAGAGTTACTCTTCCTCCAATTTATTGAGTTAGGCCAGGTACTCTACTAGACATTTAATATATGTAATTTTCTTTTATCCTTCAAACTAACACTTAATACTATAGTTGAGGAAACTGAATCAAAGGGACTAGGGAACTTTCCCAAGACCACATAGCTAGTAAGTCATAGTACATCTAGGACTGTGTCAGACTCAAAACATTCTCCTCTTTCAACCTCACTTTGATAAACTTTGTGTTGTTCTGTTGCATAACATTTTATACCAACAATCAGGACCAACAGTCTGAAACCAAAGAACATCTGAAAATTGGGCTTCCGTGGAAAATCTACTAAAGTAAAAGCTTCATGAAGTCAGGGACATGGCTTGTTGGGATCCCTCCTCTGTCCCCAGCACTTGGAGCAATGACTGACACAGAAGATATTGAATATGTTTGAATACATTGAATGAATGAATGAAAGTATAAGTTAATCAACTTAAAGTCTTAACTGCAAACCAAGAAAACACAAGTAATCTAGAGAACTCTATACACTAATAAGAAAGGTACTATTTTAAAAAATATTTTATTTATTTGTCAGAGAAAGAGAGAGAGAGAGAGAGAGAGAGAGAGAGAGAGAGAGAGAATGTACAAGGAGGAGGAGCAGCAGGCAGAGGGAGAAGTAGGTTCCCCAGTGAGCAGGGAGCGGGATGCAGGACTCAATCCTAAGATCCCGGGATCATGACCTGAGCCAAAGGCAGATACTTAATGGAATGACCCACCCAGGCGTCCCAGAAAGGTACTATTTGATATAGAACCAATGACTTGGGAAATGCAATCTATAAGGAGAGCTAAGACAGAGCCAATTTATTAAACTTATCAAAACCAAATCACCTGGAGATCTTGTCATAATGCAGATTTTGATTCAGTATGGGTGGGGCATAGAATTCTGCATCCTTAGCAAGATCCATGCAGCAGATTCAAAGATCATCCTTTGAGTAGCAAGGATGGACTCTTCTGGATGACCTAAATTATTCTCAGGGTATTTCTCCCTTAGGATCTGGAGCACATGCACCCTGCCTTGCTCAGAACAACACTGAATGCAATTAGCATAAACAATGGCACCTGATGTTATTGATGAACATATACAAGCACTCTATGGAATTGCGTGTTTTACCTCAGCTGGTGGCTGGTTTTACTTAAAGACAATTCACCAAACATCAGCAACTTTTGACCATCTGCCAGAGCTTCCCCCAGATGATCTCCAGGCCTCTACTATTAGAAAAAGTCAGAAGCCAAGCCTATATTTATTGTTCTACCAATTTTCTCCTTATTCTTCCCTTCCATTTCTTCATACTCTTATCTTAGTGTGACCACCCCTCAGTACATGTTCTCTACTGAGAAATCATGTGCTCCAAAATTACATTCCCTCTTTTATTTTTTAAAAGATTTTATTTATTTATTTGACAGAGAGAAACACAGCCAGAGAGGGAACCCAAGCAGGGGGAGTGAGAGAGGGAGAAGCAGGCTTCCCGCCGAGCAGGGAGCCCGATGTGGGACTCGATCCCAGGTGTCCGGGATCATGACCTGAGCGGAAGGCAGTCGCTCAACCAACTGAGCCACCCAGGTGCCCCACATTCCCTCTTTTAAACACACTCTCCCCATACTACTGATGGCAATGTGGTGATAATGATGCTGAACACCTGAAGAAGATTTTAGACTGTTTTAGTAGTTAAGAATACTTCACTCTAACTTACCTATGACCACAGGTGCCATCCACTCTTAGCACTACATCTCCACTACAGCACCATATACAAATATAACCACGCCCCTTGTTGCCTGGTTCACTGTAATTGTGGTTCATAAAAAAAAAAATGCCTAACCCATTATACAGTAAATTCATAGGGACAGAGGCCTTATCTATTCTTGCTTACCACTGGCTCCCCAATGCCAGTGTCTGACACATAATATGTGCTCAGTAAATATTTACCAAATGAATAAATGGTTGAACATTAAGAGAGATCTATATGCTTATGCTAGTAGACCTTTAGGGTGGTATTTCTTAAACTGAGTTTTAAGAGGTCATGGGAGAAATTTTAAAATATTGTATTTTCACTTTGGAGATACTCCAAAAAGATTAACTTTTGTATAAGGAAGAATTTCTATAAGATTTCAGTGTTGGAGATGTATCCTTGTGTCTGATTAGATCAGAGCCAAATAGTAGCGCTGAAAGGATAAAACAAAACAGAAATGTACAAGTGAAGTTTCTGCAGTAGTCCAAAAAGAGAAAAGCCGAGGGACAATGTAGTAATTCGGCCTTCAGTGGTGTGCACATTCAGAACTCAAAAACGCTGTTGCATCAGCAAATTGTGAGCAGAAGGTATTTTTGTCTAGAGGCCCACTGGTATCATTTACCCATTGGGAACAGAAGGCATCTTATTTTGCTTTTGATATCAGCTTCTCCAGGGAAGGACAAGAGCAACAGAGGGAGCCCAGTGGCTTCTTTCTTTTGGACCAGTTTACAAAAACTGAAGGTTTTGCCAAATACCATTTTTCAGGGAGGAGGGAAAATTGGAACTGGCTCTAGACAGCACTCTCCCGCATCTCTTTCCCTCCATTAGTTACGAGACTTGCACTCAAGATATGAGTTGCAGTAACACATGGCACCTCTTGCCAGCACCAGCTCCACATAAGACCTACCTCCATTTTAGTTCACAGCTAATTATATCTGCAGACTAAATTACATGGTTTCAAATTTCAGAGTATTATTCAGAAATGCCCCTCACGTGCAACTTGGGGTCGGCCCAGTATCAATTTTAGGATAATGAAATGATGATGAGTTGTAATGAGCCCTGAATGTTATATGCAACTGATGAATCACTAAGTTCTACCTCCGAAACTAATACAAAATGAAGATCAGTTAATAAGTAAATACTGAAAACTGATACTGACATGCTTTCCTTTGCTAAGCAATTATGTGAGGTTATATACTTTTCTGGTTTTATACTAAAAAGTCTGGAATCAGATAAATATAAATTCACTACCTGTTCCCAGAAATACCTCCTCTTGAACAAGAAAACTGTGGACCAAGCAAATACTTTATTCAACAAGACCGAGACGTTGCTCGTTAATAATTGTATAAAGATCCTTATACTATGTGTCCCCTCATCCAAAACTATGATGACATAAACTCAGTCCAATTCCAACCATCTCTCCACTTTGCAAGACCCAGCCTGGACTCAACATCCCTAAAATATCCCCTTAGATACACTACCAAGACTGCATCCAGATAGTGTTCTCACTTTACAACAGTAGATCCAAAAAAATTAGCTTTGTTCAATCAACAGGTTATTCTGGTTGTCTTTTGGGGGAGTTTACAGTGAATAGCATTAGACAGCCAAAAGTGCCTTAATCTCTGTGACAGAGTACAAAGGAGCAAGAGAGGGGTGCCTGGGTGGCTCAGAGGGTTAAGCCTTTGCCTTCAGCTCAGGTCATGATCTCAGGGTCCTGGGATCAAGCCTCACATCGGGCTCTCTGCTCGAAAGGGTGCCTGCTTGCCCCTCTTTCTCTGCCTGCCTCTCTGCCTATTTGTGATCTCTCTCTCTGTCAAATAAATAAATAAAATCTTTTTTTAAAAAAAGGAGCAAGATATATATTTCCTGCCCTTAAGAACTTTATCCCCATGACAAAATATGTAAGTGCTACAAGAATTCAAAGATGAGAAACATCACTGTCAACTATAGGATTCCAGGGAAAGTTTCAGAAGGACATGCTCTTAGCACTGAGGTGTCTTCAAGGCTAGTTTAGGATTTAAAACACATTTTTCAAAGCCTCCAAAATAATAAGAGTCCAAGGCACAAACGTGTCTCATTTTTCTCTCTGCAAACTCTGTTGGCATTTTGTCCCAGCAAGAGCCTGGGAGGTATGGAAGCAAGGTGGAAAAAGGCACACAGAGTGGTCAGGAGAGCTTAATTTCATGTCCAGCTCTTCATTAACTCACAGTCTAACCTCCAAGGAGCCACCTGACATATCTCAGTTGTACTTAATCTGAAAAATGTGGGAGCTGGATTACATAACTTCTAAAATCATTTACAGTGTCAATGGTTTAGAATTCTAGTTCACATCCCTTATTTACATGCAAAATATCTGTAGTTTGCTTTATAAATCAGCAAAATCCGAAGACAATAAAGCAGTTTGAAAGTGTATATTGTGTCAGTATCTTTGCTGTTTGCATTTATAGATGCATACTGTGTGATACATATGGCTCATATAAATGCTAAAATAATACGTGATGTAATGTATGTGCAGAAAGCTATACTGCGGACCTGCTCTGCTTGCTCAGGGGAAGCCATCTCATTTAACCTATTTTGGACTATGCTGAAATGAAAGATGTTTTATTTCTATAATACGAAGGTATTACAGACTTAGATTAAGAAAGAATGAGTCATACGTGAATTCCATAAATTGATGAAGAAGGCTCAAATTACAAATAGAATGGAGAATTCAGTAGTAAAGGAAAATGGAATTGCTTGTTTCAAGTCAATAAGGCATACTTGCATGTTGTTTCCTGTCTTCACATCTTTTATATTGAGACATCTAGTTGTCTGTGTTCATACCAGCCAAGAGAAACACTGTGATGTCAGAGCCATCCATCTAAAACATATGATGCTCAAAAAAACTAGAATGGGTCCTAGGGGGAGAAGAGACACATGGCACTGACCTAGACCTAGCCAATATCTTGGAATCTAAACACAGTTGTGTCCAGTCTAGATGAGCCAATCCCCACAGGTCCACAGATGCTCGGATGAGAATTAGGGATTGTTATTTGAAGCTGCAGAATTTTGGATGGTTTGGAGGAATGGGAAAGTAGTTAAGTAACAGATGAAGGAAAGACTATAAGGGAATAAAAATAGTTCTTCTGCTTGAGCCAGTAATGTAGACTATTTCCATTCTGCAAGCGTAGCTCTCCATGTGGAAACATACATAGATATGTACATCATACAGGGCTAGTAAAATGTATCCTGGTTTGAGGTGGGGGGGGAGAGGCAAAAGTAATTTCTTTATTTAATTACTTAAAACCACATTTTTAAAAAAGATTTTATTTATTTGACAGAGAGAAACACAGCCAGAGAGGGAACACAAGCAGGGGGAGTGAGAGAGGGAGAAGCAGGCTTCCTGCCGAGCAGGGAGCCCGATGTGGGACTCAATCCCGGATCTCCAGGATCATGACCTGAGCTGAAGGCAGTTGCTTAACCAACTGAGCCACCCAGGCGCCCCTTAAAAGCACATTTTAAGCAATGATGGTAAATAACAGCAATATAAATCAAAAAAGCACTGGTGTAAGTGATATTGGATATTTCTAAGCTAATATTAAGTGATTTTAATTCAGGAAAATACATTATTTTAAAAGTACTTAAAGGAAGGTTCCCAGACCTTCAGTTCCATGACACTTTCAACAGATTGAATATAATGTGCTAACATGAGTGGATGGAGTAGTAGCTATATCAGTGCAGAGCCTGCTGGGTAGCAAACTACTTCAAGCAAATCATAACTATTTTGTGACTGAAAACAACTGTTTCGCTTTTGCCTCATTATACCTGGAGTTGGCAGTTTGGCCTGTGTTCGTTTGCTGGGCTCTCTCGTGCACCTGTGTCACCTGTGGGTCACCAGGACACTTCTTTATTCTGGTGCTGTCTGGTTATGGCTGGGGGGATAGTGATGGCAGAGCCATGTGTCTCTCATTGTCTAACACATTAGCTGGGGCATGTTTACAGGATGGGGGCAATTCCCAGTACTGGAGCCACTACCTTCATCTTTCAGGTCTCTTAGGCCCAACCACTTCCAATTTTTCTTATGTGGCTTCTTAATGTAAGTCTTTGCCCTCTAGAGGCATGCGACATACTCTGTATTCCTCATCCTCATTTAGAGTAGTGGTTCTGGGGGCCTTAAATATACTAATGCCTGCATTCTACCCCT
Organism: Spilogale gracilis; assembly: GCA_004023965.1. NCBI lineage: Eukaryota > Metazoa > Chordata > Mammalia > Carnivora > Mephitidae > Spilogale > Spilogale gracilis. The sequence continues at coordinate 87,015 of PITA01000068.1, read as the reverse complement.
AGAGAAGCCAATTTAACTGGTTTAAAATATGGCCTGGACATCATCATTTAAAAAATTTCCCCACATTAATCTAACATATAGTCAAGGTTGAGAATAACTGGTACAAAGGTATGAGAGATTATTCATTCCTCAACCTCCCACCTGAAGAAGGGTACTTAGAAGAAGGAGCTTTTAGATCAAAAATCAAATCAGTTTACAGTAGAACCAGCAAGGCTTGAAGATAGAAAAGGAGGCCATCTCACTGACATGATTTTATGACCCTGGGCAAAAATGCCTTTCTATATGCCATAGTATCTGAAATTCTACCATGGGGAAGACTTAAAGCTTATATCCCTGTATTCTTCCACCATCATCTTTTTTTTAAAGGTTTTATTTATTTATTTGACAGAGTGAAACACAGCTAGAGAGGGAACACAAGCAGAGGGACCGAGAGAGGGAGAAGCATGCTTCCCACCAAGCTGGGAACCCAAAGCGGGGCTTGATCACGGCTCTCCGGGATCATGACCTGAGCCGAAGGCAGTTGCTTAACCAACTGAGCCACCCAGGCGCCCCACCATCATCTTTTAAAATACAAAATCCCCACAGCAAGGATAAATTTGTTCATGTAATTCTTACAGCTATGTCTATTCATTTCCCAGATCACTCTTCTTTAGGACAGGCAAGCTGGGGTTGGGGTACTGAGGGAGTAGGAAGTTTGATTGTTAAAGAGAAACTTGTTTTTGAACCATGGGTAACTACTCTTGGGAGTTTAAGCCAAGCTAGGCAACAGAGGAAAGACATCTGAGGACTTCTGACACTGTGTGAGAGTGAAGGGGATGACTGGACCTAGCAGACTGGAGTGAGAGGGAGTAAGATATGGACAATGTTGGGGCATTGCTTTTACTAGAACCTGGAGTCTGAAGACAGTATTTGTGCCTTTTTTCTTTTTCTTAAAACATCTATTTGTTCACTCATTTAAGAAATTGCATAAAGTGTCTGCAGTATAAAAAATACAATTGAAAATACAGAGATGTCAATGATATATGCCCTCCAGGAATATAAAATCTTGAATAACTTTCAGTAACATTGTGATAAAACAGAGAAAATAAGATTGAATCTCATTCAGCTTTCTTAAATTCAAGAGCCTAAGATAAACGCATAACTTTGGGTGGACTGCACTACTGTCTAATAATCTTTTGTAATTTACAATAATTTTCTTTTTGACTGATAATTGTAAGTCCTGAAATGGAAACTAAATCACTGAGAAATACTTCTCATTTTAACTAAAGCAGGGCCATAAAAGGGGAAGAATTTACTGAAGACTTCATTTTTTTTGTAACCAACAAAGTCTTTAGGAAATGTAAATCAATATTAGAGACTCAAATTAAATTCAAAGCTCTAGAAACTTAACCTAGACTAATGGAGGGCTTGATGACTTCAGCAGAACAAAGGGAATTTTTCTTTCATCTCAATTATATATGAAGCAAATTCTCTTAAAGAGAGTGAAAGTATGGATTTTCCTTGGTTGGTGGGACCTCATATAATCTCTGACCTGCTGGCAAGAGTCACTACCTTACAGTCAAGGCAACGGTGACAACGATGACAGCACACTGAAAGAGACAAACAAACAGCTCAAAAAGAATTATCATATGGAGGGGTGCCTGGGTGGTTCAGTTGGTTAAGGGACTGTTTTCAGCTCGGGTCATGATCCCGGAGACCCGGGATCGAGCCCCACATCGGGCTCCCTGCTTGGCAGGCAGCCTGCTCCTCTCTCTCTCACTCCCCCTGCTTGTGTTCCCTCTCTGGCTGTGTTTCTCTCTGTCAAATAAATAAATAACATCTTTTAAAAAAAGAATTATCATATGGAAAAAAATCGCTATATGTCTTAATAATCACAAGGACCGTAGAGGACCAAGAACTTGAAAGAGGTGGACAATTACAACAAACTGTTGAGAGGTTCCTCAAAATCTGAATGAACTGGAAAAGATTTCCCTTTCCAGTCTGTTGGCATTTCTGAAATGTCTAGTTACTTACTCCTTTGACAGTTTTCTGAAGAAATGAACATTTTAATTGCATTAAAAACTATACAGAATAGGGGAATGAACCATTTGAATTGCAAGGTCATATAGGGCTGGAATTAGAAATAATGTAGAATGTCTTATCTAGCTATGTTACACATAGGAGGAGTTGGATAAAGATCGCAGGGCCCCAACCTGAAAGATTCTGGTTTAATTGTTCTGTGTTGTGGAGGAGGGGTGGAGCAAGATGGCAGGGGAGTAGGAGTCCTAGATATCGTCAGGTCCCAGGAGTTGAGCTAGATAAAGTCATCAAACCAGTCAGAACACCTGTAGACTCAACAGGGGATCGAAGAGAAGAAGAGTGGCAATTCTAGGAATGGAAAAGTGACCACTTTCTGGAAGGTAGAACATGCAGAGAAGTGAATCAGAGGTGACATTTGGGAAGACAGGCCGCAGGGTGGAGGGGATGGCTCCCGACAATTAGAACTTTTACCAAGTCGGCTCCACTGAGGGACATCACCCCAGAGGCTAAACGGGGGGTGGAACCCTCGTTGGGACAGTGTGGTCTCAGGACCCATAGGGGCATAGAAGGACCCGGGGTGCCAAAGCGCGGCAGGACTCCCAGGTATCAAAGCGGGGAAGCCGGCAGCAGAGATGGAGCCGAGGAGTGGGCTCTCAGTTTGGGCTTACCTTAAACCGTGATCCGAGGTGCAGTCGGGCCACAGCTCTTCGGGCAAGGACCCCACAAGTGGCAGAAATGGGGAGACCCCTTCCTTCCTCTTTTGGGAGGAGTGGCACATGAGCGCGCTGCAGGAATCTGCTGGGTTTGGAGACTCCAAAAGGGGCCAAGCACCAGAGATAGAAACGCTCAGTCACAGGCTGGGTGAGCACGGAGTGTGGACGGAAACCAGGGAGACAGGCAAGATTGCTTTTCTCTGGGGGCGCACTGAGGAGGGAGGCCCCAACCTCCCGGCTCCTCTGGGCTGGAGACTGGGAGGCTGCCATCCTCATTCCAGCCCTACAAAGCTGTACAGAAAGCGTTCAGAGAACAAAAGGCTACCGAGAGCAAACCTGAGCAGATTGCTTAGCCTGCCCCTGACAAGGGCGGGGCAGTTCTGCCTCAGTTAAAATCATTTGAGAATCACTGCAACAGGCCCCTCCACTAGAAGATCAGTGAGAACATCCAGCCAAGACCAAGTTCACCAATCAATGAGAACTGCGGAACTCGAGTTAGGGGATTGTACCATGTGGAATTCATGGCTTTTCCCCCTTGATTCTTTAGTCTTTCAAAGTTAAATTTTTTTAATTTTATTTTTTTAATTTTATTTTTTATTTTTTATTTCTTATTTTAACCTTTTAAAACTCTTTTAAAAACTATTTTAAACTATTTGAAAAGCTCTAAAAATTTCACTGTTTTAGTCATATTCTATCCCTTCATTGTATTTAAGTTTATTTTTGGTCTACATATAGAGTTTTCTTTCTTTAAAATGTTGGGATAGAGTTTCTTCTAACAGATTAAAATACACCCTAACTCTAGCACGTGGCTTTGTTCTAGTGGTCAGCCTCATCACATTCTATCCTCTTTCCTCTTTTTTTTTTCTTTTTTTCAACCATCTTTTTATCTTATCAATTCCTTTCTTAGAATCTTTTTAAATGTTCATCTTTATGTTCATATTCCATCCCTTCATTGTGTATACCCTTATTTTTGTACATATATAAGTTTTCCTTTCTTTAAAAAATTGGGGGGCAGTTTCTTCTAACAGACCAAAATACACCCAAAATCAAGTGTGTGGCTCTGTTCTATTCACCACTCTCTCTCTATATATATAGAGAGAGACATATATAGATAGAAATACAGATTTTTTTTCCTTTCTTCTCCCCCTGGTTTTGAGTCTCTTCTGATTTGGTTACTGTATATTTTTCTGGGGTCATTGCTACCCTTTTAGTATTTTGTTCTCTCATTCAACTATTCTTATCTGGAGAAAATGACAAGGCAGAAAAACTAACCTCAAAAAAAAATACAAAAAAAAACAAGAGGCAGTGTTGATGGCCAGGGACCTAATCAATAGGAACATTAGTAATATGTCAGAACTAGAGTTCAGAATGATGATTATGAAGGTGCTAGCTGTGCTTGAAGAAAGCATGGAAGATATTAGAGAATTCCTTTCTGGAGAAATAAAATCCCTTTCTGGATAAATAAAAGAACTAAAAGCTAACCAAGTTGAAATAAAAAAAAACTATTCATGAGGTGCAATAAAAAAAATGGAGGCTCTTACTTCTAGGATAAACGAGGCAGAAGAGAGAATTAGTGATCTAGAAAACCAAGTGATGGAAAATAAAGAAGCTGAGAAAAAGAGAGGCAAACACTAATGGACCATGAGGGGAGAATTCAAGAGATAAATAATACCATGAGATGAAACAATATTATAATAATTGGAATCCCAGAAGAAGAAGAAAGGGGGGGCAGAAGGTATATTTGAACAAATTATAGCAGAGAATTTCCCTAATTTGGCAAAGGGAACAAGCATCAAAATCCCAGAGGCACAGAGAACCCCCCTCAAAATCAATAAAATAGTTCCACACCCATCATCTAATAGTAAAACTTAGAAGTCGCTGTGACAAGGAGAAAATCCTGAAAGCAGCTCAGGAGAAGAGGCCTGTAATATACAATGCCAGAAATATTGGACTGGCAGCAAACCTATCCACAGAGATCTGGCAGGCCAGAAGGGACTGGCATGATATATTCAGACCAATAAATGAGAAAAAATATGCGGCCGAGAATACTATATCTAGATAGGCTGTCATTGAAGATAGAAGGAGGGATAAAAATCGTCCAGAAAAAAACAAAACTTAAAGAAAAACTTAAAGAATTTGTAAACACCAAACCAGCCCTACAGGAAATATTGAAAGGGGTCCTCTAAGCAAAGAGAGAGCCTAAAAGTAACAGACTAGAGAGGAAGAGAGACAATTTACAGTAACAGTCACCTTACAGGCAATACAATGGCACTCAATTCATATCTTTCAATAGTTACCCTGAATGTAAATGGGCTAAATTCCCCAATCAAAAGACACACGGTATCAGAATGGATTAAAAAAAGACCCATTATTAGGCTGTCTGCAAGAAACTCATTTTAGACCCAAAGACACTGCCAGATTTAAAATGAGAGGGTAGAAAACAATTTACCATGCTAATGGACATCAAAAGAAAGCTGGGTGGCAATTCTTATATCAGACAAATTAGATTTTAAGCCAAAGACTATAATAAGAGATGAAAAAGGACACTATATCATACTTAAAGGGTCTTTCCAACAAGAAGATCTAACAATTGCAAATATCTATGCCCCTAACATGGAAGCAGCCAATTATATAAACCAATTAATAACTAAATCAAAGAAACACACTGACAATAATACAATAATAGTAAGGGATTTTAACACCTCCCTTACCAAAATGGACAGATCATCTAAGCAAAAGATAAACAAGGAAATAAAGGCTTTAAATGACACACTGGAACAGATGGACATCACAGATATATTCAGAGCATTCCATCCCAAAGCAACACATTCTTCTCTAGTGCACATGAAACATTCTCCAGAATAGATCACATCCTGGGTCACAAATCAGGTCTCCAACCAGTACCAAAAGTTTGGGATCATTCCCTGCATATTTTCAGACCAAAGTGCTTTGAAAGTGGAACTTAACCACAAGAGCAAAGTTGGAAAGAACTCAAATACATGGAGCCTAAAGAGTATCCTACTAAAGAATGAATGGCTCAACCAGGAAATTAAAGAATTTTAAAAAATCATGGAAACAAATGAAAATGAAAACACAACTGTTCAGTTTTTGGGACATAGCAAAGGCGGTCTTGAGAGGAAAGTATATAGCAATATAAGCCTTTCTCAAGATACAAGAAAGGTCTCAAGTACACAACCTAACCCTACACCTAAAGGAGCTGGAGAGAAAAGAGAAAGGACCCAAATTAATAAAATCACGAATGAAAGAGGAGAGATCACAACCAACACCAAAGAAACACAAACAATTATAAGAACATATTATGAGCAACTATACAACCAGCAAATTTGACAATCTGGAAGAAATGGATACATTCCTAGAGACCTATAAACTACCAAAACTGAACCAGGAAGAAATAGAGAACCTGAACAGATCCATAACCAGTAAGGAGATTGAAGCAGTCATCAAAAAAACCTCCAAACAAAAAGAGCCCAGGGCCAGACAGCTTCCCAGGGGAATTCTATCAAGCATCTAAAGAAGAATTAATACTTATTCTCCTGAAACTCTTCCAAAAAATAGAAACGGAAGGAAAACTTCCAAACTCATTTTATGAGGCCAGCATTACCTTGATCCCAAGACCAGACAAAGACCCCATCAGAAAGGAGAATTACAGACCAATATCCTTGATGAACACGGATGCCAAAATTCTCACCAAAACACTAGCCAATAGGATTCAACAGTATATTAAAAGGATAATTCACCACGACCAAGTGGCATTTATTCCTGGGCTGCAAGTTTGGTTCAACATCCACAAATCAATCAATGTGATACAGTACATTAGTAAAAGAAAGAACAAGAACCATATGATCCTCTCAATAGATGCTGAAGAAGCATTTGACAAAGTACAGCATCCTTTCTTGATCAAAACTCTTCACAGTGTAGGGATAGACGGTACATACGTCAATATCATAAAAGCCGTCTATGAAAAACCCACACAAATATCATTCTCAATGGGAAAAACTGAGAGCTTTTCTCATAAGGTCAGGAACACAGCAGGGCTGTCCACTATCGCCACTGATATTCAACATAGTACTAGAAGTCCTAGCCTCAGCAATCAGACAACAACAAGAAATAAAATGCATCTGAATCAGCAAAGATGAATTCAAACTCTCACTCTTTGCAGATATGATACTTGATGTGGAAAACCCAAAAGACTCCACTCCAAAATTGCTAGAACTCATACAGGAATTCAGTAAAGTGTCACAATACAAAATCAATGCACAGAAATCAGTTGCATTTCCATACACCAAGAGCAAGACAGAAGAAAGAGAAATTAAGGAGTGGATCCCATTTACAATTTTACCCCAAAGCATAAGATACATAGGAATAAACCTAACCAAAGAGGCAAAGAACCTGTACTCAGAAAATGATAAAGTGGTCATGAATGAAACTGAGGAAGACACAAAGAAATGGAAAAGCATTCCAAGCTCATGGATTGGAAGAATAAATATTGTGAAAATGTCTATGTTCCCTAAAGCAATCAACACATTTAAAGCAATCCCTATAAAAATACCATCATTTTTTTTCAAAGAAATGGAACAAATAATCCTAAAATTTATATGGAACCAGAAAAGACCCCGAATAGCCAGAGGAATGTTGAAAAGGAAAACCAAAGTTGGCGGCATCACAATTGCAGACTTCAAGCTCTATTACAAAGCTGTAAACATCAAGGCAGTATGGTACTGGTACAAAAACAGACACATAGATCAATGGAACAGAATAGAGAGCCCAGAAATGGACCCTCAACTCTATGGTCAACTAATGTTCAACAAAGCAGAAATGAATGTCCAATGTAAAAAAAGACAGTCTTTTCAACTAATGGTATTGTGAAAATTGGACAGCCACATGCAGAAGAATGAAACTGGACCATTTCCTCACACCACACACAAAAACAGACTCAAATGGATGAAAGACCTCAATGTGAGACAGGAATCCATCAAAATCCTTGAGGAGAACACAGTAACCTCTTCGATCTCAGCCACAGCAACTTCTTCCTAGAAATAGCACCAAAGGCAAGGGAAGCAAGGAAAAAAAATGAACTATTGGGATTCCTCAAGATCAAAAGAAACTGTCAACAAAAGCAAAAAAGACAACCAACAGAATGGGAGAAGATATTTGCAAATGACATATCAGATAAAGGGCTAGTATCCCAAATCCATAAAGAATTTATCAAACTCAACACTCAAAGAACAAATAATCCAATCAAGAAATGGGCAGAAGACATGAACAGACAATTCTCCAAAGAAGACATCCAAATGGCCAACAGACACATGAAAATGTACTCAATATCGGGGCGCCTGGGTGGCTCAGTTGGTTAAGTGACTGCCTTCAGCTCAGGTCATGATCCCGGAGACCCGGGATCGAGTCCCACATCGGGCTCCCTGCTCGGCAGGAAGCCTGCTTCTCCCTCTCTCACTCCCGCTGCTTGTGTTCCCTCTCTGGCTGTGTTTCTCTCTGTTAAATAAATAAAATCTTAAAAAAAAAAGAAAATGTACTCAACATCACTCAGCATCAGGGAAATATGAATCAAAACCACCCTGAGATACCACCTCACACCAGTCAGAATGGCTAAAATTAACATGTCAGTAAACAACAGATGTTGGCGAGGATGTGGGGAAAGGGGAACCCTCCCACTATTGGTGGGAAAGAAGCTGGTGCAGCCACTCTGGAAAAAAAGTTGAAACTGGAGCTACCCTATGACCCAGCAATTGCACTACTGGGTATTTACCCTAGAGATACAAATGTAGTGATCCGAAGGGGCACATGCACCCAAATGTTTATAACAGCAATGTCCCCAATGGCCAAACTATGAAAAGAATATATATATATATATATATATATATATATATATATATATATATATATATGCAATGGAATACTATGCAGGCATCACAAGAATGAAATTCTGCTGTTTGCAATGATGTGGATGGAACTGGAGGGTATTATAATGAGTGAAATAAGTCAATAAGAGAAAGATCTCTCTGATATGAGGAATTTGAGAGGCAGGGTGAGGGCTCATGGGGGAAGGAAAAAATGAAATAAGATGGGACTCATGATGGAGACAAACCATAAGAGACTCTTAATCTCAGGAAACAAACTGAGGGTTGCTGAAGGATAGCAGGGAGGGATAGGGTAGCTGGGTTATGGAGAAAAGAAAAATTAATTTAAAAAATGTTCTATGTTGGCACCTGGGAATCTGGACTCCAGGTGATTCTGTTGAGAGTTATCTGAGGTCCACAACTGGAGAAACCGTTCTTTCTTCTTTGCATTTTATAAATGATGACATAGAGGGTAAGAATGAAAACTGCATATTGGGAGTGTAGAGAAAAATCTTTATAATATCTTTCAGGGGTTCCTCTTAGATTCAACCAAATATACAGACTTACAAGACTATGACGGTTCACATTTGCCATGAGTCTACTTAGAACTTATGGGTCAGGGGACAGAGGTCCTTTCCAAGAGAATCGGGGTAGCAGTTCATGTATAGGACAGTTCACATAGCTTTGGGAGCTATCCCCTCCTTATGTGACACAGTTCAAGTTCAAGGAGACAGTTCTACATCAGGCAGCTGGGTAACTGACCTGAATTAGAACACATCTCCCTCCTCACAGACACCAATACCACTTGGAACAACTCTACTGGCATAATTTCCCATGTCCTCCAGGGGACTTGCCCCATATAGAGTCCCTTACACAAGTAAGCCAAAAGCTATGACTTTAGCTCATGTATTCAATGGTTCTTCCCAGTCCAGATGCATTTTACCCCCTAGAAGGCATTTTTATCTAGTAAAATAATTGACACATAACCATCTTCCCTGGATTCTAGCATAGCAACGTTAGCCATAAGTCACTTTCTTCTGCAACACAGGTTTTGTTTAACACACCCACAGTCAGTAGGACCATTTCCCAAATTATATATTTTATGTGAATCTACTTAAAGGGCTATTGCTGTATCATCTCATGCTTATGGAGAAATGCCAGGGATGGGAGAATGAAGTAGCATAAAAAAGCACTTATTATTATTATTTTTAATAGTAACTTTCACAAAGCTCAGTGCAAGTCCCTATGTGGTCTAGAAGGTTCCTCAGAAGATTTGACTCCCCTTTCCCTCATCTTATGAGCTAGAAGTCTCACTGCACAAGAAAAAACAACTTTTCAACATGGACAAGCCAATTGTATTTCCTAGTTTCCTTTTCAAATTTTCCTTAAATTCACTCCTTCTTCATTACCATTCTGTTTTGAGTTTGGCGTTTTGATGTGTTAATTTCAAGCAACTAAAGAGGAGGTATTTACATATGCATACAGCATGTAAAATACTTCTTAGCGGTCTTCTCTAAATACTAATGAATAAAGTTTCAAATAGTTTTCATTTTTCTAAAAGGAGTCAGATAAAGATAACCAAGATCCACTACTCTAAGATTCTTCTGATATAGAAATGTGCACTATAAATTTCTAAGGGGGGATTAAGCACGCAGCATTCTCTAAATTTGTTTGAGCGTAGAACCCTTTTTGAACAGAACACTCACTTGACATATAATGTGAAAAATACTAAAACAGGCATTTTCTTTGCAGTGCCTCTAAACATTGAGTACTTTTGGAAAAGTGTTTGTTTCAATTTAATTGTGTGAATGTGCCAAGAATTTCTGAATTAGAAAAAAATGTCTGCAATCCTCACACAACACCAGTTCTCCTACTGGGAACTTAAAGAAACTATAATGGCCAGGGCTATTAATTCTACATTAGTTATTCTTGTTAAGATGGTCTCCATTAATCAGAAAAATACTTTGGAGAGTATCTAATGCAAACTATGTGAAACACTGCTGACTTCAACTTCCAATAAATAATGCTTTACTTCCTATAATGGGTTTTACGGTGAACAGCTACACATTTGTAATGAACAATTATCATTTTCACTCATGACTGTAAGGGCTGTAAGAAATTACAATAGTCTTGAGATGAAAAGTAACATGTTGAACAAAAAAATAAAATCCTCTGGTCTTAGACTGGTTTAAGAATAAAAATAAAACAAAATCAGAAACACCAAAAACAAAATAAAAAAAATTGTCATGATACAACTCTTAACCCTGTAATATCCTCCAGTGAACTGAAAATCTTTGAGATCAAAGAAAATAATTATCATTGCGAGGTTTTTCTTTTTTTTTTTAAATCTACTTATAAGAGAAAGGCACTGTGAGGGAACTTAACAGGTCTTGCCAGATTTTATACAATCAAAGACACTACTTGCTACACAGTTGCTTAATAATTATTTGTTGACCTAAACTAGGGAACAGAAAAGGGCATCATTGAACTCTAAGACCTCCAGGGACTCTTAATTCTGAGATAAGCATTAGAATGGTGGCAATAGAGGAAGAAAAGACAAAAATGCTAAGATCATGTGGCAGTGAAATATCCATACTTACACTCTTTTCCTTTCCTTCGTCCTCTCCCAGAAATTTTGCAGGCTACAGATCAGCTATTGAAATGCAACTGGGAGAGTCTACCTTGCAGTTATATCTATGTCTCAGTGTACATTATACATTTCATATATGGGAGGGCAAGTATACAAGAGAATAAAAGAGATGGGACAATACCTAGAGATTGTAAAACTGAGATTGGAAAGGCATCTGTTAGAAGAATAAGGAAAAGCAATCTAAAAGGCAGTAAACTACTATATTTTCCTTGATATCAAATGTTCCTGAGTCTCTTAATGTACTTAGTTGATAAACAGGACCTACTAGGAACTAATCTTATTTTGGTGGATTCTTGGCTTAGTAAAAGGGCATTATGGTTAAGTCCTCATATAATTCAATACAATTTGAGGATGCCTGTCTTACAGTGCAGTAATTCAAAATAGTTAGGGAGTTAGAACCAACATTACAAGAGCACCCTCAACAGTAACTGTTTAAGCAAATGACTTAAAATGTGTCTATTGGACAAAAGAGAAGATACACAGTCTTTCTTCATGTATTTTCTTCTGCTTTCATTCATACAAGCACAAAAGAGTGATCCAATATGATTAGAAGCTCTTACCACAGCTGTTTGTGGGCAGGGGATTCAGTGCAATGTAGTACAACTCATTGTCATTTGTCAGGAGAGGCTTAAGTGGCTCAGGAATGGAATCCCCTTGTGGTACTCTGTGACACTCTCCTATCTTTTTTGTTCAAGGCTGTGATCTTAGGCAGACTTAGTATTAAACCAGGCCAGTATTCACTAAATAAGGTGGAAATTTCAAACAGCTGTATACCTGTCCTCTTTGTAACTGGGAGCTAGGATGAAGGGAAACCACCTACGGCTACAATGTAAGTCTTAATAACTGTGTCCAGATTCTCAAAAAACCCCCTACATTTAAGTGGTAATGTGTGGGCAGAGAAAATATGGGAAACGTATCATTAGAATAAGTAATAGCAGAGCTAAAGTCAAACTGTTATCTTTTTACCTTCAGATTTTTTTAAAAGAAGGCAACTAATGTCCACTGATATTTAAAAAAACAGGTTTTGTATGCATTGGAAATATTTTTTTGTTTTGTTTGTCCTTTAGATTAGTTATTGCTATTTTAGAAGCAACCTTGAAATTAAGAAACACGAACATATGTAAGTGTACACACAATATTTGGCTATTTTTAGGTAATAAAAATCCATTTGATAAGGAATTTTCTGATTATGTGTTTATGGACTCTTTCTAAAACATGAATCTCACAGCTCTAGGTAACATACTTCTTAAGAGTCCAGTCTAATCAATAATACATCTGTCTAATGAGGCAAATAATAGCCATTCTGTTTTTGATAGGATAGTGACAATGCTATGTCCTTACTAAAGACTGAAAATGACTTCACACATTTCCATATGATGGATCACACCGAAACAGTTTCATGTCCTCACATATTTATGGTAACACACATAGGTTTGTTAGAACAATAGGTTCTAAATAGAAACCTGTGTTTGGTGGGGATAATTCTAGCCCAGATCAATGGTTTAACACTTTCCAGGGAATACATGAATTAGGCAAATGCTAATTTTCAAATTAGGATATATTTTCATTTATACTATACTGATAAACATTTTCACATGACATAACAAGGCTTTGAATTTAAAAATTATTTTTTCCTTCTGAACGTTATACGAATATGCTCAAATGTGAGGCATTTCTTGTTTACAACCCAAAAATAAGCCTTGATGTTAATACACTGTGAATATGTATCATCTTCTAGCCTTGTTGTCTTAGGCAAGTTCCTCAAAAGCTCTGAGACTAGAGTCAGGATCATATTATAAGAGATGCATGAGCAGAATAGGTTACAAATAGGAGAAAAACAATTCAGTTATATTTTGTTTCCAATGACACTGTCATCAGAATGTTTATATAAGATATCATGTGTCATTTTCATGGCTCCATTCCAAAGCCTGTAATGAAGAAAGCTTCAATGGTTGGTATCACCTAAATAGAAAATATAAGGTGATTAACTACTAGAATGTAGATGAATAGGCAGATTTTTGGACTATGTAGTAAACGATTATCTTTAGTTTTGAAGAAGGGAGGACAGAAGTTGCATCAGAAGAGATGTAAAGTGGCTGGCAGGCTCAGTGACAACAAAATCTATGGTGGGTACTCTCTCAAAGTCAGTTGCAAGTATTCCCAAAGGCTACCACATCTCTATTTTTGAAATGATACAGACATGAATACATATTCTGTTTAAGACTTCCCTGACTCTCTTTTCTTTTTGTTGTAAAACTGAAATCTTATTTCTGAAAGGCCACAAAACTATTAGTTTTTATCATACTGTTAGTTATGGCAACTCCTAGTCTTCTCTTTTCAAACCAATGAAACCATCACAGTTGAAAATATTAGTGAGGCCTAGTCCTAAATGCTATTTGTCTTAATAACCCATTCCATATTATACATGATCCATGGTTCAAAATTAATAGGCCCAATGGAGAGGTCATTCGATCTCTGTAATTTAGTTTGAAACAGTATGTAGAGTTTACCTAGAAAATCATTATTTTAATACTGCTGAAATAACAACAAATTACCTTATATTTATATAGAACTTTATAGTGCTCAAAAGAACATAAAATCCATTATTTGTTCCTGGAAAAGCTCTCAAGTACACAATTGGTATACTTATACTCCTTGGTTTATGACATTTTAACATCACTGACCCATGCACACTTCTCTTTTATTCTATTACATACACTTAACATCCATCTGCATTGTCTATTAGATTAGTAATTGAATAAGAAATCCATTATTCTTGATCTTTAAAATAAGTTTAATAGATTGGAAGAGCAAGATAATTATTATTACTGCAAAATACAGTCACTTAGTGCTGGTGTATCATGGTCTGTATTTCCTTTAATTATTTGAAGCAGATCACCATGGAATTAGGGGCAATGACATTCCCCTTCAGTATGCACTTACACAGAAACAATGATAAATGTCAATGTTACCAGTTGCTGGCTCCGTGCACTACTTTCCCCTCACAAGTCCCTTTGAAACCTCCACAACTCTCCCATCTTTAAAACATGGAAGAGGTCTGCCAAACAAAACTTCAAATGAGAGACAGTCTTGGTAATCTGTGCACAAATAGAGTAGCTATATACTTATCAAGATATCCAGCTCTTACTTTCTCATTAGGAAAGGAAAGTTACATGTCACTTATATATCATTTTCTATGGCAGTTGGCATTACTGCATCAATGTATCAGTCAAGTATTTAGCTTATAGTTAACTTTTCACAATTTTACTGAGAGTAAAGTTTCCAAAACAGAACATGAAGATTTTCTTAACTTCACCTGTTTTCAAATTGAAAAATACTGAAAATTTGATTGGCTGTTAAGTCTAAATTTCATCTTTTTTTTGAGAGAAGAGGAGGGAAAAAATGCATTGTTACTTGAATCCATTCTGGCCATTTGCCCTCTTTTTATTTCTTGCTTTAGAAGCCGCCTACCTCTTCAGAGAATCAGTGGGCAGAAAATTAAATGTCAAAGTCCTTCAGTGTCAGAAACTATATTTTACCTTCCTAGCAATAGTTTAGCTAGGCATAGGATTTGAGGTTAACTGATCTTTACTTTCATTATTTCATGTGCTTTCATGAAATCTATGCTTTTCTGGAATCTATCCTTGCAAATGAGAAGCTTGCTGTCATTCTAATTCTCTTTCCTTTTGTTCCTGGTACTTAGTCTAACTTTTGCTTCTAGCAGCTCAGATGTTCTCATTGACCTGCAATATCTGGGTATGGATTTCCTTGTATTGGTCCTATTGGACATTCAGTTGGCACTTTTAATCAGTGGACTCATTTTTGGTTCTTGAAAATTCTCACATTATCACTTTAAATATTGATTCTTGGGCATTTCTTTATTAATTTCCTATGAAATGAGTGACGATGGAACTTTATAAGCAATGTTCCTCATCTCCTAATTAGTCCTTTATATGTCTGTTTTGAATCTCTTTGTCCTTTTATTCTGCTTTTCATATAAATTCCTCTGCTAATTTTCATGAATGCTCTGTGCTTTCTGAAGTTAATCTGTTAAGCTTTTTAAAACTTTTTTTTTTTTCTGGGGCGCCTGGGTGGCTCAGTTGGTTAAGCGACTGCCTTCGGCTCAGGTCGTGATCCTGGAGACCAGGGATCGAGTCCCACATCGGGCTCCCTGCTCAGCGGGAAGCCTGCTTCTCCTTCTCTCATTCCCCCTGCTTGTGTTCCCTCTCTAGCTGTGTTTCTCTCTGTCAGATAAATAAATAAAATCTTTAAAAAATTTTTTTCTCGTAAAATTATCCTCCAAAATATTTGTAAACTTGAAAAGTCCACAAAATAATTAAAAATAACAAATGTCTATAGTGCCAGCTCCGTAATTAGCCAGTTTTGGTGGTTTGATTTACTCTTGAACACCTTTCTCCCTGCACAGGTACTTCACAAACTACTGAAAACATGAATATGGGTATTTTTTAAACAAAATTAATTAGAAACCTCACTCATAAAGTTAGGGTCCGCTTCAATCACCACCTCCATTGTTGGTCCTCTACTATACTGACTCCTCTACTATATTGAAGTAAATACTATTAATAAGTAGCCATGCAAATTCTCTAGTATTGTTTTATGTGTTAATATACATAAACATTTCATGTTATGGCAATCATATCAAGTATTGGCTGTTTTTGAAATTTTCCCATATACTGAAACACAAATACATTGTTTAATTTCAGTATACTACTTCATAATATGTTTTTGCCACATTTTATTAATCTAGTCCTCTTTTGATAGCTTTTTGCCTGTTTACTTTTGGTGTCAATTTTTCTCTTATAAGCAGCACTGAGAATAAACAACATCCTTGTGCATGTCTTTTATATGTGTGTGTGAGAATTTCTCCAGGGGAAATACCAAAAGTCAAATTTCTGCGTGATGAGGTTTTAAATTTAATCAGTTGCATAAGTGTAGACATTTCATCAGCCTTACAAGTGTCAAAGAGTATTTAAAATTTTACCAATTTGATCAGTACAATGTAGTACATATATGTTGTTTAACTGGCATTTTCCTGATTACAAATGAAGCTGAGAAAAATCTCTGTGTGTTTATTGGCTTCTTTGACTATCTGTTTAAATATTTTCAGTATTTGTTAAGTAGGTTGTTTCTTGTTAAGTAGGAAATATGTGCATATTCAGAATAGTGATCTTTTGTTATGTGTGTTATGAAAATTTTCTTCAATAATGAAATTTCTTTTATATATCCACTAGTTTTGTTCTTTTGGTTATTTTTAGGACTGCTTTTTGCTTTTTTGTTTTTGTCTTTTTTGTAAGATTTTATTTATTTGGGAGAGAGAGGGAGCATGCAAGAGAGAGCATGGCGTTGTGAGGGGAGAGGGAGAGAGGGGAAGAGAGGAAGAGGTGGGGAGGGAGAAGTAGGATCCCTACTGAGCAGGGGGCCCACGGCAGAGGCAGGGCTTGAACCCGGGACCCAAGAGATCATTACCTGAAGTGAAGGCAGATGCTTAATCAAGTTAGCCATCCAGATGCCCCTGGGCCAGTTTTTGCAATGGTTAGTAATTATCCCTTAATAATTCTAATTACTTAGTAACTGTACTTTT
The DNA here is from genome assembly GCA_004023965.1 of Spilogale gracilis. Classification (NCBI taxonomy): domain Eukaryota; kingdom Metazoa; phylum Chordata; class Mammalia; order Carnivora; family Mephitidae; genus Spilogale; species Spilogale gracilis. Next base: position 70,155 of record PITA01000068.1, on the reverse strand, counting down.
GGGGTCACAGATACCTCTTTATCTCCTTGACAGTCATAAATATAATTATTTTAGTAATTTATCCCCCTTACTTTCAGTTCATCTGGAGTAATTTTATATGCTAGGTTGATTTACAGTCCATTTTTTAATTTTTAATTTGTCATTTTTGATAAATGGAAGTAGCTATTATTCTTGGAAATACGTTTGAATATTTTCATTTAGTCATGTTACAGGCATTGTTCTTTCACTAAATGTAAATAAGGATCAAGTAACAAAGGTGACAAGGTGATGTGGCAAAGGTAGCAGATTCAGCGAATGAGATGTGATGATCCTACATGACTGCTTTGAAGAGCGATGCAGGGGCCATGGTGCAAGAAATGCAGCTGGTTTCTTGAAGCTGGAAAAGGCAAGGAAACATTGTCTCCTGAAGCCCCCAGAAGGGATGCAGGCATGCCTGTACCTTGGTTTAGTGCATTGAGACACCATGGTGGACTTCAGATTTATAGAACTGTGAGATACCTGATTTGTGTTGTTTTAAGTCACTTAGTTGTGATAATATATTATTATTATTATCTTTAAAGATTTTATTCATTTATTCAACAGAGTGAAACACAGCTAGAGAGGGAACACAAGCAGGGGGAGTGAGAGAGGGAGAAGTAGGCTTTCCGCGGAGCAGGGAGCCCAATATGGGGTTCGACCCTGGGACTCCGGAATCATGACCTAAGCTGAACACAGATGTTTAATGGCTGAGCCACTCAGGCACCCCGTGATAACATATTATTACAACAACAATAGGAAACTAATACAGTAGCTTCCCAGCTACAGACTCCTAAAAGGTAGAGTCTGCCGACAAAGCTCCCCTCAATCCGTCTCCACCTCATTCACTAGCTTGTACAGTAAGCCTACTTCCAGTTACATCCCTCATAGGGGAAATGTTAGGTATGTACACCCACAGGATATACATTTTAGGATACGTCTTCCTGCTTGCAGACCTTGATCCCAGCCTGTTATGCCCTCAGATCCGCCTGCCACACTGGGCACATTTTGTTTCTGCTTTGTGCTTGGTCTGGAAATGTTTACTTTGTTGGGATATGTTTTTTTAATCTATTTTTATATTTTATCTATCATTGCTATTGTCCCACTATTCTAATAGCAATCAATGCACATGTTTATAATTTCATGTACTTTCCTCTCCTGCTTTTATGCTCCCCTCTATTCCTGGTTCTTCCTCTCACATAACAAAGTATTTCAATATAAGATTTTTATTTTCCCTCCATCTAAACTCTGGAATAAGAAAAACGCAAAGAACATGCAGAAGTGGCAACGTCTTGAACCAACTACTCTCTGGAGTCTCCTTCCAATTTGGTGAATTTGCTTACTATGGTTGTTATTCTAGAGGGTGTATCTAGATACAAGAGTGATTTTAAAAGATGAAATTGGAAAGGCGGAATTTAATTCAAAAAGCTCTCATTTCAAATGTTTATATAAATGTAATATATTTTTAAAAATACATCCAAGTGAAAAATTTGTTTAGCAGAAAATCTGTCCTCATTGTTCAGTGAAGCATTACAGGAAAATAGGACTTGCAGAACAGAATTATAAACCAAGTAATCAAAATATTAAAATATCGGTAATCTGATATATTGCAAATTGGGATTGATAGAAGATTCCATGGATACCATTTTCTAATGTGTATTAAATCAGGGAGCAGGACTTAAAGACCCTAGTGTACCCCTCAAATCCAGTATCATCTGTTATTTTTTGAGGAGATAAATCACAACTACCAGAAATAAGATAAACCAGGGGTATTGGGTGGCTCAGTGGGTTGAGCATCTGACTCTTGATGTGGGCACAGGTCATGATCTCAGGTAGTGGGATTGAGTGCTGTTTTGGGCTCCATGCTCAGTGAGGAGTCTACTTGTCCCTCTCCCTCTGCTCCTCCCCCTTCTTGGTCTATCTCTCTTTCTCAAATACTTAAATACATATTTAAAAAAAAAGAAATAAGATAAACCAACCAAAAGTACCTGAAATGAGCTATCTACATTTTCAAACATGTTATAGTTTCATATTTTCCTCAATTTTGTAAAAAAAAGGTAATAAACCACTGTTTTTAATAAGAAAGACTTTAAAAACAAAAGAGATTATGAGTGCCATCTTGTGGAAAGACCTTCCAATATGATGGTCAAAATAGCTGTTTCTCAAGGCCTTCAACAAGTAAGTAATGTCACCCGAACTACTTAGTCACTATAAAGTAACCATGTCATCTGAAGCTACTTCTGTTACATTATCTGATTCCTAATGGCATTCAACTACTACTCATTTGTTTGAATCATCAGGAAAATCTATGGACTAGATATGCATTCACTTTCTGCTTTCAGTTCCTTTCATCAAAATTCCACATCACTCATGTGTGAATTATCTTAACCAAAATTACCTGAACAGGTCAAACAAGGCACCTGCTGGACTGTAAGTTTTCTCCAGAAGGCCCTCTTCAAGATTGTCATAGCAACAGCCTTATTCTGAGAGGCTCCTTTCAAATCTGTGTTCTTTTATACATTCATTTTAGTTGAGTTTGTTTTATTGTTTTTCTCTCCTTACTAAATATTAGAATTCGTCATTTATGTTCTTAATTGCTCACTGGTGTGACCCCAACAACTTGTACTCCACATAGTACAGAGAAGCAGCTTAATTAATGTACATTGAATGAACAAATGAATGCTTCTCATCCAAAGTATGGATGCTGTGATTGGACCCAGGATAGGCATTTGCCAAAGGCAATCACACCTGGGGCAAGGTCCCAGTCCAACAAGGACACCCTGTTCTCAACAGTTATTACTTGACCTTGGAAATTTTCTCCTGGACAGTCGGACAATGAGAGAAATGGAAGCATCAACAAATAACAGAGGGACAGAAAAGGGATGCTATAATCAGTCAGTAAGCTGAAGCCACAAGCAAGGCAAGTAGTAGAGAGGAAAGAAGAGAAAATGTAGTCAGCAGTGGCAACAGTAGTAGAAGGAAAACAAGCATGCTGCATTTACTGGCATCATAAAAGTCAGGGGATTCCACCCTCTGAGAAGAGATGAGAGTTCCAGATGTACACCACTTTCCGCTCAGTCTCACCAGGAACCCTAAAACAACTGCCTGTCACCCTTGGTTTTCCATGGGGCTTGGAAGCCAAGCACAATTGTGTCTCTGTTCCCTGTAGCTGAAAAGACCCCCAAACATCTCACTTAATACAATAAATGGTAATGTTAACTCTGTCCTGGCTTTTTCCACTGTTAAGTTCATAAAAGACTGGGCCTAATTATTCATTCATTTGCCTCTAAAGCCAAGGACTTGATTTTTATTTTTTAATTTTTTTGTTAGTCTTTGAGTCAGGTTCTGAGTCTTGCCCACAGCATCTTCCAATTTTTTTCCTTAATTGCTATTATCAGAGCCAGAGACCATTCACCTTTTACATATTTCAACACTGACAGCAGTACATACTTCTTTTACTCAATCTAGTAAGATATTGCAATCACTGTGCTTATTTGCTACTTCCACTGCTCCCCCGAGTCTTAAAATGCCCTTTCATTGTCACATAGTCTTAAAATCATAAAGTGGAAATCAACACTTTCTGGTCAGCTGAGTCACATTTGAGGGTGCTGTCAGTAAGCTGTAGGATGCTCATTTTCCTGCTGTGCCCCAAAGACATACTGTCTTTTCTTCATAGTTCTCACAGTTTATCTCAGATTAGTTTAAAATAGACAAACTCCCAATTAAGATTAAGTTTTAAAGGAAAGTATTTAAGGAAAGCCATGATCTTCCCATATATTCAATAAATATAATTGTCTGTGGCATTAATGAAACCCGTCTTCCTTTAGTGCTCCTAGGACACTTGCATTACATATAGGATTGCTATCACTGCTATCAATTCATCAACAATGCCAGCACTATAGGCAAGTAGGTTGATAATGATTCAAAATAAGATGGCCAGTTTGGAGCTGAAGCTTATATGAGAAGTGATAAAAACAAACCAAGAGCCAAGAGGTGGAAACTGAAGCTCTATGTCTTCCTGCTCAGACATCTCATAAAAATAACTTTCGCTGAAGAGGAACTCTCAAAAGTCAACATTTAATCATTAATCTCAATTTAAGTTATATTTGAAAAACAAGGTTTTGTGATCACTATGCTAACCGCAGTGACCAGTACAAGATTTGCCTGATATGGAAAGATGAAAATGATTGTCCTAAACTTCTTAACAGTTGCTTAAATCTGACTTGTAGGTCACTAAGAAGATACACACTATTTCTGGAAAAGTACGTAGGTCATCTCTGAAGAATTCTATTAATATAGAATTTTAAAAAGCCAGCTCTGAATAACAACTTTCATTTACTTCTGTTGTTGAAATTTGAGTGAGATCAGAATTAACTTACTTAGAACTGGAATGACCCAAACATAAAAGTCTATGTAGGTTCTTATTTAGAGAGCAGAGTTGTGATAAAACCATACATATACATGAGAATACTAAAAATACTAAAAATACTAAAATGTATTATCTATCTCTATATGTTATACTTCATCTCTATCTCTATTTTGGGTTTATATGAATAGTTTAATATTTCTGTAAGTGTTTATCATGATGTCAGGTTTCTTAAGTTTTACAGTAACTTAAATAACAGTAACTTAAAAAAAGGTCATTCACTTCAGCATTGTTATCTGGCCCATCCTCACTGATACATCATTTCACTTACCATATGGCACCCTGTAATTGATGTGATGGTCATGTCCTGTCTGTCATGTTCTATCTTTCCAATAATACCAAGTACTTCATCCATGTCACTCCCAATAATGAATGCCCTTCCATTCACTTTTTTGATTGCCATTAACTACAAAAGTGAGATTTATAGAGCAACACCAACTTTGGGAGATTTGGTAACAGAAAGAATCTTGGGAGGAAACCAAATATCCGTAAGGAGGAGATATTTTACCCCTCTAATTATCAAATTATCAGTACAAACAGGTATAAATACTCTCTGAGTTCATGTAAATATAAATACTCATGTATGAGTAATATCTCTATTTTCTTGAAACTCACCTTTTGGTGTTTATTACCAGAATTTGTTTCACATCAATGCTCATATATTAATAATGACCTAATTCTTGATATTATGTTATCAATTCACTGTGATCATGATTTTATTTTTCCCCTTGTCTCCAAGTTGAACACTTTCTGCTTCACACAACAGACTTGTGAAGCACTGTAAAACGAACCATCCTTTTTGTGTCTCTCTTCCCTGCCAGAGAACCCTCTACTATTTTCTTAGGAGCTTAGCATCCATGAATGATCTATGACCTCCTTATCCAAAAACCTTCTTTCAGAAAACAAACCCTCACACCTAACCTTTCACCTTGGTATTTAAGTAAATGGAACTCTCCTGGCAGTAGCTGCATTGTAAACCATGCCATTAAAGAAAGTGAAAGCCTTGTTGCTTTCTCAAACACTTCACTCGCTGGCTGCCATCATTTTGTTGGGTTTCTTATAAAAGGAACATCTTTCCAAATATCTCAAAAATAAGACAGTCAGCAATTTATTTGCTACCAAATTAGTTTGTATCAAGAAGGTCCACAAATACAAAATGTATCTCCTTTGCATTTTATTAGCCACTTAGGGGGGAAATTACTATCTATGCATTTAAAATAAAGGGCTGAAAAGACCAGAAATTGTTTTCTAATTGGTTTTGAATTTCCTGGTAACCCTTTTCTCCAGAACAAATGAATTAGAAACAGGGGTTATGCTCAGGTATCTAGCTGTATTAATTGAGCGCTCCACAAGTAATTCTGATACATAAACGGAATTGAAAACCATTATTCTAAGGAATACTGAGTATATTTCCTCGTGAAAAAATATATTATTAATTAAGCCATTAAAAAAACCTAGCATACCCTTTACCTAGTAGTTCTCATTCCACAGACTCATATCAGAGCATATACTCAGCTTTGATATTAAACGATGAATCTTAAGCGTTTATCACGAACAATTAACCTACTTAAATGTGTAACTTTTGCTCGCTTGCCAACCAACACCATATAGAAATAAACAGAAACTCTGCTGTGCTTTGCGGTGTGCCCGGCATTACTATGCACAACGGACGTGGAAGACCATGTCCTGGAGGGTGTCAGGGGAACAGAGGCTTTTCGTGTAGGTGACTAAGGCAGAACGTGAACAGATTATGGAAATAAACACAGAGAGTGGACTCTTCTATTCCTTTCTGAAAAAGCAAGGTCTTCAGTAGAAGTCAGGCAGGTACTGGACTCATTTCCTGTGTTTATTTTCCTACAACTGTAGGAATGGCCAAGTTACAGCCCCTCCCCCCCACCCACAACACACTCTTCACCCTAACTAAATACCTTTCCTTAAGGAAAGCCAAAATATCACATACATATGGGTCATTCAATTGTTTAATTACTTATTGAATAATCCCATTGAATAATCCCATCAAATACCAATTATGTGTCAGGCTTAATACCAGACCTCCAAGGAATGCAGAAACAACTCATTACAGAGTCAATCTCGTTATGTACTCATGCCACTGTAGGCACTGAAAAAGACAAACATGCACACAAGATGTTACAGGGTTATAAGGACTATACTCAAGTTTGAAGAGCATTTGAGGTATCACAGAAGAGACAGCTAGCTATCTTCTCAAGATTGCAGGAGACTGTGGCAAGAATGGTACTGAGCAGGCACAAGAATAGAGGCAAAACCTGAATAATTTTCCTGTTCCTTTTTTCTAACTTTGGGCAAAGAAAGAAAATTCTGGTTCTTCAAGCTTATACTTTGTAATTACTTGAAAATGCAGTTCTCAATTTCACAGCCCTTTTCCTTCACCTGGAGCCATACAAAAAGCATTATAGGCCAAATATAAACTGCGGTGGAACATTTGGAATGATGCTATAATGTCTTCTGAAGTACATTAAAAAATGCAGGCATATGGTTTTAATGGCATTATTTCTAATCCAAATGCTTTATAATATGCCTCATTTAAGATCAGATTCATGCCTGGCATGAATTCATGCAAAAAGCTGCTTCTGAATTATCCAAGTGTAACAGGTGGTCTGGCAGATTCAAAGATGGGGGTTTTTTCAGTGTCATTGCCAGAGGGGTGACCTCTGGGTGGATTTCCTAGCCCACCTCGATGCCCCAATATCTGTAGCGAAAAGTAATCTCAACGGATGTTTTAGAAAGCATTAAAAACCACTGATTGAGAGGAGACAAAAACACTATGGAAAACAATGGACAGTGAATAGTTAACTACCATTGTGTATGTGTGTTTGTGTAGACGAATACACACATGGTCTGCTTTCAGTGTAGTTTTATGATAAACACAGGATTAAAATTTACATGATTGATTTTTGAGACAGCCTTTGAAGAAAGCCCAAGGCATCATTATGCATCAACTGCGTATTAGAGGACAAAGCTAATGCTGTCTAAAGGCTAAAACTTGTGCCTTTAGGAGACTTAAACAGATCCTAGGGTAAAACTTAAAAATGTAAAACCAGTGAATAAACATGCACTGCCTGAGAGAATACACTGCAAAGTAATACCTCAGGTGGGTTGAAGGTCAGGTTGGTAGTCGGTCTGAAGTAATCTTTCTAATGAAGTCCTTGAAGGCTGATGGGTTTCCCTTGACTGAGAACAGATTCAGTTACTGTGGAAATTAGCCAGAGGTGGTAGAATTGGCATCATATGGAAAATATTGAGGGCCCTGACCACTATCTTACTCAAACTGAAGAAACATCACTTGTAGGTGTATCACGTATCACGTATCATAATTTTTAACTCTTTTCCCCAAAAGTTTACAAGGTAGGTGATATATTTATTTTTGGTAACAGAGACAGTCCCTTGCATAATTAACATTGTCTTCTCTACTTGGAATTGGATTGCCCGATTAATGGTAAGGTTCTGTTGTTTAATAGCTCTTGTTTTACTGCATCCCACTCTACTAGTTAGTAGTTTAAAAGGCCACCCAAGAGTTCCGACATGTAAGGAGCTTACCACTCCCACCTTTAAAGGAAAAAGCCGAAGAAACTGAAAATCAGTTTTTTCTTGGACCCGTCAGAGAACTGAGGTCAGAAAGACGATTTCCACCATGACATCTGGAGAGACAGTGAAATCCAGAGAGTCATAGCTGAGATCTGTTTATCTGAAAAAGAGGCTGCTGGAGCCCTAACACTTAGATGGTGCACTCAAATGCTAATTTTGAAAAATTGCTGGAAGCTGTATGTGGACTAGCAGGAAAGTCAGAAATTTCTGGGAGCCTCCACAGTTGACGGATTTTACTTCCAGAAACCCCAGCCCACCACTTCTCACAGTAAAGGGGACGAAGGGAAGAGTAAAGACTGTGAAATCAGCCCAGACTGTTCTCTATAACAAAGGTTTTACTTCCCAGGGACAGAAAGATTCACCTGAGCCTTATCCCACCTGGTAGGAAGAAGGGCGTTTTCCCAACTCCAGTCCCTGCCCCCACCCCTCGGGCTTCCTCTCTCACATAAGACGGGATATTAAAAAAAACTAAGAAACAGTTGTGAATGTCACAGTCCAGGGACATAGGCTCACTAAAAAAAAGAGATTTAATCTAAGATTATAGACCCTCTCTACCACAAAACCCATAGGGCTCCAGAATAACAGTGGTTTACAGCTGAAAGAACTGAAAAGACCCAGAGTCTAACTGAGGAGTTCTTAGGGAAGACCAAAGAAAACTGAGGAAACATAAACAAGAATGCTAGAAGAACCTGAGGCCCATGGTACCTGAAGCTATAGCAAACATTAAATGCAGCCCAACTCCCAGCCATATTAACACAAATCCTCACAATGATGGATTATTTACCTAAATCTTATCCTCCAGTACAAAATGTATGGCTTTCAGCAAAAATTACAATGCATGCCAAAATCACATCAAACACACACAAAGCAAACATCAGAAATGAACTTAGCTACAACACACCTGGTGAAAGTACCAGAAGGGAAATTTGAAATAACTCTGATTAAGAAGTTAAGGAATGGAAAAAGTATAAAGCATTCAAGAACAGATGAGAAATCTAAGCAGAGAGATGGAAACTCTAAAAAATAATCAAAGGGGATGTCTGTGTGGCTCAGGCAGTTGAGCCATGGACTCTTGATATCAGCTCAGGTCTTGACCTCAGGGTTGTAGGATTGAGGCTCCATCCCTCCCTTTCTTGTCTCCCAGCCTGACTCACACAAATGCAAGCTCTCTTTCTCTCACATAAATAAATAAAACCTTTCAAAAAATTTAAAAAACAATCAAAAGGAAATGCTTGAAATAAAAAAACACTGTACAGAAATGAAGACTGCCTCTGATGGGCTCATCAGTAGACTTGACATAGCCATGGAAGGTCTGCTCTCAGTCAACAAAAACTTCCCAAACTGAAATTCAAAGACAAAAAGAGTGGGAAAAAAATTAGCGAACTTAGTACATCAGGATTTTAAGTCTAAAATAGTTCGCTAAAGGATTTCATTATGCAATAAGTACAGATTTAGAACATTTCCCAAAAGGACTACTAGAGTATCAGTAAAAAGAGATTCATTACAAGAAATTAATAAATCTTGGCCAGTAAAACAAACATTATTTGATCGTATAACATGAGTGAAACTGTTGTACAACAATGTGCATGTACTTAATGTCACAAAACTGTATACTCAAAAATGATACATTTCATGTTATTTATATTTGAACAGAGTAAAAAATGATCTGATTTGGTTTTAAAAAATAAGCAAAACCCTAGTATATGCATAGTTATCCCATTTAGTGGAATCATTACTAGAACATACATACCCACATACAAATAAACAAATGTGTGTCTCTGGAAAAAGGCATTAAAGCAAATTTGAAACTGCAGGAAAAAATAAGGCCACTAAAATTACTATGTCCAGGGATTAATAGACATTTATAGCAGTCTTTAAAGATCCCTTTCATGCATAATTTATAAAATTATATTTATTGGGCGTCTATTATGTGATAATCACTTTCCTGAGAGTTCATCATGTGATATTCAGAAGAAAACACTTTTTATATTTTTGGAAAGGCTTTTTATAAAATTTCCTCTTCACCCTTCATAGCTAACCCAACAAAACATATCTCAAATATGCCCACTTTTCTCTTTTTCTTCCGAAGTGAAATTAACATCCAGTGTTATATTACTTTCAGGTGTACAACATATTGATTTGACAATTCTGCCCTTACTCAATGTGGTTGGAGGGATGGGCAAAATAGATAAAGGGGTTTAGGAAATACCAACTTCCAGGTATAAAATAAGTAAGTCCTAGAGTACAGCATGGGGAATATAGTCAGCAATACTGTAATGACATCATATGGTGAAAGATGGTACCCACTTGTCTTTTTCTCCTTTCCTAACATCCAAATCTAAGTGATCATCCTCTTTTGTAGGGACTGCTGAGATGGTGCCCACTCATTACTGACCCACTTCCATCAATTTTACACTGCTATGAAAATTTTTTAATTGGTGTTATTTAGTTCAGAGAAAATAATGTCTAGAGAAGAAGAAAGTTATGAACGTTTTAAAGAAATTTTTGTGTTTCTTAGTAAAAAAACTGAGAATATGCTTATTTTTAATAGGGCAGAGATCTGGAATACATATACTTCACTTGAAGAGAATTTTAAACGTTATATTACTGATGCTTTCATATACAGTAAAATGGATTACACTAAGAGAAGTTGTAAAATCATAACTTGGTATGTTGAGAAGAATTTTGTACATCAAATTAGTTGCTCATAGTAAGCATTTTCAGACACTGAAATATATTACCTAAAAATGCTGTAAAATTATATCTTGGGATGAATGTCTTTAAAGTGAGAGAAATATCTTGAGGCTTGAAGGTTTCCAGAAGGAATTACTTTATAACACATGTTTCTGGATATAATGATATTAGAATTGTGAGCCTGAATATTTTAAAGACTTTTGATTAGCTAAAAAATGTAGTTGTAATACTGTTTGCCTTATACAATAGGCACAGCAAAAATTAAGAGATAAAACTAATTTTTTAAAAATTTAAAGCATGAAGTCAAGACAGATATATTTGAAATTGCCTAAAAGGCATTCTTTCTGTATAGAAGGACACATGCATAACAAACACAAGCTTTCCATTATTACAGGATATAATTTGTTCTGCTTTCCTATTGTTAAAACTTTTCTAATCAACAAAGATATTCCCATTTTTTATACAATATATTCACAGAAAAACGTACAGATAAATAACTTACGGTTTTACTTTCCTGTCAAAAATTCCAATAGATGGTTTCCAGGGCTATAACAGTCTATTAATTTTAGAGTTTTCATCTATGATGTGATTTATTGAAAATAATAACTTTGAAATAACATTTTGGAAACCCCTTGAAAAATGAAGACAACCAGTTTACTGCCTTCCATGTCCACAGACTTTATTTCTCACTGGACTTCCATTGTCACCATATCTGCATAGTAATAATCTGTCCTCTTCTTATTGAAATAAATCACCACAAAAGTTCATTTATATAATTTATCCCAAAGAATTCTATTTGATTTTCTTCAAAATAACAAAAGTGGCTTTATTTTACATCCAGGGGATTATTATTGAAAAGGTCAATAGGCAAAATACAATCACTAAAATCAATTCCTATTTATTAATTTAATATTTTAGAGTAGGCTCCTTGCCCAGCATGGAGCTCAACGTGGGGTTTGACCTCATGATGGTGGGATCAAGATCTGAGCCGAGATCCAAGAGTGGGATGCTTAACAAACTGAGTCACTCAGGTGCCCCTAAAATCAATACTCATTAAGTGGGTAATAAATGAGTAAAAACTTCATGCTGATAAATATAGATCATAGAAACTTTCATTTTTCATTTTACATTTTTAAATAATAATACATATTTGTTATAGAAATAGTCACGTTGTTAGCACAGCACAATGGGACAGTCATAAGGCATAAACCAAATGTTAACTTAAGGGTAAATTCAATAGCTGTATTTTTAATCTATTTATTGAAGTTATTCAGACATCTAACTGTAAAGCCACCCTGGACCTTATGCAGAAGTGTAAGCCTGTGCAACTTCTGCGTGATCCCAAGACACAAAGAAAAAGACAACACTGAAAACCCGCCCAGTAAGAAAAAAAGCTAAAACCAAATTATCAAAACTAGTTTCATACGCATTGACTCTTCCTTGTCAGCATAAAACCCCCGAGGCATCATATGAGAAGTAAAATGTGTAAAATGCTGTAACTTTTCTCTTCATTTGTATAAGCCAGGAACAAGTTAGGGTCAGAGTTGTTTTGTTTGGGATCTCATTTGCCAGAGCTGCAACACTAATGAACAAATGGTGTCACTTGACTTGAAATGGAACAAGGATATCACTTGTAGAACCAAAGACTGTAGAAGGCAAAGGTGGGGGGAAAGGTCTTCATTAAAAAATAGAGAAGGAAATGAGCATGAGTATGATTAGTGAAAATATTCCCTTTACTAATCCTGAAATTTACAGCATTTATTTTGAAACCTTATTCAGAAGGTCGCACATAGTGACTACAAATATTCAGAAGGTCGCACATAGTGACTGCAAATATGATCTTGATTCTCCTGTATTTAAGGACAACTTATCTGTGATACTTTCTTTTTAGAATTAAAAACAAATGTTCCCTACCCAAATTACTGACCACAATTCAAAATAATGACTTTTAGGGTTTCACATTAGGCTTGCTTTGTTTCATTGTCAGACTCATAAGGAACTGATTCATTTAATGCTCTTTATTGAAATGTAAATTGTCTTTAAGATAGCAATATAATGGTGGTTTTAACAAAAAGAAGATAATGTTGACAAATCTGTTCGGATTCTTGGGGTAGAAGATTAAAACCATAGATTCAAGAGGAAGGTTTATCAGAAGATCTTTTATGGTACTATGAAACATTCAAAATCTGTTACCCTGTATAATTAAAGAACTGACTTTTGAATATTACTTTTAATTTCAGACTAGAACAAGAAATACTACTGACATTTCCAAGGAATTCACCTTGGAAAATGACTACTGACATCACGTAGTCATTTTCCAAGGTGAATTCCATGGAACATTTAGTTTACAAGATATTATGAGATGTTGGGTGGAAAAGGCATCTTATATATAGTCTTACGTCTAAGAAATAATACATGATTTTTTTGAGGAACTTGCATACTATTTTCCGTAGGAACTGCACCGTTTTACATTATTACCAACAGTGTACAAGAGTTCTGATTTCTCCATATTTTCACCAACCCTTGGGATCTTTGCTTTTTCTCATAGCCATCCTAACAGGTGTAAGGTGGTATTTTATTGTGGTTTCGATTTGCTTTTTATAATGATCAGTGATGTTTTCTTATGCTTGTGGCCATTTGTATGTCTTCTTTGAGGAAATGCCTATACAGGCTGTTTTCCCTTTTTTGGGGGGGGTATTGAGTTGTAGAAGTTCTTAAAACATTTTGGATATCTACATCTTGTTGGTTTTTTTTTTAAGATTTTATTTATTTCTTTGACACAGAGAGAGATCACAAGTAGGCAGAGAGGCAGGAAGAGAGAGCGGAGGAAACGGGCTCGCTGCTGAGCAGAGAGCCTGACGCAGGCCTCGATTCCAGGACCTTAGGATCATGACCTGAGCCAAAGGCAGAGGCTTTAACCCACTGAGCCACCCAGGCGCCCTACACCTTGTTACATGTATGTTTTTCAAATACTTATTCCCTTTGCACAGGCAGCTTTTTCATTCTGAAGTTTCCTTTGCTGTACAGAACATTTTTAGTTTTGTTTAGCTAGGTTGTTTAGTGCCATTGGTCTATTTTTGCTTTTGTTGACTGTGCTTTTGTGTCATATCTAAGAAACTACTGCCAAGACCATTGCCATGAAGTTTTTACCCTATGTTTTCTTCTGGCAGTTTTACAGTATCAGGTCTTACATTTAAATCTTTAATATTTTTTGAGTTGACTTTTTATGTATGAGATAAGGTAAGGGTTCAATTTCTTTCCTTTGCATGTGGGTATGCAAGTTTCCCAAGACATTTATTCAAGAGACTGTCCTTTATTCATTGTGTATTCTTGGCATTCCTGTCAAAGATCAGTTGCCCAAATGTGAATGGGTTTATCTCTGGACTCTCTCTTCTGTTTTAGTTGTCTATATTTTTGTTGTTATGCTAGTACATTGTTACAGTATGCTGTTTTAACTAATGTAGCTTTGTAACATATTTTAAAATGAGGAAATGCAGTGCTTCTATTTTGTTCTTCCTTCTTAAGACTGCTGTGGCTGTTCAGGGTCAAATCCCCCAATTACACTACTAGGTATTTACCTAAAGGATACAAAAATATGGATTTGAAGGGGCACATGAACCCTGATGTTTAGAGCACCATTATCAACAATAGCCAAACTATGGAAAGACACACACACACACACACACACACACACACAGTGGAATATTACCTAGCTATCTAAAGGAATGAAATCTTGCCATTTGCAATGATGTGGATGGAGCTACAGTGTATTATGCTCAGTGAAGTCAGTCAGAGGAAGACAAATACCATACGATTTCACTCATATGTGGAATTTGTGGAATTTCAGCAACAAAAAAGATGAACATATGAAAAGGTGGGAAAAAGAGAGGGAAACATACCATAAGAGACTCTTAATGATAGAGAACAAACTGAGGGTTGCTGGAGGGAGGTGGTTGGGGGGATGGCCTAGATGGGTGATGGGGATTAAGGAAGACACTTGTGATGAGCATAGGGTGTTATATGTAAGTGACGAATCACTAAATTCTACTCCTAAAAATAATATTACACTATATGCTAACTAGAATTTAGATAAAAATTTGAAAAAGAAAAAAATTAAGAAACCATAGAGCTGGGACGCCTGGGTGGCTCAGTTGGTTAAGTGACTGCCTTAGGCTCAGGTCATGATCCCGGAGACCCGGAATCGAGTCCCACATCGGGCTCCCTGCTCGGCGGGAAGCCTGCTTCTCCCTCTCTCACTCCCCCTGCTTGTGTTCCTTTTCTCGCTGTGTTTCTTGCTGTCAAATAAATAAAATCTTTTAAAAAAAACCCATAGAGCTAAGACATACTGATATTTAAGTTACATAAGAAGTAGCCCACAAAAATTTGTTAGCATGTTAAAGGCTGATGAGACAGAATTATTTATCACAACTTTTAAATTTAAGAAGTGATTATGTAGTATTGAAATGGGCCATCTTCAAATTTAGTACTTTTAATTATCTGTGGTTTTTCAATTTTTGAAAGCAAAGAGGGTAAATGGTAACTTTTTGGCTTTTTAGTATCAGGCACCAACTACTTAGCTGTCAGCCCAAAATATTGCATATTATGTGTTTAAAGCCCAGAGCCAAAGAACACCATTCCTCCATTTTGACATCACTGAAATAAATGAAGACAATCATATCAGGTGGAAACTCTATGCCTATTTGGGGAACTAAGTAATCACCTCTGTTGGATTTGTAGGTAGACGGATGATGTAAAATCAACAAAATGTGGAAGTTAAGGTATTGCCCTTAAGCTCAGTTTTCAGAAGCAAAAGCATGCATTGACAGAAATATGGGAGAGGAGAAGGCTCAGACTCATGAAAAAGGAAATAACATGTTCATTTTTTTCTTTTAAGTATTTCTGATAACTAAAGAGAACATAATGTACCTTCAGTTACTCAGAAGGTTAGAAGCGGTTACCTGGGAAAATAATGAGTGACATGCAGTCATGGAAATGAACTGATGATGGTTACAGAGATGGGGCAAATAACAGGAGGGACTTCAAGCTGCACACATTTTGAAATGGAACAGGTACCTATGGCATAGGTGTCTTTGGTGCCTCTAAACAGAGGCATTTGCAAATACATATAATTTTGTTTTCTTGCAGAGAATGCAATATCTCAAGCTTAAAGAGGAGACATACCTTTTCCCTTTAATAGAAATCTTTATTGACAAAGTTAAGCTTCAGAGTCTGAGATCATTTGAGTCAGACCATATAGGTGTTGAGAGTTAATACCCCAAATAAAACAAGGAAGAAGATGCCATTTATACTTTCCCTTAGGAGTCCAAACAAACAAATAAACAAACAAACAAACATGAGAAGGAATCTGGGGGTTGGTCAAGCAATAAAAACTAGTATTGATACCTCAAAGTTAAAAATACAAAATTAGGGGTGCCTGGGTGACTCAGTTGGTTAACAGACTGACTCTTGGTTTTGGCTTAGGTCATGATCTCAGGGTGGTGAGGTCAAGCCTCCTGTGGGGAATCTGTGCTCAGAACAGAGTCTTCTTCCCCTCTGCCCCTTCCCCCACTTTTGTACTCTCTCTCAAATAAATCATTTAAAAAATACAATATTAAAACCTGTTGATCTAGATACAGGGTTTCTCAACAGCAGAATTACTGACATGTGGGGCAGGATAATTCTTTGTTGTCGGCTTCTCTCCTATGCGTTGTATGGTATGCAGGAACCCTGGCTTCTACTCACTAGATGCCCATAGCAATCCCCTCAGTTGTGACAATCCACAGACTCCCAACTCTGGAGAACAAATGGATGGTTACCGGGGGCGGGCGGGAAATGGGTGAAAGAAGTGATAGGGATTGAGGAGGGTACTTGTTATGATGAGCACAGGGTGATGTATAGAAGTGATGACTTAGTTTATTGTGTACCTGAAATTAATATTACATTGTATATTAACTGGAACTTAAATAAGACTTAAAAATATCTCCAGACACTGCCAAATATTCCTTAGGGGACAAGAGCATCCCCAGTTCAGAAACATTAGAAAATTGTAGTGAAGAGAATAAAAGGTAACACTCAGAAGGTAAAAAATATTGGCTTTACAGTATAACTAACATTAAAATGGAGATATTTTATAGAATTGCTATATACTTCTCACCTCCCCCAAACAAATGCTTATGTCTACTCAAACAAGTGTCCATCAATAGATGAATGGCTAAATAAGATCACACACACACACACAATTACTCAGCCATAAAAATAGTTAAGATACTGTCATCTGTGACAACATAGATGGACCTGGAGGGTATTATGTTAAATGAAATAAGTCAGACAGAGAAATATAAATACCAAATGATTTTACTTATATGTGGACTCTAAAATACAAAACAAATGAAGAATTGGACCTATAAATACAAAGAACAAACTGATGATTGCGAGAGCAGAGGGGTTTGGGGAAGTGGATAAAATGGATGAAGGGAAGTGGGAGATAGAGGCTTCCATTATGGAATGAAGGATTCTCAGGAATAAAAGATATAGCATAGGTAATAAAGGCAATGGCATCGTTGAATGTTGTATGGTGACAGATAGTAGCTAACAGTGCAATGAGCGTAGCACAATGCATAGAGTTGTTGAGTTGCAAAGTTGTACACTTGAAACTAATGTGACATCGTGTATCAAATATACTGAAGCTTAAAAAAAATTAGGGACTCCTGGGTGGTTCAGTCAGACTCTGTCTGACTCTTAATTTCAGTGCAGGTCATGATCTCAGGGTGTGAGATCGAGCCTCAAGAGGATCTCTGTGCTCAGCGGGGAGTCTGCTTGAGCTTATTTTCCTCTGCCCTTCCCCCTGCTTACATGTGCTTTCTCTCCTTAAAATAAATCTTTCCAAAATTTTAAAAAATTAAAAATTACAAAAAATGTTCAGTTTACCAATTAAAAATTAGTTACAAGTATGTTCATAACAATTTGCTTCATAAATATGAAAAGGAAACTACCCAAATTGTCAACACTAAAAGAGATACATAATTGGAGCATATTCATACAGTGGAGTACTACTCAGAAATGGAAAGAAAAACAAATTAATTATTTAACACACAACAACGTGGATGGATTTCACACACATGATGTTATGTGAAAGAAACTGTAACCAAGAGAAATGTATGATTTCATTTATATAAAGTTCAGAGTACATATAATATTGGAAGTCATAAGTGGTATTCTAATGGAAAGGACTGGTTGTTGACCTGAATGGGAATGAGGGTGATTTCTAGGAAAGTGAAAATGTTCTAAGTCTTGATGTGGGTGGTAGATGAATGGGTGTGTACATATGCAAAATTCACTGGGATATACATTTGAGATTTGTGATCTTTATATCTTGTAAATTATTAGTCAATAAAAAAGTAAAAATATTTTTTAAATTTTAATCTTTCTTTAACTTTCTAGTTTTTTTTTAGCTATATGGCAGTGGATGAT
The DNA here is from genome assembly GCA_004023965.1 of Spilogale gracilis. Taxonomy (NCBI): domain Eukaryota; kingdom Metazoa; phylum Chordata; class Mammalia; order Carnivora; family Mephitidae; genus Spilogale; species Spilogale gracilis. The sequence goes on along the minus strand of PITA01000068.1, from coordinate 51,926 downwards.
AAAAAAAAATGATTCAGGAAAACCCAGCATATTATTATCATTTCCATTTTATTATGACCATTTGTTGACCTGAGTTAGATAGATGATAGATAGATAATAGATGCATCCATCCATCCAACTAGTTTCCTAAGGCTGCCAAACAAAGTACTGCACACTGGATGACTTAAACAATGGAAATTATTTTTCAGAGTTTTGAAGGCTGGGAGCCTAAGATCAAAGTGTCAGCAGGTTTGGTCTCTTCTGAGGGCACTCTTTGGCTTCCAGATGGCTGCTTTCTTCTTGTGTTTTCACATGGTCTTTCTTCTAGGTGAGAGTCCCTGGGATCTGGGTATCATAACATCCTCTTCTTACAAAAATACCAGTCAGGTCAGATTAGGGCCCACTCATCACTTCATTTTACCTTAATTACCTCTTTAAATACCGTGTCTCTAAATACTGTCACATTCTGAGGTACTGGAGTTTAGGGTTTCCACATGTGACTTTGTACAATGGGTGGACATAGTTCAGCTCATAATATATATAATATCACTTCCACATTTGAAAACAGTAGTAAAATCTAGCAAATGTGCTCCGATGCCAGGAATTGCTCTAGACAGTTAAAAAAACAATGTTTTAATTTTAATAATATCCCTGAAAATTAATTATTATTATTAATACCCACTGCAGATAGAAAAAGAGATTCAGAGCAAAAGTGACTGTTAAGGAATATCTGTTTTTTTGCTGGCTAAACTAAGACTGAGTTTTGGGTATCTTTGCTTTCAACAACTATTATATCATGCTATCTCTTCTACTATACATACACACAAACACATACACACATGAATAAATATTAATATAAGTATAAATAAATATATTAAAGATATGTATTAGTATGTGAATCCTAAATAGCATAGTTACTTTGATATAGCATTGGACAACTGTTGACCATTTGCAAATTTAATTGATGAGACTAAACCAATATGAAGTGATTGGTACAAAAATACTGCAAGTTCAGTATTTTCAGTTGGTATTTTTCCACTAACTAAAACCAGTGCCATAGCAACAGAGCTGTTTTAAACTAAATTCCCATGAAAGAAATTTGGCAGGAATAGATTTTAGAATCTTTCTGCATGTCCAGAGAGGAAACAAAATGCTGGGTGACAAACTAAAAAACTTAAAATTAGCCAACTCCCTGAACCCTCACTATGGGAGACATTTGAGTAAAAATATCTATGCGACTGTAAGACTCAGAATTCTTTTGAATTCTGCTATTGTACAAGCACATATACAACATGAATAAAGAATCAATTTTTAAAATCCTCTTTTAGTGTATATTTTGAATCCTAATATTATTTTGACACTTCACTCCCCTTTGAGATCAACACTAAGTTCTACAGATTCCTGCCCCAACTCACTGGCATGAACTTCTCACATATTTTGCCCTTTATTGTCCCATTGCTATCTCCCTACTAGGTTACTATAACTGTTCTTTCCCTGACTTCCCTAACTTATGTCAGTATCCATGGATATGTGTGGAAGGGCTGTGGAATCATATGGCAGGGGCCTAAATTTTAATTCACTTAGGAAATAGGTACAGAGAAGCAACTATAGCCATTCTAGAGACGACAAAATTGAGAACTGAGATGGTTGAATGACTATTGAATTTAATTGATAAAGGCATCTTTTGCTTAAAAAAGATATTAAATGCCACTCTTAAATGAATCAGGGAACTACTCATAGTCCATGCTGCAAGGTCATATGTTTCAATTCTTGTAGTTGTATAGGGAGAGAGCTTTGATTAGGTTAAATCTCCAACACAGTTATAGCCTTAAAGAAAGTTTTTTCCCCAAAAAACAGAGGTAAAGTTTATACGCTTGGATAATAAGAATAGTGGTAATTTGGGAGGTTATGAAATTGTTTTGCATAACACATTTTAAGGTTATATACACTGGACACTTTGCTATATTATAAATCAAAATTATTTCAATAGTATGTTTTTTATGACCTTAAATAAAGCTGTATTGATTTTCAAGTTAATTTTACTAATTGAGCTTTTCTTGGAATGGCTTGTTATTTTACAAAATAATTTATTTTCAGATGCCCACTCTCACCACCATTGTTCAACATAGTGTTAGAAGTCCTAGGAACAGCAATCAGATAACAAAAATAAATAAAAGATATTAAAATTGGCAAAGAAGAAGTCAAACTCTCTCTTTTCACAGATGACATGATACTTTGTATAGAAAACTCAAAAGACTCTACCCCCAAACTACTAGAACTCATACAACAACTCAGGAATGTGGCAGGATACAAAAGCACTGCACAGAAATCAGTTGCATTCTGATACACTAATAATGAAAATATATAAAGGGAAATCAGAGAATCAGTTCCATTTATTATAGCAACAAAAACCATAAGACACCTAGGAATAAACCTAACCAAAGAAGTTAAGGATCTTAACTTGAAGAACTACAGAACACTCATGAAAGAAATTGAAGAAGACAGAAAAAAGATGGAAGAACATTCCGTGTTCATGGATAGGAAGAATAAATATTGTTAAAATGTCTATACTGTTCAGAGCAATCTATACTTTCAATGCCATCCTGATCAAAATCCCACCAACATTTTTCAAAATGCTGGAACAAACAATCCTAAAATTTATATGGAACCAGAAAGACCCCGAATTGCTAAGGAAATGTTGAAAAAGAAAAACAAAGCTGGGGGCATCACGTTACCTGATTTCAAGTTTATTGCAAAGCTATAATCACCAAGATAGTATGGTACTGACACAAAAACATACACATAGACCAATGGAACAGAGTAGAGAGTCCAGATATGGACCCTCATTTCTATGGTCAAATAATCTTCGACAAAGCAGGAAAAAATATCCAGTGGAAAAAAGACAGTCTCTTCAATAAATGGTGCTGGGAAAATTGGACAGCTATGTATAGAAGAATGAAACTCAACCAATCTCTTATGCCACACACAAAGATAAACTCAAAATGGATTAAAGACCTCAACGTGAGGAAGGGATCTATCAAAGTCCTAGAGGAGAACATAGGCAGTAACCTCTTTGACATCAGCCACAGCAACTTCTTTGAAGACACATCTCCAAAGGTATAGGAAACAAAAGTGAAAATGAACTTCTGGGAATTCATCAAAATAAAAACTTCTTCACAGCAAAGGAAACAGTAAACAAAACAAAGAGGCAACCCACGGAATGGGAGAAGATATTTGCAAATGACTTTATAGACAAAAGGCTGATATACAAGATCTATAAAGAACTACTCAAACTCAACAACCAAAATAAAGATCATCACATTAAAAAATGGGCAGAAGACATGAACAGACACTTCTCCATAGAAGACATACAAATGGCTAAGAGACACATGAAGAAATGTTCATCATCATTAGCTATCAGGGAAATTCAGATCAAAATGACATTCAGATACCATCTTACACCAGTTAGAATGGCCAAAATTAGCATGACAGGAAACAACAAGTGTTAGAGAGGCCGTGGAGAAAGGGGAACCCTCTTACACTGTGGGAATGCAAGTTGGTGCAGCCACTTTGGAAAATAGTGTGGAGATTCCTTAAAAAATTAAAAATAGGGTGCCTGGGTGGCTCAGTGGGTTAAAACCTCTGCCTTCAGCTCAGGTCATACTCTCAGGGTCCTGGGATCGAGGCCCGCATCGGGCTCTCTGCTCAGTAGGGAGCCTGCTTCCTCCTCTCTTTCTGCCTGCCTCTCTGCCTACTTGTGATCTCTGTCAAATAAATGAATAAAATCTTAAAAATATTAAAAATAGAGCTACCATATTACCCTACAATTGCACTACTGGGTATTTAACCCAAAGATACAGATGTAGTGAAAAGAATAGCCATATGTACCTCAATGTTCATAGCAGCGATGGCCACAATCACCAAACTGTGGAAAGAGTCAAGATGCCCTTCAACAGACAAACGGATAAAGATATGGGTCCATTTATATAGTGGGATATTACACCTCCATCAGAAAGGATGAACACCCAACTTTGTAGCAACGTGGACGGGACTAGAGGAGATTATGCTGAGTGAAATAAGCCAGGCAGAGAAAGTCAAGTGTCATGGTATCACTTACTTGTGGAGCATAAGGAGTAACATGGAGGACAGTAGGAGAAGGAAAGGAAATGTGAACTGGGGTCAATCAGAGAGGGGGATGAAGCATGAAAGGCTTTGGACTCTGAGAAACAAACTGAGGGTTTTGGATGGGATGGGGGTGGGACGATGGGTGAACCTGGTGGTGGGTACTGAGGGCACGTATTGCATGGAGCACTGGGTGTGGGGCATAAACAATGAATCTCGGAACACTGAAAAAAATAAATTATTATTTGAAATAGTAAAAAAAACCCACAAAAAACAAAAAACAAAATAATTTATATTTAATGTTAAAAATATCAAACAATATTAAAAACTAGAGATAAAAAAATACTAGAAGCAAACATCAGGAAACTGTCATTCAGCCTTGTGAACTATTTCCACACTTGAGAATTACTTCCTTTATCATTCTAAGAAACTCAGAAAAACATTAGTTTTAAAATTGCTCAGGTCAAAACATGTTTAGAGATTCAAAGCCAAAAAGTATACTCCTTTTTTCCTCTTTTTTTAGCTTATATTTTAATTCCAGTATAGTTAACATACAGTGTCCTAGTAGTTCTAGGTGTACAATATAGTGATTCAACACGTCCATACATCAGCTGGGGTTCATCACAACTGCACTCCTTTATTCCCATCACCTCTTTCACCCATTCTCCCCACCTACCTCCTCTCTGGTAACCATCAGTTTGTCCTCTAGAGTTAACAGTCTGTTTCTTGGTTTATTGCATCATGGCATACAGCCTTACACTAGAAAGTATTAATTTGCTTCCCCGATGATATAATGGGAATTTATCTTGCAAAGTTTCTTTTTAATATCCTGAACACTAACAGTTTTCTTTTGTCATCATTTTACTAAAAATTATTGCATGTAGGGCTCCTGGGTGGCTCAGTCGGTTAAGGGTATGCCTTTGGCTCAGGTCTTGATCCCACCTGGGATCAAGCCTTGAATCGGGCTCCCTGCTCAGTGGAAAACCTGCTTCTTACTCTCCCTCTGCTACTCTCCGTGCTTTTACTTTCTCTCTCTCTGTGAAATAAATAAAAAGTCTTAAAAAATACTGCATATAAATGCATCATATCTTTAGATTTTTCTGATAAACTTATCTTTTCCCTTAGTATTTTATAAAGGTAAAAATTATGTCATTTCATTTCATTATGTAACTTCTTTTCTCCTTTCACTTTCTGCATTCCCTGAAAAATATAAATGGATCATTTTGGAGTAGAAATACCTCAAGAATATATTTTTCTTGTCCATATCTCTTTTGTAAAATCCAAGTGGATACCATTTCTGAATATTCCCTTTCTGAAATACTGATTATTTGTAAACCATTAATGCTTCCTTGAAGTGATCTTCATTCTCATTTATTTTAATGTCTCTTTGTAGTACACCATAAACAGCAGATTTCCTTTATTTTTTTTTAGTTAGCTCTCCTAAATTCCCAAAAGGCAAGGACTGAATCTCTTTAACCATCATTGTTAAGCCCTTAGCACAATGCATAATCAAAAAGACTTTACTGCTTAGGTTAATGATAATGTTGTGTTCTTACATAATTGTCAGAGCCGAAGAGGCTCTGGGAAGTCACTGAGTTAGTCATTCTGCTCCAGAAGGACTGCATTATATTGAAACCAGCCCAGAAAAGTGGTTATATACATGTAAAGTCTTCACAGAAACAAGTTCACAGATTTTTTTTCTGGGTAAATAGCCCATTCTTACATTTTCAAATCATGACAACCCATTCATTTCTAATGTAAATTCCTGCTAGTTGAAGGGAATTTTCTATTTTTCTTGTTTTTAGCTTGATGTAACTCTTCTTTCTCACATACTATGTTCTATTTAAATATGTCATCAAGTTTCTCCTTCCTCTACATGTTTTGTGTCCTACAGAAACCAACTGTGAGATGAGGATTTGTGCATAAGTGATTCATAAAAAACAAACAAACAAAAACTTTCAGGGAAAACCAGTAAGTGGGAGGTGAAAGCAGGGCAGGAAAGAGTTTTATTAGTGGGAAAATTTCCAAAATTTCAGGGAAAATTCCCAGACTTTGAGCTCTCAAGCCTGGGACAGGTAGGCATGGGCTCCAGTCGTCTGAGATCAGTCCTCCAAAAACAATGGATTGATGAGTGTGAAAGCACAGAGAATGGGCAGAGGATAGACAAGAAAGAATAATCAAAAGAGATCTGAGAAGATCTGGGCAGAGCTATACAAAACAACTGTTCTTAACCTTTGTAAATTTTTATGCTTTAGCTATTTTTAAGATAGTCTCTTTCCCCCTCTCTGTTAACCTGTGAAAAGGTAAACAATAGTCTTGTCACCTGGAGATTTGCTCATCTGAGAGCTGAGAATAATAGCATCTAGTCAGTGGGGTTGTCATAAAAATTAAGGAGGTGAATATATGTAAATATATGTAGAACAATGTCTGTAGAAATATATGATGAGCTCAATATAGGTTATCTATTATTATTGTTGTCTCACTGGTGTTGTGATTATTGTCATAAGTGAAGTGACTGGAGTGAAAACCTTCACAGTTGTCTAAGACCAGGACTGTAGTGGGATTATCTCACATTTACTCTACTTTCTACCCCTCAGGTAATATACACAATTTATTGCATATATGCTATTTTGCGAACTCTAGGGATAGAGACGTACTAAGGTCTTTTGTTGTAACTCTTGTCATTTTAACTGTAGATTCAATATCACTGCTTTTTTCATTACAGAGACCTAGCAGAGGCACCATAAATCTGAGAAGAATAGAGTAAGTACAAGCTATTCGGACATTCTAAAGAAAAATGATGGCATAGCTCTAAAATATGCTAAAATAGTATGAAACAATCACTTCATCCCCACTAGAATGGACATCATAAAAAAGACAGACAAAAACTTGTGCTAGTGAAGTATGGAAAAGTAGAAACTCTCACATATGGTTGGTGGGAACGTAAAGTGGTATAGTCACTTCGGAAAAGTCTGGCAACTCCTTAAAAGTTAAACAGAGTTACCATATGACTTAACAATTCCATGTCTAGGTATAAAACAAAGAGGAAATGATAATACACCCACATAAAAATTATGTACAAGTCTTCACAGCAGTATTATTTATGGGAAAAAATAAAAAGAACTCAAATGCCTATCAACTAATGAATGGATAAATAAAAATGTGATCTACCCATGCAATGGAATAGCATTTGGAAATAAAAAGAAATGAAATACTGATACTTGCTACATATCACTCTATGACTGATGAAAATATTATGTTAAGAAGCCAGTACCAAAAGACCATGGAGTGTATGATTCTATTTACATGAAATGTCTAAAAAGAGGCAAATCTACAGAGACAGAAAGTAAGTTAGTGTTTGTCTGTAGCTGGAAGGAGGGAAAAATGGGTAGTGACAGCTATTGCATATAGGTTGCTTCTGTGTTAATGAAAATATTCTAAAATTAGGTTGAGATGACGTTTCTAGAACACTGTGAATATACTCAAAAACACTGAATTGTGTACTCTGAGTGAATGGTATGGTGTGTGAGTTATATTTCAGTAAAGCACGTTAAAACAATACATTTCAGAAAATATTAAAAGATGGTTTCTGACAAGTTTTCCCAGGTTTCAAATGGGCTGCAATTTACCTGTTGGTTGTTTATACAAAGTTCAAAAATCTTTTGGGGGGGGGTCAAAGGTGTCCAATAGCATGGCTTACTTTGAAGAGAGCTATTGGTATGATGTGTTTCTGAAACACTGAGAGTCTTCTCCTTTTTTTCTGTCTAACATTTCTTGGGACTTGACGGGGTTGGGGAAGATGGGTGATTCATCTTACTATGAGCTCAGTGAGAGAACATCCATAAGAGACCACCTCTATTTGGAGAACTTAGAAGGTATCCCCTGGTGATTGAGGGCCATAGGGATCAGTATCTACCTCACTCTTGAAAATTCAAGACCAAGTATCTAGGGCTGGAGTTTTACTTTTCAATACTTGAAAAAATAGACCCAGTTTTGTGGGATGAGGAAGGATTCATGCATTTACTGTGGCTGCTTTCAGCCTTGGGGAAGGATTTTGGGTCCATTTCAAGAGAGGTTTACCCAACATGCCTGCCTGGAAGGCCTGGAAGGTACAAAGATTCCAGTTGAGGGGCAGAGTGAGATACCAAGGGTCTGAGGATTTGGTTGTTAGTGACGGAGGCACTGTCCACATAAACTTAACTCTAAGTGAGAGATACCTAAAATTGGGGGTTGAATTTCTGAAAAATCAAGAAAAATAACCCAATAAGAATCAGAATTTGGAATGTGTTGCCTCGGAGGACACCAAAGTCAAAATAATTCTACCAGTCAAAAGAACTTTCTTTGTCCTTTCCTCTCTTCTCTTGTCTAAATCTCAGCACCTGCACCCTTTCCACCTTCTTCAGTCTTGGAAGAGACAGCAATGCCTTTGACAGTTGGAGAGAAGGAGGAAGAGAGCAAGATGGAGAGTTAAGAAGGAGAGGATTTGGGTCATTTTCACTCCAATGTAAGCTTTCAAGCATAAAGCAGTCCTGAGCTGAGGAAGGAAAGTTGCTCATACTAGAGAAGATGCAGGGTTTGATTATTGAGGGCCTTAAATTATAATTATCCATGTGTTGTGGGTTGAATTATGTTCCCCTTACCCCAGAATTGAAGTTGAAGTCCTAACATCCAAAACCTCAGAATGTGGCCTTATTTGAAAAGAGGATGTTGCCCTAATTAAGATGACATGAATACTTTTCCAAAGAAGACAGCGATGGCCAACAGACACAAAAAAAGATGCTCAACATCACTCATCAGAGAAATGCAAACCAAAACCACAGTGAAGTATCACCTCACACCAGTCAGAATGGCTAAAATCAACAACCCAAGAAACAGCAAGTGTTGGTGAGGGAGTGGAAAGAACGGCACTATTAGTAAGAATGCAAACTGGTACAGCCACTCTGGAAAACAGTATGGGAGGGCCCTCAATAAGTTAAAAACTGAATTGCCATATGATCCAGTCATTCCACTACTGGATTATTTGTCCCAATAAAGTGAAAGCAGTAATTTGAAAAGACACATGCATCCCTATATTTACTGCAGCATTATTTACAATAGCCAAGATATGGAAACAATCTAAGTGTCCACTGATAGATGAATGGATAAAGAAGTTATGGTATATATACACAATGGAATATTAGCCATAAAAATGAATAAGATCTTGCTATATGCAACAACTTGGATAGATCTAGAAGATTTAATGCCAACTGAGATGAGTCCATCAAAGAATGACAAAAACCATAGGATTTTACTCCTATGTGGGATTTAAGAAACAAAACAAATGAACAACAAAAAAAGAGAAAAATGAAAACACAGGCTTTTAAATATAAAGACCCAGAGGTTGCCAGAGGTGTGATTCGTGGGGGCATGGGTGAAATAGGGGAAGGGGATTAAGAGAAAAGTTAATGTGATGAGCGATCAGTAATGTATAGAATTGAACCATTAAATTGTGCACTTGAAACTATATAACACTGTATGTTGATTATACTTGAATTTTAAAAAAAGACCAAAAATGAGGTCATATTAAAGTGGGGTGGGCCCCTGATCCAAAATGATTGGTGTACTTATAAGACGACCATGTAAAGACAAAACTGTAAGGAGAATGGAGGCACAAAATGCAGTGATGTAGCTACAAGTTAAGAATTGCTGGCAACCACCAGAATTTAGTAAGAGACAAGAAAGGATCATCCTTTAGAGCCTTCAGAAGAAACATGGTCCTGCCAATACTTTGATTTTTGGATTTCTAACCTCCAGAACTGTGAGGGAATACTTTTTTATTCTTGTAAACTGCCGAGTTCGTTGTGGCAGCCATAGGAAACCAGTATGAGACTGGTAACTTGTGGGATTGGCCTGAACTTTCATTCATGTGGGTGAAGGACAAGCCATCACAATGGATTGGAAGGCACAGTATAAGAAGAAATAGTTTTCTACTTGTACCCAACTAAATCTAGCTCATGAAATTAACCAGTTAAACTGTGGCATGCACCAGTATGTCTGAAACATGCTGCATATGGCTAATCCAGTCCTCCAAATGTTTATTTTTCCCTTTATTTGCCACTTGCAACTCGTGTTTTTAAAGGTGTTTGAGCTTCAGTATTTGATTCCAATCTCTTTGACTTTCCTATGTATTTTTCAATGTCACTTTCCTAAATAACTGATTGTCGTTTTCAAGAACAGATGGAAAATAGGAGTCCCTGTAGTCCTGAGTCTTCAACGACTATAAAAAACTCAGGTTTGTTGGAGCCAAGGTACACATTAACCTAACATACTAGGGTGCATCTTATAGTTCAAGACAAGAACAGTCATATCTAACAGACTGATTAAAAATGGAAAGTAATAATAACTGTCAGGGATGCAAATAAGTAAAACTAACCCTCACTGAGCATTGTCTACATCCAAGCTTTCAAATGCATGATCTATTTAATTCTAAAGCAATTCTAGGAGAACACACTACTATTGTTCCTATTTTACAGATGATAAAACCAAGGTTTTGAAAAAAATAACTCATCCAAGGTTGTGCAGCTAGTAGATGGAAGAAATAATAATTCACTTCTGTCTGCTCCTAGAAAGAGAGTTAAGGTGAAGACCTCCTGATGATTATGGCTGCATACACTCTGAATGATGGTTGAAATACCAGGGCAACTGATAGCCACTTTCTACCTCAGCAAGGCAGCAGATGCTATGAGGTGCTCATCAGTAAGCCTTTGGCATTCATCATTCTGTACACCTGTAGTCCTGTGTCTCAAATGTCAGCTCTTGCAAGTGGTTCTTTAAGGAATCCGGTAGGATACAGGGGCAGTCTGGAAGTTCCTAGATTGAATTCACATACCCCAGAAGCCCTCAATCAATGTCTGTGAGTCAGTGTGCTAATACCCCAACACCCCCCCTCCTTGGACACTGTATTACAATGTCTCCCAGAGTTCCCCAATGGGATTAAAATTCAGTTTCTCTTGGGTGACAATGCACCCTCTACTAGATGTCTTCTCTCCCTAATTTCCCCCACACTTATCTCCTGGTATCCCCTTCCAAATAATCTTGCTCTTGAATCCTTATTTCAGGATCTAGGGCCTGATACTGGGGGAACCAAAGTCAAAACTCAATTAATGCATTGAATTTTTTGGAATTCTGGACACTAGTTAATCTACACATTTTTATTACAATTAAAATTGTTTTAGACTTTTAATAAGAGATACTAAGTATTATTAACTAATAGTTTGCTTAGTTTTCTCATAAAGTTGCTATGTTATGGTATACTCTGCCTGAATTCAACAAAACACCTAAGGTAGCGGCAATAAATATGTTGTTTACTGGATACAAATTTTTAAACAAGAAATAGTTAACAGCAACGATGGTATTATCAATTGCCGTTTATTGAGAACTTAGTATGGGCAGCTGGGTCCTGAGCTAAAATGTTTTATTAAAGATTTATATCTTTATTTTAGAGAGAGAGAGAGAGAGTAGGGGAAGGGCAAAGGAGCGGTAGAGAGACAGAGAAGCAGACACCCTGCTAAGCATGGAGCCCCAAATGGGGCTTGATCCCACAACACTGAGATCATGACCTGAGCCAAAATCAAGAGTTGAATGCTTAACTCACTAAGCCACCCAGGCACTCCTGTGTTAAGATGTTTAAACACAGCTCAGTTTTTGTTTGGTGTTTGTTATATTAATTTTAAATTTTGAAATAATTTCAAAATTACAGGAAAGTGTAAGAATGGTAATTCAAAGAACAATTTAACCAGGACTCATCAATTTTTAACATTTTGCCACATTTGATTTGCCATTCTTTCCCCTTTTCTTTTTCTACTCTCTCTCTCTCACACACACACACATATGCACACATATTAATTTTTCTGAACCATTTGAGACTAGCCTGTATATATTATGTTCTTTTACTCTTTATACTTCAGTGTGTATTACCTGAGAACAGAATATTCTTATATAACCACAGTACTGTGATCAAAATCAGCAAATCTCATATGATATAATACTTTACTCTGTATTCATATTCTAGTTCATATTCTAATTGTGTTATTTGCTCAAATAGTGTTCTTTATACTAATATGTTTTCTCCATTACAGGACTCACTCTCAAATTATGCACTGCCTTTTGTTGTCGTATCTCTTAAGTCTTTCTTAAGCTGGGATGTTTTCATTGTTCGTTGGTGTCTCATTACGTTTATGCATTTATTTATTTAGAGAGAGAGCATGAGAGTGTGTGGGGAGGGGCTCAGTGGATTAAGCATCTGACTCTTAATTTCAGCTCAGGTCATGATCTCATGGCTGTGAGACTGAGCCCCATGCTGAGCCACCCAGGCACCTCTACCATTTAAAAAAAAAAAACAAACTATAGACCAATTATATTATAAAATGCACCTCAATTTGGGTTTGTGTGATATTTTCTTATGATGAAATTCAGGTTGGGTAGCTTGGATGGGAATAATATGTAAGTTGTGTAATACCATTTTAAGCCATTTGTAGCTGTTTGAGGGTATTGTATCTGGGGGCAGCATTCTACATATGACCCTTTTCAGTGATATTAATCATGGTAGGTCCAATTCTAAGAAGATCCCCAAGATTTCCACCCCTAATGTGTATACCCCAAACAATCCCCTCCCTATGAGTGGGGGTGAAAGTGTGGATTTCATTCCTGTGATTGGCTTATGCTAAGTGACAAAGATGAAGGGATTCTGCAGACATAAATAAGGTAGGAAATCAGTTGACTTTGAGTTAATCAAAAGGGAAAGTGATAGTGAGTGGGACCTGATCTGAGGGGATGAACACTTCAAAAGGCCTACAGTCTTTCTGAGGTCAGAAATTCCAAGTGTGAGAGGGCTTATGGAGGGGGTCATGTGATGAGGAACTGAAAGACAATCCAGTTATGCTGTGCCCACATGTCTGAGCTACAGAAACTGAGAATAACCAGGTATTTTTTAAAGCTATTAATATCTGTGCCAGTCTGTTACACAGCAATAAGAAACTAATGTGTTAATTTTAAATACCTGGATTTAAGTGATCTTAAGTAATCTTCTTATTAATTAATATGAAACATCCAGTTTCTTTATTCCTTTACTTCTTTTTACAAAATACCAGAGAGTTGTCTTTCACTTAGAAATGACTTATATAAGTTTACTGATATATTCTCATTATGTTGTAGTCACCTACGACTTCATTATGTGCATGCATTATAGTTTATGCAACTAATATTGTAGGTTTGGCAATTTAGGTAAATTCCAGTATTTTCCAGTTCCAAATGCTGCAATAAAGAACTCTGTGCATATTATACTTGCTTTGTAGAAGGCACATCTTCAGGCTAATTCCTAGAAATGAGATTGCTAGGGCAAAGTGTAATTGTGAATGTGCTTTTATTAGATAATGCCAACTTCCCCTCTGCTTTTGTGGATTATTTCACAATTTCAACAACAATGTATGAGAGTGACTGCTTCTCTACAGCTTCTTTAAGAGAGTACACTGTTAAACTTTTGTATTTTTGCCAGTCTGATGGGTGAGAACAGTACCTTAGTGTAATTTTATGTTTCTCTTACTGATAATGAAAGCAATATTCTTTTCATATAATTAAGGGTCAGTTTTATATTTTTGGTAAAGTGTTTGTTTTTGCCCTCCTTTATTTTTAAGAGTTTTTTTTTATATTTTTATTTAGTCACTTGAAAGAGACAGCATGTGCCCAAGCAGGGGGAGAGTCAGAAGGATAAGCAGACTTCCTGCTGAGCTAGGAACCTGACCCAGGGCTCGATCCCAGGACCCCAGAATCATGACCTGAGCTGAAGGAAGATGCTTAATTGACTGAGCCACCCAGGTGCCCCATGTTCTTGCCCACGTTTAAATAGCACTTACCCTTCCCACTCAATATTTAGAAGTTTTTCTTATATTAGGAATACTAATGCCTACGATTAATACTAATACTCTGCCTATGATATATGTCACTACATTTGCCCCAATTTTCATTTGTTTTTTTAATTTTTCCTTGTCAAAGTTTTTATGTGTATATGTGTGGTAAAATTTATTACTTTTTTGTGGTATCTGAATTTTGAGTGATAGTTACAAAGTCTTTCCCTATGCCCACATTACAAAGGAATTCACCAGTATTTTCTTCCATTACTTGCATAGTTTTATTTTGCCCATTTAGTTTTCTGATTCATTTGGGGTTTATTCCTATGTATGGACTGAGGAAGAGATCTGATTTGTTCTTTTTACCAACACTATTTACTATAAATGTCACCTTTGCCTTACTGATTTGAGATGGTACTTTTATTATTTATTACAATTCTATCTATACTCGGGTCTATTTCTGAACTTTTTATTTTATTTCATTGGTCTATCTATTCAGTGCCATTGACACTCTGTTAATTATTGAGGCATTTTAGTATGTTCTAATATCTGTAAGGCTAGTCTCTGGCATACCTTTTCCTTCTCAGTGTTTTCCCAGATATTTTGTACATGTACTTCTCTATATAAACCTTTCAATTTGTCTAGCTCCATGTAACAAAGTGTGTTGTACTTTTAGTGTGATCACATTAAATTTATAAATTAATTTAGGAAGAACTGACGTGTTAATGGTGTTGAGATGCCTTATCAAAGAACAAGGCATGTCTTTTTGTTCAAGTGCACTTGTTAGTCTCTTTCAGAAAGGTTTTATAGCTTTTTCTTACAAGTTTTACACATTTCTGTTACATTTATTCCTACTTTATCTTTGTCTTTTTTTATTACATTATTTTATTTTTTCTGTGTTCCAAGATTCATTGTTTATGCCCCGCACCCAGGCTCCATGCAATTCGTGCCCTCAATACCCACCACCAGGCTCACCCATCCTCTTACCCCCTCCCTTCCAGGAACCTCAGTTTGTTTCGGAGTCCAAAGCATCTCATGTTTCATCCCTTTCCCTGATTTACCCCAGTTCACATTTCCTTTACTTCTCCTATTGTCCTTCATATTACTCCTTATGCTCCACAAGTAAGTAAAACCATATGATATTTGACTTTCTCTGCTTGACTTATTTCACTTAGCACAATCTCCTCCAGTCTGGCCCATGTTGCTACAAAAGGTGGGTATTCATCCTTTCTGATGGAGGTGTAATATTCCATTGTATATATGGACCATATCTTCTTTATCCATTCGTCTGTTGAAGGGCACCTTGGCTCTTTCCACAGGTTGGTGATTGTGGCCATTGCTGCTATGAACATTGGGGTACATATGGCCCTTCTTTTCATTACATCTGTATCTTTGGGGTAAATATCCAGTAGTGCAATTGCATACTTTATCTTTCATGATATTTTTGTCATAAGATTTTCAAACTAATTCTAACACATTCTCAACTCTTCTTATTGGTTATTATTTTTTGCATATGATAGTTATCAATGTTTGGTTGTCAGTTTCATATATTGGCAACTTGAATTATTTTGCCAACTGAGTTAGGAATACCACTTATTCTCAAGGGTTTTCCAGGTATACTATCATATCATCTGCAAAGAGAGGGAATTTTACTTTATCTTTTCTAAATTTGATGCCTCTAATTGGTTTATCTTGTCTAATATCATTCCTGTCTTGTTCCCAACTTTGGCATCTATGAAGTAAGTCTAAATCTTTTTTTTGATGTATTAATGTGGTGAATTAATATCAATAGGTTTTCTAATGTTAACCCTCTACTTTCAAACCCACTGGTCATAGGGAATTAGTTTCATTATGTGGTATGGGAGCTATTCAATTCTAATTTATTTTGGATTATTTCTAGATGCAATATATTTTAAACCCTCAATGACATGATGAAAACATGCCAAGGGAAAGTCCAATGAGCTAATAAACAATGAGGAAAGTAAATAGAATAACTAATTCAATTTTACTAATTCCTTGTCAGTGGTCCCACGTTTATCATTTTTTTCTTTCACCTTGTTCTGGGAAGAGTCACTTAGTATCTCACTCATTCATCAGATTCCTTTTCATCCAGCCCTTCTTTTATATCCATATATTATACACTGATACCCTCAACTCCCTCCCCTGCTCAGATTGCAGACTTCCACACAACTCTGCTGAAGATGATGTTGAGCTAGCCACATGATGGCATGGTGCCTTCACTCCCATTCACCTCTGCCTATGAACAATGGCCAGCATCAGCCAAGGGGTCAAGGCTTTCTATCTGGGGTAACAGTAAAATAATCTACCAGCCAGCTGCACAAACAGACCCTTATTTCAACTATTCCACACCATAGCCCTTGCCTACATCTTTCCCCTGCTCCAAGCCTCCTGATGGAGTTTCCAATTCCATATTAACGCTCCAATTTACTCAAACATGTGTAGTAGCAGGTGACTGAGTGCACAAATATTTAGTTGAGCAGTCTCCTGGGGCTTACAGCTTGGGAGTACAGTGATTTCTGGATCCTACAAGGGAAAAAGCTTATCAGTCTTCTCTAGTGAGTTACCATGTCCTTGAAATACATTTTAAAGGTTGAGTACCTGGCTGACCATAACATGATACTCTGTCTCTAGTCCTTATGGTTCTTTGGACAGAATCTGCCTTCCCCAGATCTTCTGAGGATTTCTGACAAAAGTCCTTGACCCATCACCTTCTTTGGAAACACGAAAAATGATGTCATTTGAAATTTTTGAATTTGCAAACCTTTAGCTCAGCTTTCTTAAAGTAGTCTCAATGGTTGAAAAGCCCTCATTCTTCTAAGAACTGCTTTGAACTTTAGAAACAAAATTCATTGAGAATCAGATTCAGTTAGAGAGTAAGTGGTGTATTGGGCAAAAATGAGGTTTTAACCATAACAAAATGAGTCTTCATTTTCTGGTTCATAAATTGGTTTGTGAGAGCATTTCTAAAAGGAAGACTTGTAGTGTTATTTGGACTAATGAATCAATGGAATAAAGGAGTGGCTTCTTTGGGAGGACCCTACTGATCTGTATGCATATATTCAGTTTGAACCATTTATTTAAAAAATATAAAAGCAATAATGTCATTTGTTAATTTACAGTAGTGGCCCAAATTGAAACACTGCTGATATTATTCCTCTCAGATCTTAATGTTTCCAGGCTTATACTGGAAGCTTTATAAATGCACACAAAGCTAGCTACAATGACAGTGATACTCATCACAGAAAACACACAAATTGAAAAGCAGAAATCTGCTTTTAATGGCCACTTTAAAAGCTACATTAATATCTTCTCTATTCAGTATTAAACTGCTTCTTTACAGAGGTCTGGTGTAATGAATCAGAGATTAAGGTCATGATTATGATGACTTTAAATAGGATAAAAATTTTAATATATATTTTTAAAGTTTGAAGATACTATAGCAGTCAACAGTATGTGAAATTCCATTTGCTCATGTATCTTTGTTTTTGTTTTTCTACTTTGTAGAAAAATGTCAGTTAATTAACAACCTAGCCCAAGAGAAGTGTTTCTAGTGATAATAAACAAAAGCTATTGTCAAAAAATCTAAAATTTACCATGACCAGAAAAAAGAGAATAATGGAGACAAATTACAGGGAACTCTTACAATTAAAATACTTAGGCTGACATACAAATGTAAGTGAAATTGTATATTATATATAATTTAAATCAAAGATAAAAAATCCATTGCATATATATCTCTGGAAATTTAATAAATGTGTGTATCTTGTTATGTAATAAAGAGTTCTTACACAATAATGAGTTCCCATCTATGGCATGGCTTGATTAGCTCATGTAACTGCAGACTCTAAGTATGAAGAACTGAAACTTAATTAAATTAGCAAGCATATATTGCATATATTAAAGCATTGTCCTGCAACATATATTTGGAAATATTCAGAGAACTATACATCTTAATGACAACTTCCTCATCACAGTAAACTACAGGGTATTATTCTATTCAGAAAGAAGGAGATCATACTCTTGGGTTTGTAGACTCATTTTTGTTTCCAATGGGATAAAAGGCAGAAAGGAAAGATATGATGTCTGAATGAAATAGCATACAAACAAATACTAAAAGAAATGGAGAACAGTTAGGAAGTATTTTTTTCCTATGGGGGACTTGAAATAACTTTACCAAAGTAACAAAGAATAACTGTTCTTTATAATCTACTAGCAGCTAGTAAATTAAACTGTCATAGGGAATCAACCAGAATATATTTAAAAAATGCATGTAACTAATGGATAAGGAAAAAAAATACATTCTGGGTAACCTAAAGATTAAGTACTGATAAGATAATTGAAAACTACCATTCAGACATGATTTCCTCTATGGCACTTCAATCTTCCTCAGGATTCACTTTCTACTTCACATGCAGGAGATAGTGTCATTGTAAACACAAGGATAATGGATGAAATTATGTTCAAGGTCTTTTTTTTTAACACATCATTTAGGATGGTCTAATTTTTCTCAGTAATCAATATATTTCATTTTATTTATCCTTTTACTATTTAAAAATTCATTTTATTTTCAAATTCAGCCTGAAATGACTTGTCCAATTTTGAAAATAATCTAAATTTAAATGCTTTGGGCTCAAGGTTGTTTACATCATCCCAGATATTTTCCAGATAAAATGCATGCTTGAGAAAGTGGATGGTGTTCCTGTAACCCGAAGAAATGTTGGAAGATATTTTCTTCATCTGATTTTACATGGGGAATGCAAAATCAATAACAAAACATATGGCTGAATTACCAAAAACCTGTCTCATTAAAAAAAAACAAAAACAAAAACTA
The DNA here is from genome assembly GCA_004023965.1 of Spilogale gracilis. Taxonomy (NCBI): domain Eukaryota; kingdom Metazoa; phylum Chordata; class Mammalia; order Carnivora; family Mephitidae; genus Spilogale; species Spilogale gracilis. The sequence continues at coordinate 33,089 of PITA01000068.1, read as the reverse complement.
AGTGAACTTGGGTTTTCAGGAGACTATGGCATATTCTGTTTATTGTTATTCAAAAATAAGCACGTTTTAGAGGACTTAAAGCTTAAATTATGATACCATAACAAAATATGAAGTCATAAATTCCCTTAAAAGTAGAATAAGACTGTAGCTTATGAAACAGTAATTAGAATGTGTTTGTAGAATTAGCTTAGAAACCCCAAGGTTATAATTGTATAAACATTAGAAGCTGCTGTTTCTAACAAGTGCAAATTAGGTATTCTTAACGAATAGCTAAAGATAACTTCCAAGAGTAAAAAAAAAATGCCATTTCTTTCTGAACTAAAACGATCAGATTCTAAAACTTTCTCAATACAAAGCCTGCAGCATCAACTAAAATTTTGACAGCCACTCAGTATACGTATGTGTGTCTGCATGGATAGAGATGAAAAGCAAAATTTACTTGTTCATTTGGGTTATGGAAATCATAAGGGCACTTAAAATGGAATTTACACATTTATAATAAATGCCAGAAATCCTGTCTAGTAAGTACATGCTTTCAGGAAAATGGACAGTAAGAAATACAACAGCCTCTGATTCCCCTTCAGTATGATTGGTTCCTTTGAGGGAATTATAAATAGTGAACAAAGAACTGTTTAATTGAAAATGGACTCTGGGCGCTTGGGTGGCTCACTGGGTTAAAGCCTCTGCCTTCAGCTCAGGTCATGATCTCAGGGTCCTGGGATAGATCACCACACATCGGGCTCTCTGCCCAGCAGGGAGCCTGCTTCCCCATCTCTCTGCCTGCCTCTCTGCCTACTTGTGATCTCTTTCTCTGTCAAATAAATAAATAAAATCTTTTAAGAAAAAGAAAATGGACTCTTCATGGATATGTGTGATTAACTCCACTGGGCAATAAAAATTAACACTTAACATTGCCGCGTTTTAACAATGCTCTGAGGGTTTCAGGATATACGGAGACAACAGCTCTGCCGGTGACAGAGCATTAATTTGTCATGGTGGTAGTTTGGACTGTCTATAGTGTGGACTGCAAGTCTAAATGACTGGTCAAATCAGTCTCAAGTTCACAAAGACAGCTAAATCTTATACACGCACAACAGAGCTGTAGGCAGACACTGGTGATATTAGCAAACTGTTGGGGAGGCCACCTCTTTCTTGCAAAAGGAATAAATACACATATAACACACAAGAAATCACAGAAAAATAAACGTGCAGGTAACTGGAAAGAGAGACAAGAGAAACCAGAATTGAGTAAAAAAAGACTCTGTCTTGAGAAGAGGGGGGAAAAGTACGTTTTCCCCTCTTTCCTACGGTGAGGCTGTGAGGAGTCCATAGCAGAATTTAACGTGTTACTGGGAAACAAAAATATGGCTTAGGGCTTGATTAATTGGGTTGAGCTCTTGGGGTCCTGGAAGTACTGAAGGTGACATGTATCATACAAACCCCAGAAGCGTCCTAGCCAGGACCACAGCATCATGAACCACAAGACCAGAGCGCAGCGCAAGGGCGTCTGCTGTTTTGGCAAGTACAGAATGCAAGAGAGGGGGCTGCCGGCAACACAAGCACTTGCACTTTTATCTGCTGGGCACAGGCTTATATGTGTTTTTAGGGCCTTACATTTTCTGAGACCCTTTTGGTAAGAACAAGAGGACTGAGACACGAATAAAGGAGTACAGGTGGTGGTGAGACTTCATACAACTATTAGAGAACTAATTTAGATATACGGAGCACATCAGTATTAAAGAGAGGGCAAGAGTGAGGGTTTCTCCTAGTGCTTAAGAATGACTCTAGGAGTAAGAATGCAACTCTGCGGTCTACAAACATGGAAAATTTCAGTCACAATGCCTAGTCACTGAGGCTAAGTGCATGCAGAAATTCTGTTTTAAAATTTAAATGAAAACTATTTCATTGCATTTGTTTACACTGGCATTGGATGAGGCGCTCAAGAAATATGGGGAATGTTTCCAAACAAATCTTTGTGTATTTTAAAATATCTCAAGTACTGTCTTAGTTGATAACTCTTTCTGGTCACTTTTTAATGTGTGGTTTGTGTACTTTCTTATCAGTTTATTTTTAATATACATAGTTTCTACATCATGGAGTGCATTACCAATAAGGAGAGGAACACAAAGCGGTTTCTCCACAGGGTAATGCACATGCAGAAGAAACCCAGGCATTGCCACTTTGTAGAGATTGTCCTTTCTCCCTTTTCATGGCAACATCCTACTTGTCAAGACCTAAATTAACTACCACAAACCCAGTAACTAAAGCAGACACTTTGCCGGCAAGAAAAAAAAAATGCATTTAAAGAAGGAGATGAGGGGCGCTGGGGTGGCTCAGTCATTAAGCATCTGCCTTCCACTCAGGTCATGATCCCGGAGACCCGGAATAGAGCCCTGCATTGGGTTCCCACCTGGTTTTCCCTCTTTTACTCCCTCTGTTTGTGTTCCCTCTGTAGCTGTGTTTTTCTCTGTCAAATAAATAAAATCTTAAAAAAAATAAAGAAGGAGATGGATTCAAGAAGCAAACAAAAGAAATAAATAAAATTTCACAAACCTAAATAAGAATCAATAAGATAACAGTGAAAAAAACCTTCTTTTGCTTAAGAACAGTTTTACACTAAAATTCTAGAAAACACGAACATGAAATAGATGGGAGCTGGGGGCAGGGAAGTAAACTATGGCCTACATTTTGACAGAAGAGTAAGAGAGACTCATTAATTTTAACAGGATATTAGCTCATTACTTGTAATCACTTTTAAAAATAGCCATTTATGTTTCTTAAAGATTTACAGAAAAATCACTAAAAATAGAATTTAATAGTTTCAAATCTTGTAGAGAAAAAAAGAATAGGAAAAATTGAATCAAATTGAAAGCAGTAGACAATATGGATACAGCTCAAAATCATAAATTTGAGTGAAAAAACAAGTTATATGATCATATGTCAAAAATGATGGGTTCTAATAAATGTCCAATACCACACACACACACACACTCTGAAACCACACACCAAATTCTTAAGAATTCTTGCTTCCGGAAAGGCAGAAAAAGGAATGTGATTGGTAACAGCAGTTGACAAATAGCAAATTATCTTTATCCTGTTAAAAATGCATTTGCCTAAAATAATAGTAACAGCAACTACTATTATAAGTCAGTGATCATTAAGGAAAGTTGTAATCTTTCATTGCTCTGGCAAATATTTATTCACTATTTGCCAGGCACTATGGTACGAATTAGAACTATTCTGGGTAGACCAATTAAGCACATTTTACATGGTCACTTCTCTCAGGTTAGCCAGAGATATGCACGTGGGTGTAGACAGTCTCTTTGGAAGGTGGTCCTGAGAAGTAAAGCACATAAAAGGTGAAGCAGGAGTGCAAGGATAGCCAATAAATGATCGTAACGAGTGGGTTCTTGCTGTGAGCAACTAGAGCTCAGTCCTGCTGGGGACCTCTGAGAAATCATATAGAACATTCTTCATAATTGTCCCACTGGAGGATAAAGAATAATGTTCATCTTCCCACTTTCCTTCCCTTCTAATACTGAAAAACACAGATTTCTTCACTGAAGATACCAGATCACTGACTACATGGTTTTCTTTCCTCTAATAAGCCGTAACACAAGTGATTCAGAAAGCACTGAGCCACATCCACATGATCATGGCACTTTATAGGGAAACCTGCCAGGTACTAACTTAAAGCCATCTGTCTTCAGTGGGCCAACAAAGCAACTAAAAAGATGACCAGGCAACTCCATTTTCTGCCTAAAAATATTTCTGACTTGCTCTGAGTAAACACATAACCAGTTTGTGACTGGTGTGGACTGTTTTTACCCCTGAAGCAGGAGAGCAGTGTGGCCTCTGGAGCCAGACAGATACTATCTTGAGTTTCTGGCAGCTGAGTCAATTAGTTATATTCTCTGACCATGGATCTCCAATTATAAAATGAGAATAACAGATGAATAGCAGAGGATTATTATGGGAATTCTATAAGAGAAGAAATTTTTATCTCCAGTGCTGTCTTGTCCCCTCAACTGCAGGCTCTCAAATGTAGTTGTTTACTCCACATCTCCACTGGGAAGTTAGCCTGACATCCCTGAGACTCAACACGACACATACACAGACTGAACTTCCAGTGCGCTCTTGAGAACTCAGGCCAAAAACCATGCAGTCATCCTTGCCTCCTTTCTTCCTGACAGCCCACATCTAAGATGTCAGAGTTTGCTTAGCTTTACTTTCAAAATTTATTTTGAATATGACCATTTCTCATTACCTCTTTCCCTACAACCTTAGCCTGAGATGGAATGTATTTTATAGACTCCTAACTGGCCTCACTGCTTCCGCCCTGGTCCTTCAATAGTCTATTGTCTATTCAGCAGTAAGAGTGATCTTTTAAAGCTATAAGTCAAAGCAAGTGACCCCCTCCCCTATTCAGAACTCTGGAATGAGTCCCCTTGTCTATAAAACCCAAAACACTTAGAGTGGTCTCCAAGGCCCTACAAGGTCTGCTTCCCACCCAGGGCTTCTCCAGTCTGATCTACTACTACTGTCCTTCTTGCTCATTCTACTGCATCCACACTGGCCTCCTTGTCAGGCACACTCCCACATAAGGCTTCTGTACTGGCTGGTTTTATTTCCCTATATAAGTATAAAGCTAAAATCTCTTATCTCCTTCCTATATTTGCTCAATTATCACCTTGTCAATAAGGCTCACCTTAGTTATCATATCTAAAATTGCAGCCAGTTTCCCTCATATTCTCTACTCTTCATCCCCCTGCCACCATTTCCTGTATAGTCTTTGTTACTCCAACTGTGTTCCCAAACTAGCAGCACTGGCAAAGGAACTTGCTAGACATGTACAATCTCACTCAAGACTTCCAGTGACAATCTGCATTATAACAGAATTCCCAGGTGATTCACATGCACATGAAAATCTGAGATGCAGAGCCATATGCTATTTTCTATAGCGCTTATAAACTTTCATATATCTTTAAGATAGTAACCTTATATTCTTGGCTTAAGTTCTACAGGATGAGGATTTTTGTGTCATTGTCTGTTTTGTCCACTCCTTTATCCCAATCCCTAGAACAGAATTTGGCATATTGGAAAATATTTGTTGAATGAATGACTGAATGCATGAATGAGGACTATCTGAGGTAATATGACAAGAATGTGGCCTAACCTATGTGGAGTGCTTAAGCAATGGAGTTCCTCTTTCTCTTCTCCTGGACAAATCACAGTTCATAGTCAGGGCTCTGGCATTTTAATGAGCAAAATACTTTGCCAGAAACCAACTAGCAAAAGTTCATAAAAGACAGAATTTCTATTTCACTGCTTTGAAAATATAGATGAACAATTTTCTAATCTATTCCTCCCCACCAACTGCCCAATGATCACTAGACTTATTGAAAAAGAGACAAACACATTAGCACTAATGGAAGGAGTTTTTTAAAAAAAGTAAAATTGGATCTGCACATAATTAGTAAAACAAATTGCACTGAATGTGTTATTTTATTTCATGGGACATTTAAGTTAGAATCAATTGTCCAAAGAACAATAAATCATGAAAATGACAATGTCTCAAAAATTAAAAATACCATAGATTCTCTCATGTCACTGAATAAAATCAGTGTCTATCAAAGAATTTATTCAAAAGACAATTAGATGAAGATTTGCAACCACCACCTTGTCTGCAAAGTAGAAGTGTTTAAGAACTGCCTAAAGTAATAAAGGAAAAGGTTGCAAATGCATGATAAGGCAGATAACTCAAATTTAAAATTAAGTTAAAATCTTAGAATAAGTTTGGGTATATATTTTATATTGTTATAATATATATAACTTTATGCCATGTGTATATCCTAATAATCTTAGATAAGTAAATGTTAATATTCAAGATAAACAACATGATTCTGGTAAGTAATTTTATTGATATGAAACTTAAGGCTAGAAACCCCAGTAAAAGCAAAATTTGAAAAGATTTTCAAATTGTAAACCAGAAAGAAGAAGTGTAATAAATCTTATTAAGATTGAAATTTAGAACTGCTTTTGATCATAGGTACTGTAAGAAGACCAAAAAGATAAGCCAAAAACTGAGCGAAGATATTTGCAGTATATATTACTGGCAAAGGCCTAGTAACCAGAATATGTAAATTCATCCTTTGAATCAGTAAGCGGTAAGACAACATAAAAGTCAGGTGGGTAGGCGACAGTTAAGGGCTTGATTATGGATGTGGTTGAACATACTTATGGGTGTGTAAATTGGTATAACTCATATGGAGAACAATTTCACATTACCTAATATAATTCAAAATATGCATAGAGACCCAGCAGTTCAACTCCTCAGTATAGGCATACACTGGAGTTGTTTGTCCATTGTACACCAGGAGACAAATATAGGAATAGTCATAGAAGCATTGCTAATAATAGCAAAAAAACTGAAAACAGCCCTATGTCCATCAACAGTAAAATGAACAAATTGAATTCTAATGTATTCGCGATATTACATATTATACAACACAAATCAAAAAATGCTAATACTGCCACCATTATGATACTATGTGAAGCAGAAGTGAAAAGATTAAGTCCCAGAAGGATGAATATATAAAAGTGAATATATTCATATGACAAATTTAGGAAAACTATATATTATATAGATCATATATATAATATATGATAAAACTATGAAGTGAAGGGGAAAAAAGTACCACAAAATTTAGGACAGCAGTTACATATAAAGTTAGTTACATCTGAAGGGAGAATGGGAGATGAGATCCAGGAGGCCATGCTTCAGTGGGTTTTATAAGGTGTGGTATCATACTGCCTTACTTTTAAAACTGGTGGCTGAGGCAAAGGAGCTTATTTTGTTTTTAATCTTTAAACCATCTCTACATGGTATATTTATTCTTTTGTATCTATAACATACTTACCCTTCCTTTAAAGGCATAATTGGTAGATGCAGTAAATCAACATGAAAAATTTCCATAATTCATTAAATAATATCACTACATTTTCTAGTAACCATTATTTTGTGCAAAGCAAATAGCTAAAGAAGTATTTTCCTACAGCCCAATTTAGACATAGTCATGTTGGAGATCTGTTATTATGCTTTCTGCTGTACCTACTATGGAACTAATTGATTTAAAAAATTGGAGCTAATTCAGAAATCACTTCAAATCAGAAGGGCCAAGAGAGAATCTTATCACCCCCGAATGTATAATTAATTAATTTAATTATTCCTAAAGCCCATCTTCGAGAGAGATATACAGTAAAGACTACTACTTCTTGAGTTTGTAATTCTATCGCTTGCCTTGAATTGAGAGAATTTCCCCCGTTCTTCTTACAAAACATCCTTGACACCACACAAGATATTTCTCTTTCTCTTTATAGGCCGTCACTGTGTCTGAGCATACAGTTATTTTGCTAGTATTTCTTTATATCTTTATAGTGGAGCTTCATTCCCTCTACTTCTTGAAAATTTTAATTTCTATCCACTAAACATCTCTACAGTTTTCTGAAGAAGTTTTAAGTTCCGTAAGAGATGACTGAATAGCTACATCAAATAGATTCATTCAGATTTGCCCTCTTGATTTTTACAAGGCCAGTGAAGGACATTATAACTCAGTTAGCTAACTTTGTTAAACAGCTCATTCCAAATAACCTAAGCGGATCCACTCAAAGTGTATTTCAGGTACACAAGACAGATTTGTACAGGTAGACAGCAAGGCTTTGATTTGTGTGTGTGTGTGTGTGTGTGTGTGTGTGTGTGTGTGTGTGACAGTAACAAATACTGAAGCAATGCTTCTTACCAGAACAACTAGAACAAAATTCTCCAGCTTTCTTGGGAATTCTATAATTCATTAAAGGGATTTACATAGGGGCGCCTGGGTGGCTCAGTTGGTTAAGCCACTGCCTTCAGCTCAGGTCATGATCCTGGAGACCGAGAATCGAGTCCCATATCGGACTACCAGCTCCTCGGGGAGTCCGCTTCTCCCTCTGACCTTCTCCCCTCTCATGCTCTTACTCTCTCTCTCTCTCAAATAAATAAATCTTTTTTAAAAAAGAGATTTACATAGAAATGTAAGTCTCAGACTTTATACATTTGTTTCATGAATCCAAAAAATAATGTGCACATTCTTTGCTCAATATATTTCTGCTGAAAGGTTTTTTGAGAATGTTAAAACATAACTGCAAGAGTTTTAATCCCCATTCCCCCTATGTAGCACTCAGTCTGGAAATTAAAAAAAACACATATACGTTATACTTAGATTGCATAAATGGCTTAATAAAGATAAATGGGGAATGGAATTTTTAAAATGATCTAAGTTACAAAGGGACACAGACTTCTGGAGCAAAGGGAATTGCATATCTTCTCTTGTCAAAATGAGTACCCTAATTCTTTTCATCAAAAACATTCATCAGGATATCCAAACTCACTGAATACTCTGCTTTTATTTGTGAGTGGTACAATATAAAACTTCTGCAGGAAAAGCTTTTAGAATATCAATCATTCAACCCATAAAATATAGCAAGAGGAGAAAATATTTAGCCCAAACCTGTGCTCCCCTAATTACTTAAACTTTATCTTAAGCATTCTTTTAATGAAATTAACATTATTTTTACATATTTGCAAAAACTGCAAATATGACAGTATAGGAAAATATTTGTCAAAGATCCTGAACATTCAGACAAAATGAGCATATCCAAACAACAATTTTGTTGCTACTACTTAATTACTTGCATGTCTTCACCCAGGAATAACTGACTGAGAATCACTGTGGATCAGTATGTCTATAGTTGCAATATCCCTGCTGCAATGGCATATGATGTTTACATGAAGAAACAAAAAGGGAGTACATGCGATGTTTCAAGAGAAATGCTAAACATCAAGGTCATGGCATTAAAGAAGGTGAAGTTTAACTGACTTGGCTGATTTCATTATAATTCCATAGAAATAACAAATCAATTTTTCTTTTTAAAAAATCAATTACAGTATGCTGTTATTAAACATGTGCATTAAGATAAATAAGGATGCATTTAACAGTGAACTTGAATGTTTGCATGCTTATTTTTTAAGTAAAAATATTTTAAAAATGAAGACTCAGCACTTAATCTTGTCAGTTAAAATTGTGTTATATGAAGATGTCTCATTTAAAACAAAGTCTGAAAAATGTGTGAAAAAAGTTCAAAGTCATTTATTTTGGTATACATAGTTTCTAGTATTCAGAAACATCCGAGACATATACTGTATATTTAAGTAGATGGTTTCTAACTTTCTAACTTTTATAATTTTCTGACATCAAATAAAATCTCTTTGAATACTATACATAGTTCCTACTATATAATGAAAGCATGGTCATTAACATTTTCTTTCTTATAATTGTATTTGCCTAAAACTGCTGCTATTATGGACCAGTATAACCTTGAAAATCACCTGCTGTCTACAGAGATATAAAAATAAATACAGATATATTAAGTTTAGGTCAAACCAGTTAAGATATATAACATTTTACATGAACAGACACTTCTCTATAGAAGACATACAAATGGCTAACAGACTCATGAAAAAATGTTCATCATCATTAGCCATCAGTGAAATTCACATCAAAACCACACTGAGATACCACCTTACACCAGTTAGAATGGCCAAAATCAACAGGACAGGAAACAACAACTATTGGAGAGGATGTGGAGAAAGGGGAACCCTCTCACACTGTTGGTGGGAATGCAAGTTGGTGCAGCCACTTTGGATAACAGTGTGGAGAGTCCTTAAAAAATTAAAAATAGAGCTACCCTATGACCCTGAAATTGCACTACTGGGTATTTATCTCAAAGATACAGAGGTGGTGAAAAGAAGGGCCATATGTACCCCAATGTTCATTGCAGCAATGGCCACACTCGCCAAACTGTGGAAAGAGCCAAGGTGCCTTTCGACAGACGAATGGATAAAGAAGATGTGGTACATATACACAATGGCATATTATGCCTCCATCAGAAAGGATGGATACCCAACTTTTGTATCAACATGGACGGGACTGGAGGAGGTTATGCTGAGTGAAATAAGCCAAGCAGAGAAAGTCAATAATAACACAGTTTCAGTTACTTATGAAGCATAAGGAATAACATGGGGGACATTAAGAGAAGGAAAGGAAATGTGAATAGGGTAAATCAGAGAGGGAGACGAAACATGAGAGACTGCAGACTCTGAGAAACAAACTGAGGGTTTTGGAAGGGAGGGGATGGTGGGTATTAAGGAGGGTACGTATTGCATGGAGCACTGGGTTTGGTGCATAAACAATGAATCTTGGAACACTGAAAAAAATAAAAAGAAAAGAAAAATAAAAAGGATATATAGCATTTTAGAGAAGTTTTCAGAAATTGTGGAAGATTATATTCACTGTACAGAAGTTTGGTCTACTGTAGCCACTGTAAATCTTGTTGATTCTTTTTATGTAAAACTTAGTTAAAATATATTTTCTTACATGAGCTAAGGATATGAGCAAATGTTTGATCCTTTTAGTAAGGTAGGCTGTGTTTCACAAATGAACCAAGGAACAGATTCAACTACTTTAAAATAGAAGCTTGTATGCTAAGCGATAGTAGTCTTATTCAATTTTATTGTTATTTTAAAGTCCAAATCTAGGCTTTAACATGAGTTTTTAAACTCTCCAAGTTTCCAGCTGAACTCATTAAAGAATTATCCTAGCTAACCATTTCTTTCACTACAACAATGACCTAATTCTACAATTTTAAGTAGAGAATAGATGATGGGTGTTTTGAATGTTTATAAAACAAATATGCACTCCTCATAGAGACTCAGACTCAGAATTTTATGTAAAAAAAGCATTTTTAAAAATACCAAGCTTCTTACTTTCATCAATAAGTTAAAATCAATTAACTTAAATGCCCATCAGTAGGACACTGATTAAAAAAATTATTTGTGATAGGAAAACATTAATATTAAAACTGATATTTTCTGCTAAAATGAGATAGTAAGATTGGTAACTGAAACAGAATTAAGACAAGAAGGCTTGTCTAGAAATACAAACCATTAATGTAAATGGACCATATCACTAGTGATTTAATGCCATTATTTATTTTATTATGTTAATGTTTTCACTTTTAGGTTACATTTTCATGAGTCATTAAGTCAGACAAACAATATGGGATTTATAATAGATGAAAATCATTCAAAGAGTACGGGACTGTTTCTAAAAGATATCATAAATATTTGGTTTTACTACAGTTTACAAGACAGTGCTTATCTATATTCTGACAAAGTGTGGTTATTTTCTTGATCCATGAAGTGTGGAATCATTTATTCTTTCAAATGTTCAACGCTAAATACCTGATCACAGGAAGAGAATCAGTAATAAATAGCAGGCTGTAAGGCTTATGCAATTATTTAATGACATTAATAACACAAGCTTATATAGTTGTCTGTAAATTTACTGGTTTAACGACCTAACCAGTCTTTAAGATTTTCGCAAACAAAAAACCAAATGGCCTCAGCAACATGTATCACCTAAGGAGTTTTTTTTTTTAAGATTTTTATTTATTTATTTGACAGAGAGAAACACAGCCAGAGAGGGAACACAAGCAGCCCCCCCAGTAGAGAGGGAGAAGCAGGCTTCCCGCCGAGCAGGGAGCCCAATGTGGGGCTCGATCCCGGGACTCTGGGATCATGACCTGAGCCGAAGGCAATCGCTTAACCAACTGAGCCACCCAGGCGCCCATCACCTAAGGAGTTTTAAGAAATTTTAACAAATACAGAAACTTTAGAGAGCACTGATCATTTTATTTCCTGAAAGTAATGTTTATCAATAAATTGTTTCATATTATTTCTAATATTTTTCAGAATATACATATATTTTTTTCTAGAGGTGGGGAGGAGCAGAGGAGAGGGTAAGAGAGAATCTTAAGCAGGTTCCATGCTCAGTGTGGAGCCTGATGCAGGGCTCAATCTCATGGCCTTGAGATCTTTACCCGAGTTGAAACCAAGAGCTGGAAGCTCAACTGAGTGGGCCACCCGGACACCCCAGGGTATATTTTATTCTAGAATGAAGTTTTAATATTTTTGCAAATTTTCCTTGGAGTCTTTTGCTCAGTTTCAGGAATTGTAGTCAAGTAATTAACAAGTTGAATAGAATGAGAAAACACATAATAAAGACAACTAACAATTTAATATGCATGTGCTATGCACTCCCCAAAGTATCATATGATTATACTAAGCATGCTACATTTCCATTATCATCCATTTCTTTTGAGTGAGTCATGTCATTTATTATATTCCTATCATTAATCTCATACTATCAAGTTTTATTTCTGTGATAGGAACTAAGGAAATGTGTATTGTTATATACATGTAGCATATGATAATATAGCATAAAAATATATAACATATAGTAATATAGTACAAGTATATAGTAATATAGTAAAATAATATAGGTTAATGGATCCATTTTGATAGAGAGAGAGAGCTCTAATGACAGGTCACCAACCTTTCTCACATTCTATTCAATATTTTTTTTGAGATTTTATTTATTTGACAGAGAGAAACACAGCCAGAGAGGGAACACAAGCAGGGGGAGTGAGAGAGGGAGAAGCAGGCTTCCCGCTGAGCAGGGAGCCCGATGTGGGACTCGATCCCAGGTCTCCAGGATCATAACCTGAGCCGAAGGCAGTCACTTAACCAACTGAGCCACCCAGGCGCCCTCTATTCAATATTTTAAGTCAATGATATGGATAAAGTCATGGAAGGAATAATTATGCAATTTACCAGTAATGCAAATATGGATGGGTTACTGAATATGGGATGACAGAATTAAAATCCAAAATGATCTCATGAGGGGAACTGTAGGCCTAATATAATAGCATAAATATAACAAGAATAAAACATATTCTACACTTGGATTCCCAAGCCAAACATGTCACAAAAACAAGGTAAGGAAGACACAATTTGGGGAAAAAAGAAGAATAAGAATACAAATAAGTAATAGTAGCAGTTTTTGTACCTATAATAGTAACGGAAATAGTTAAGGTTCAGTTTAATTGAGTATAAGCACGATTGCTGTCAGCAGGATGATGAACTAATACAATACTGGCAAATGTGAACAAAGGATGCCTTTCTAGAAAAAAGAGTAATTCTACCACAGTAAGTGTATACTGCTGTGGATTATAAAGGTCAGAATATATACACGTATTCTCTGGGAGGCTGGATCAAAAGGTAGTTCTTTTTTTAACTTTTTGCAGAACTTCCATACTGTTTTCCAGAGTGGCTGTACCAGTTTACATTTCCACAAAGAGTGCATAAGTGTTCCTTTTTTTTCTTTTTTTGAGTGTTCCCCTTTTTCCTTATCTTTGCCAATGTCTCTTGTTTCTTGTGTTGCTGATTTCAGCCATTCTGGCAGGTGTAACACGATATTTCATTGTAGTTCTGATTTATATTTCCTTGATGATGAGTGATGTTCAGCATCTTTTCATGTGTCTGTTGGCCATCTGTATGTCTTTGGGGAAATGTCTGTTCATGCTTCCTGCCCATTTTTTTCATTGGATTATTCTTCATTTTTTGTGTGTTAAGTTTTGTAAGTTCTTTATAGATTTTGGAAATTAACCTTTTATCAGTTATATCATTTGTAAGTAACTTTTCCCATTCTGTAGGTTGGCTTTCAGTTTTGTTGATTGTTTCCTTTCCTTCACTGTACACAACCTTTTTATTTTGATGAAATTCTTTTTTTAAAAGACTTTATTTATTTGTTTGAGAGAGAGACAGAGAGCATGAGTGGGGAGAAGGTCAGAGGGAGAAGCAGACTCCCAATGGAGCTGGAAGCCCGATGTGGGACTCCATCCCAGGACTCTGGGATTATGGCCTAAGCCAAAGGAAGTGGCTTAACCAATTGACCCACCCAGGTGCCCCATTGATGAAATTCTTAATAGTTTATTTTTGCTTTTATTTCCTCTGCCTCAGGAGACAAATCTAGTAAGAAGTTGCTATGGTCAATACCTAAGAGCTGCACTGCCTGTGCCTCTAGCCTGTTAATGGTTTCACGTCTCATACTTAGGTCCTTAATCCATTCTGAATTTATTTTGGTGTTTGGTGCTTTCAGCTGGATACTTGTGTTCAGTGCATTTGAATTGGGGGTCAGAAATACACTAATTTACATGTGTCTTATGTGCATTCTTGGTTAATAACCACAAGTGCCCCCAACTTACCTTCTATAGGACAAAGATATAAACCCAGGCAACTTTTAAATTTTTAAAAAGCTATAAAAAGTCAAAAAATAAACAATGGAGAGAGGAAGTTGATTGCAGAATAAAGAAAAGATTTATGCCATCAAACTTGTTATCTGTGGGAAAATGAATCGCCCAGTCTCAATCTTACAGCATTTCTGAGGAAACATATTCTCTCCAAGCATACCCTGTGGGATTTACACTGATCTTGGGTCAACTAATCTCCAAATGGCTCCTGGCCAAAGAAGCAAAGCTTTAGAAAAAATTGATGAAATTTACAAAATAAAGTAATTTTCAACATTTTTTCTATAAAGTTTTAAAGACTTTTATGTGATACCACTATTGAAACAGCCACAGCAAAAACCTGCTTTTATGTGAAATACCATATCTAGAAAATTTGGCTTAAGATTGTCAGTAAAGGAACCAACAACAAATTAGGTGGCTTGTTGAACATACATTGTTACCATTGAAAATGGAAGCTTTTGAGCGTGTCATATCCTTTGTGTCCTTCTATCAGTATTATACATGTAGTTTTCTTAAGAGTAAACAGGAAAAATTATAATCCAATAGGCATAGCAGAAAGAAATTCAATGCAGGTTTTAAAATGGCTACAGGCATATTTTGGAGATATTGTGGGTTTCATTCTAGACCACTGCAATAAAATCACTATTACAATAAAGTGAGTCACAGGAATTTTTTTTTCCTACTGCACTTAAAAGTTATATTTACACTATACTATAGCTTAATATGTATGCAATAGCATTGTCCTAAAAAACAATGTACATAGCTTAATTAAAAATACTTTATTACTAAAAATGGTGACCGTTATCTGAGCTTTCAACAAATCATAATATTTGCTGGTCGTGGGTCTGCCTTCATGTTGATGGCTGCTAACTGATCAGGGTAGTGGTTGCTGAAGGTTGGGGCAGCTGTGGTAATTTCTTAAGATAAGACAACAGTGAAGTTTGCCACATAGATTTTCAAAAATGGTTTCTCTGTATTTGTTACTGCTTGACAGCATTTTATGCATAGCAGAACTTTCGGAATTGGAGTCAATCCTACAAATTCTGTCACTGCTTCATCAATTAAGTTTATGTAATAGTCTAAATCCTTTGCTGTTATTTCAACAGTCTTCACAGCGTCTTCTTCACCAAGAGTAGATTCAATCTCAAGAAACTACTTTCTTTGCTCATCCAAAAGAAGCAACTCCTCATCCATTCAAGTTTTATCATGACACTGCAGCCACTGAGTCATATCATCGGGCTCCAGTTCTTATTCTAGTTCTCTTGCTATTTCCACCCACATCTGCAGTTACTCCTCCACTGAAGTCTTAAAATCCTCAAATTCATCCATGAGGGCTAGAATCAAGTTTTTCCAAACTCCTGTCAATGTTGATAATCTTGACCTCTTTCCATGAATCGTGAATGTTCTTAATGGCAGCTAGAACAGCGAATCCTTTCCGAAAGGTTTTCAACCAACTTTGCCCAGATCCATCAGTGGAATCACTATCAAGAGCAGCTATAGCTTTACAAAATGTACTTATTAGATAATATGACATAAAAGTCAAAATTAGTCCCTGATACATGGGCTGCAGAATGGATGTTATGTTCATAGGCATGAAAACAACATTAATTTCATCATGCATCTCCATCAGAACTCCTGAGTGACTAGGTGCATTGTCAGTTAGTAATACTATTTTCTTCTGAACAGTAAGTCTCAACAGCAAACTTAGGATATTCAGTAAACCATGTAGTAAAGAGATGTGCTGTCATCCAGTCTTTGTTGCTCCATTTAGAGAGCATAGGCAGATCTAGCATAATCCTTAAGGTTCTGAGGATTTTTGGAATGGGAAATGAGCATTGGTTTCAATTTAAAGTCACCAGCTGCATTAGCGCTTAACAAGAGAGTCAGATTGCCCTTTTTTATTACATTATTTTATTTTTTTCAGTGTTCTAAGACTGCCCTTTTTAATTTTTTTCATATTTTATTTTTTTAATTTAAATTATCCAACATATAGCATGTCATTAGTTTTAGATGTAGTGTTCAATGATTCATCAGTTGTGAGCATACCCAGTGCTCATTACATCATGTGCCCTACTTAGTGCCCATCACCCAGTTACCCCATCCCCCACCTACTTCCCCTTCTGCAACAACCCTCAGTTTGTTTCCCAGAGTTGAGAGTCTTTCTTGGTTTGTCTCCCTCTCTGATTTCTGCTCATTCAGTTTTATCTCTCCTTCCCCTATGATCCTTTGTGCTATTTCTTATATTTCACATATGAGTGAAACCACACAATAATTGTGTTTCTCTGATTGACTTATTTCACTTAGCGTAATACCTTCCAGTTCCATTCATGTTGATGCAAATGGTAGGTATTCATCCTTTCTGATGGCTGAAAAATATTCCATTGTATATATGAACCACATCTTCTTTATCCATTCATCTGGTGAAGGACATCTCAGCTCCATACAATCTTTTTTTAAAATAATTCTTTATTATGTTTTGTTAGTCACCATACAGTACATCATTAGTTTTTGATGTAGTGTTCCATGATTCATTGTTTGCATATAACACTCAGTGCTCCATGTAATACGTGCCCTTCTTAATACCCACCACTGGGCTCACCCATCCCCCCACTGCCCCTCCCCTCTAAAACCTCAGTTTGATTCCTGGAGCCTATAGTGTCTCAAGGTTAGTCTCCCCCTTCAATTTTCCCCTCCATTTTTCTCTTCCTTCTAATGTCCTCCATGCTATTCCTTATGTTCCACAAATAAGTGAAACCATATGGTAATTGTCTTTCTCTGCTTAACTTACTTCACTTGGCATAATCTCCTCCAGTTCCACCCATGTTGATGCAAATGGTGGCTATTCATCTGTTCTGATGGCTGAATAATATTCCATTGTTTATATGAACCACATCTTCTTTTTTTGTTATCTATCTATCTGTCTATCTATCATCTATCTATTTTCAGTGTTCCAAGATTCATTGTTAATGCCCCACACCCAGTGCTCCATGCAGTACGTGCCCTCAATACCCACCATCAGGCTCACCCATCCCCCACCCCCCGCCCCTCCAAGACCCTCAGTTCGTTTCTGTGTCCAAAGTCTCTCATGTTTCATTTCTCTCTCTGAATTACCCTATTTCCCATTTACTTTCCTTCTCCTATGTCTTCCATATTACCCCTTATGCACCACAAGTAAGTGAAACCATGTGATACTTGACTTTCTCTACTTGACTTATTTCACTTAGCATAATCTCTTCCAGTCCAGTCCATGTTGCTACAAAAGTTGGGTATTCATCCTTTCTGATGGAGGCGTAATATTCATTGTATATATGTACCACATCTTCTTTATCCATTCCTCTGTTGGAGGGCATCTTGGCTCTTTCCACAGTTTGGCGATTGTGGCCATTGCTGCTATGAACATCGGCGTGCATGTGGCCCTTCTTTTCACTACATCTGTATCTTTGGGGTAAATACCCAGTAATGCAATTGCTGAGTCATAAGGTAGCTCTATTTTTAATTTTTTGAGGAACCTCCACACTGTTTTCCAAAGTGGCTATACCAACTTGCATTCCCACCAAGAGTGTAAAAGGGTCCCCCTTTCTCCACAACCTCTCCAACATTTGTTTTATGCCTTGTCAATTTTTGCCATTCTACCTGGTGTGAGGTGGTCTTTCAATGCAGTTTTGATTTGAATTTCCTTGATGGCTAGTGATTTTGAACATTTTTTTTCATCTGTCCTCAGCCTGTCCTTTGAACATCTCAAGCTAGGCATTGACTTCTGTAGCTGTGCAAGTCCTGGATACCCTCTTCCAATAGAAGGTTGTTTCATCTACACTAAAAATGTAGTTTAGTGTAGTCATCTCTATAAATTATCTTAGCTAGATCTTCTAGATAACTTGCTGCCACTTCTCCATCAGCCCCACTACTCCACCTTGCACTTTGAAGTAATGATGAGAGCTTCTCCCCTTAAACCTTATGAGCCAACTCCTATGGCTTTAAACTTTTTTTCTGAAACCTCCTCACTGCTCTAAGCCTTCACTGAGTTGAGAGTTAGGGCCTTCCACTGGATTAGGCTTTGCCTTTAGGGAATGTTGTAGCTGGTTTGATTTTCTCCTCGACCACTGAAACTTTCTCCATACCAACAAGAAGGCTGTTCTGCTTTCTTATAGTGTGTTCACTGGATTATTACTTTTAAGTTCCTTCAAGAACTTTGCCTTAGCATTCACAACTTGGCTGGTTGGCACAAGAGGTCTACCTTTTGGTCTATTTCAGCTTTCAGCATGCCTTCCTCACTAAATTTAATCATTTCTAGCTCATGATTTAAAGTGAGAGTCAAGCGACTTTTTTTTCATTGGAACACTTAGAAGTCATTGAAAGGTTATTAATTGGCTTAATTTCAATATTGTTGTGTTTCCAGGAATGGGGAGGCCTGAGGAGAGGGAGAGAGATGGGGGGAATGGCCAGTCGGTGGAACAGTCATAAAACATAGAATGTATTCACATTAAGTTCAGGATGTTATATGGAATATCAAAAAACATTTCAATAGGAACATCAAAGATCACTGATCACAGATCTACTTAACAAATACAATAATAACGAAAAAGTTTGAAATACTGTGGGAATTAGCAAAAAGTGACACAGAGACACAAAGTAAGTATATGTTGTTGGAAAAATGATGCCAATAGACTTGCAGGCTTGCTACAAATTTTCAATTTGTAAAAAACACAGTATCAATGAAGCACAATAAAGTGAAGTGAATTAATACGAGGTATGCCTGTCCTTAGTTTGAGGAAGCAAACATAGACCTGGCTCAACAGAGTTTGGGGAGATTGTTGTCCTAGGACTGTAAAATTAATTATATTAAGTCTTCCACTATTAAATGAGAATGACAAACAGACTTACTTTTATATTAGCATTTGTGTTATATATTTGTTATTTGACCTATAATCTAAAGCTGTGTGTCCTTCAATGAATTCCATCGGTTATGTATGTAATAGCAGAAAAAGTCAGTTCTAGGAGGGGATCCAAAATGAATAAAACATAAGCATTATCCTCAATGAATTCACTAGGCTGAAAGAGCTTTTATACTAAAACTTTTTGAATAATAATTTTTAAAAAGTTGTGGGAAAAACTCATCAGAGGTAGACTATGCTACCAACATTTGCATCTGTTAACTGTGAGTCCATGAGTGGATTGGCTTTAATTACTAAGCACAATTCTTTGATACAATGTTCCATTTCTTGATTAAATGTGTCATAAGACTGGTCAACACACAGTCTGTATTCAAATCCTCCCAGATTCTATTTGAGACTGTTTATATAGTTATGCATTATGTAACAAATTTATAACATAAAATGCCATTAACAGTGACACTTTTAGAAACATGTAATTTTTAGGATCTCAGGTATTATCTTTAGTAATTCTTATTTAGAATAACACTTTATAAGATAATAAAATTAATGTATTAATATTTTTGCAGTCCGAAGTTACTTGCTGTTTCTGTCAATAAAAAAACCCTTATAGTTGGATTGTCACAAAGTTTTGAATTCTTACTCAATTCATCACTGATTCTCAACTACTTAACTATCATACATTGATGCATATTCAATAAAATTTCATATTTTTTCTTAGCAACATTAAAGTTTTCCTCAAGAGAATATTTGGCATTTAATGATATTCTTAATGTCAAAATACATCACTGAGGCATATGCAGAGTGAAACTTAAAAGATGACTTTATGCAAAGAAGGAAATATGTAAACAGGTAAGTAACGGAATACTTATTCCAAAACTTATGGGAAAGGAACTCACGGTGTTAATCAATATAAACAGTGTTAAGACAATGAATTGTTTAATAAAATATTCAGTATTTGTGCAGTCAACCTGAGGAATATTCCACCTGGACTAAATTTTTAAATGATGGAAAATAAAGTTGAAAGTAAGAAAACAGAACAATGAAGTCAAGGATATTTTTAAAAATGGACAAAAATTCAAAGAAAACATTAAGAATGACAAAAGAAGGGGGCTAGGCTTAACTAATGGAATTCAGAAATAAATCAACATGAAAAGAAGAAAATAAGGAAGGAAAATAAGAGACAAAGGGGAGGGCAGCAAAAGGAAATGAGGTAGAAATGAAGCCAGTGCTGGGGATGTAATAGGCAGAGCCAATGCAGAGCTTTCGCAGGAACTGTGCGCCCACCCACTATACACACGCACCCTGAGTGTGGAAGGATTGAACTTGAGAGAGCTACTGAAGGAGCCTCATGTCTCAAAGCAAAGGAGATGTATACTGATAGAAAAATCATGACTGTCAAAGGGGAAATAAGAGAGGAACTCCACCTTTACTGATATAAGTGACCATTTCTTGATTGAACATGTCACTATGTTAGTGCCACTGGCACTACACAGGCAACCTTATTGCCTGCCAAATAGCGAGTAAGAAATTGTCCAGTGACTTCTCAGCTAAACTGTTTTGGTCTTGAGGAAAGGTCCACATCATGAGATTCTAACAATTGTTAGCTCTAGCCTTGGTAACACAAACATTTTTGCTCTGGCAACTATTAAATTACGGAAAAATCACCAAATGTAAGATGAACCCAATAGCACTTGAGTTGGTATAAAAATAAAAAATGTTTTTTAAAAGAATTTATTTATTTATTTGACAGAGAGAGAGATCACAAGTAGGCAGAGAGGCAGGCAGAGAGAGAAGAGGAAGCAGGCTCCCTGCCGAGCAGAGCGCCCGACATGGGCCTCGATCCCAGGACTCTGAGATCATGACCCGAGCCGAAGGCAGAGGCTTTAACCCACTGAGCCACCCAGGCACCCAAAAATAAAAGTGGTTTTAAAATACATTCCACCCAAAAGCATACTGTATCTTCTTCTTAAATTATTACATTTTCCACCGAGTTGGTAGGGAATGATACACATTTTTTATTTGGAAAGAAATTAGTCAAAGAGACAGTTACCTATTTTTCATATGGAAAATAAAATAAGCAATGTGAAGAAAAACAAAAGACTGCATAGACATTGAAAATGAATTCAGTTTATGAATAAATTAATAGCTATATCAATGTCAGAAAACTGACAATGCTGAAAAATAATATAGGGAAATATTTTTAACAAAATAATGATGAAAAAATCCCCTGAAAAATAATTAGTTGCTATGTAGCTGC
Organism: Spilogale gracilis; assembly: GCA_004023965.1. Classification (NCBI taxonomy): domain Eukaryota; kingdom Metazoa; phylum Chordata; class Mammalia; order Carnivora; family Mephitidae; genus Spilogale; species Spilogale gracilis. Next base: position 11,696 of record PITA01000068.1, on the reverse strand, counting down.
TCCATGAAAAAAAATTAATTACTGTCAACATCTATTCTTCCCTCAATCTTCTCATTAAGTTAAGAAGTAGTAACTCTTAATGAGCAAAATAAACTTAAATGGTGTTTTAAAGATGTTAGAAATTCTTGAGCGATATAGGCTAAACCAGAAATGTCTATAAACCTAGGAGTTAAAAAAAATTAAACAAGACAAAATAGACGAACAGGAAAAGCAAGTATGAAATCCCAAAAAAAGCTTTGTCAAATTTTAGTATTATTCTGTATTTGATCCAGTGTTAATCTATATTTGATGATGCATGCTTAATCTATTTCTTATATTTTTCTTCATGTTTTTTTCTATTCACTTGAGTACTATTGCCAAAATTATAGAAATATGCTATAGTTGCTCTCCAAAATTTTATATTCTGAATATGAAAAAAAACCAAGGCTGCTTCAAAAAATTGCCTAATTGTAATCTATAATAGTAAGATAGAAAAGGGTATATGGAATAATTGATGATGAGGTATAAGATTACCTTTAAGAGTAGCCTATCCATACAAAGGTTGCTTGAGTGGTTCAGTTGAGCGTCTGATTCTTGGTTTCAGCTCAGGTCACGATCTCATGGGTCCTGGGATCTAGCCCTGCATTAGGCTCCAGGCTCAGCGGGGAGCCTGCTTGAAGAGTCTCTCCTTCTTCCCCTCCCCCCCACTGGCAAGCATGCTTTCTCTCAAATAAAATAAGTCTTAAAAAAAGAGTAACCCTTGGGCTGCCTGGGTGGCTCAGTTCTTAAGCATCTGCCTTCAGTTCGAGTCATGATCCCAGGGTGCTGAGGTCAAGCCCTGCATTGGGCTCCCTGCTAGGTGGGAAGCCTGCTTCTCCCTCTCCCACTCCTCCTGCTTGTGTTCCCTCTCTAACTGTGTTTCTCTCTGTCAAATAAATAAATAAAATCTTTTTTTAAAAAGAGTAACCCATGCAAGGGAAAATTTAAAAATCTAACATGTAATAAATGAACATTGCAAATTAGAACTAAAATAAAACTAAGACATGATAAAAATTAAAGGTAGAGTTATTTTTGAAACAGAAACACTGAAAGTCACATTCGTACTTCACTGGAATCTGAGTTCAGATAAAGATTGGGTAACAAAAAAAAACAGATAAAGACTAAGTATTAAAGTAAAAGACTTTATATTCGAGGAAAGATATTATTTAGCACACAGAGAGCTCTTAAAAACATGGAATAGACAAATATACTCATGTGGTAGGTAAGACTGAGGCATAAGGGGCTCCAAGTGTGAGAATCACATTATTATGAAAAGTTGTGACAAAATGACTATTGTTAACAATAAATGTTAAGGAAACATCCACTATAAATGTTTTTTAATGCAAATATAAAATCCTATATTGTGGTGATCAAAATACAGGATATTCTATATCTAATTGGTTGTAAATACGTCGGAGAGAGGCCTGAAAGGTTCTTCTGAAAACTATGGAGAAACTGAATAATGGAACTATGAAATTTATGATCATAATACATTATCAATCAAGATTATGTTGGTTCATGCCCTATGAGCCTGGGATATTGGAGGATTTGCTGTTGAAAAGTAAAAATATTTTCCAAGCCTTATGAAAACCAGATTTCATTTTCAAATACAATATTATTTGCATTTCTAGTCAGTGAGAAGTTACGAGAGTTGTTTATGTCCTGTCTGTTTCACCCATTAGATTATAGGCTACTAGGGGATCAGAACTTTATACTAGTTCCTCCTCTTTTCTATGGTCATATCAGTGAAAATTTCATTTGGCATTTTCTCATAAAATTTTCAAGAATGAATTGATAAAAATAGAGGCAGTTGCACTAAAATGAATGAGAGCTGTTAGTTTAAACTGTATGATTCAATTTTATCAGAACGTGGAGATTTTAATTAGAAAAATTTAGTTTAGCAAATGTTAATATTCTACATGTAGAAAGCTACTTTATATACAGATAAATGGTAAATTAAGAAACTGTGAATGTACTTTTATTTATATCAACAATAAATATATGAAAATTATTATCCACAATGTAATGCATGAGAACATATTTTCCAATAAATGTCAAAATAAAGATTATGCATGGTCTCAGCTGGGGCAAAATCAACTGCTCCCTGGATGTTCACCAATACGAGGTCTTCTGGTCTGCTTAGTTAGAGACTTTAGGAAAAAGAAACTTAATTTATTATAGAGATCAGACTTGGAATCAAGGGACAGGCTGTTCAGGCAGAAAAAGAGTTGGGGGCATGGGAGGGGGAGGTGGGTGGAGAGGGAGACAGAGAAAGGGAAGGAAAGAGGGAGAAGGGAGATGGGGATCGAGTGCAATAGTGTATCTTTCCATTTAAATGATTTAACCAAGCAAGAGCTAGAATCCAAACCATGCTTGACTCAAAGCAATGACTGGTAAATTTGAGAACCGGGACCAGGGCTCTAAATCACAAGTAAGAACACAAGTCTGTAAATGTGCCAAAAGTGAGAGAAAATAGGGAACAGTAAACACTGGGCTAGTGGCCTGTCATGCTTTCTCTCTAATGCACTACAATCCCTATTTTGGGGTCAGTAAAAGAGAGCTGGCCATGGATGATCGAGACAGCAACTGTGTTTTGGTTTGGAGACCTGGCCTGGGAAGGTGAATCAATGTAAAGTTCCATTAGCATAGACATGGGATTAAGAGATAGATATGTGAGGGGCACCTGGGTGGCTCAGAGGGTTAAGCCTCTTATTTCACCTAAATGTGTACATAACACCGTTTAATAGTCATCTTCTATAAATGATGGTCAGTTTTAGTTATATTTTCAAACGGAATTAGTAAATGTCAGGATCAGGTCAAAAGGAACAACCACTGAAACAGGATACAAAGAGAAATAGCATTATCAGATAGGTAGATTTAACATACAGGAACTTGGAATTGAAATTCAATGATTATAAAGTAAGAATGATGTTTGCATCTGGTAGTGTACCACAGCCCTAGACGCCTCAGAAGACTTGGATTTTTCTCCTAGAAACCTGAAATTTACTTTTATGAGTCTCTGAGCACTTCTGAATTTTCACAGGTTAGAAAACATTTCATTAGTGAACTGAGACTCAGGAAGTTGAGCAATAGGACGTAAGCAAAATTAAATGGAAATTGAAGCTTAATGAAGCATAGTTCAAATAAAGACAGTATAAAATAAGCACTTAAACGAAAGTTAATCAACAAAATGAAGATTGTTTTCCTAAGAATGAAAGAAGTAAAACGAAGTTAAATTTTCTGTATTTAGTAAGTTCAGAGCCATATGGCTATCTTAAGCACATCTATAGGGATTTCAGTGAAGAGACACAATACAGATACTTTCCTTAAGGTACTAGTTAGATTAGATATTCACAAGAACAGGTTTAGGAAACTCATTAAATTTCCCTTGTATAGGAATCGTCACACAAAAGCATTAGAAAAAAAAGGTATATCAATGTGTTTAACTTTAACAGTTCATCAACCAGCTTGGCACTGTCTTTGTGACAAAAGTCAAAGTACTAATGACAAGTAGTGACGAAATCTAATAACACACATTTCAAAAAAGATCGTCTAAAAACTTAAGAGAGTCCAACATTTTGTTTTATTTTGAAAAATTATTTTACCCTTTAAGTGCACACACATGTGTACTCTGTGTTCTCAGGTTACTCAAGAAGCATCCACAGGTGTTTTTCCTCTGGGTGGATTATTAAAACAAACAAACAAAAAAAACCGTACGTATTTTTCATCCTGTTCTATTTAACCAAACACACAAAGCATGTAAGAGAGGGGGAAAAGGTTAAATATTGAAAGATATGGTAGAGATATTCCTTAAAGGTATAACTATAAGGGTATCACTGGTTAAAGAATACCAAAATAGATCAATCATATGTACATTTTAATTATCCAAGCAATGTACGAATATTAAATATGAATTAATAAATTAACATTCATAATTCTATGAATATTAAATCAAATGCTATAAATTTCTAAAAGCTCTCTGATCTATACCAGCGGTATCTTCAACATTAGTTAACAGGAGTTGCCTTAGAGATGGGGGCTTTTTACTCACCAGATAAAACAAATCTTCTAGTAATTCTTAGGCTTAACTGGGAAACCTGGCTCAAAAGGGAGAATCGCGCCCTCCCCCCCATTAGCAAAAGCAGAGCTTTTGGTCCTGAGTTGATACAAATTTAACTAGACCCTCAGTCTTTCCCTACGAAATCAACAGAACTGGCTATTTCTTCAATGTTCCATTGCAACATTGTTGATGCAAAAAGAAAAAAAATAGCTCTACAATCTGTTTTTATTAAAAAACAATTAATGAGGAAACAACAGGAGAAAGCTGGGGCCAGAAATGAAGTTCGGCTCTGTCTAAGCTTTCTCCAATATTAATAAATAATGGCATTTGATTTTATAAATGCAACGTCGCATTTTACAAAGCACAGCATGCTTACTGATAGGAAGCACTCAACTCATTAGACTTTAAGATGGGGAGGTTATCTTGAAAATACGGGTAGGCTGAACCTAATCGTCTCAGTCCTTAAATGGAAGCATTCCTGGCCGCAAAGACAGATGTGACAATGGGAAAAGGGTCAAGTGGTATGTGAAGGGCTCAACTGAACACTGCTGGCTTTGAAGATAGAAAAAAGGGCCATATGCGGAGAATATGGGCAGCCTCTTGAGGGTGGAAGAGGCAGGGAAACATCCTCCCCTAGAGCTTCCCAAAAGAAAGAAAGCCCTATCTTCACCTGGATTTTAGTCTACCAAGACTTGGGTAGGAATTCTGACTCAGAACTGGAAGATAATAAATTTGCTTTGTTTAAGCCGCTAAGTTTTCAGTGATATGTAATGGCAGCAATAACAACCATTACACCTTTCAAAAGACAAGGAGCAGGTAAATCATTTAGAAAATATATCTGAAATGAAAGACACATGTAAATGTTAGTTGTGAATAATTTTTCATCAGCTGTTAAAAAGATAACTCAAAAGTGATGTGATCATTTCATGTAATATTCTTGTCTCCTGGTGAATTTACATTCAAGTCAGAATGAGAACTTGGTTAAGAAAGTATGAACTAGACTCAGTGTAACTGCACCTTTGTCATTCCACACAGACCTGACATTGACCAATGCATCTACGTAAGGTTAGAGCTAGAAAGAGAAAGACTATTTACTATAGAAGTATGGAATGTGAGGTTAAATATTCTATGGTTTTAGAGTGGCATGTCTCGAAAATCATAAAGTTATTAGCCAACTGGAATTATTAAAATAATGGTTATGATCACAACTTAAGGATAACATGATAAACAGGATACAGACTTATCTAGAATGCTCCCATGTGGTCATCATTAGTAAGAAATCTGATTTTTTTTTTCATTGCAACCGAAAGTCTTGAGTGGTTTTGCTTAGAGAAGGAATAATAAGTGATTACAATCTCAATTTATTTGTCATTCAACATCATAAAAAAAGAATGTGCTATTATTCTAGCAATAGAAACAATGCAATTAAACATTGCAAGATGAGATGCAATTGTCTTATAATGAGAAATTAAGAAACTAAATGCAGATATTACCTGTGTAATTGTAGGCAAATGAGCACTGTATGTATAATATTTACTTGTTCTGTACAATGAGCCTCTCTTGTTGAATTATTTGCATTCATCAGTGAGGCATCATTTGAAGCTAATCAAGTGCAAGGGCTTTCCTATTTTTCTACAAAAAAATATGGTGACATCTACTAAAGTACAGGTTTGTCATTAAAGGCAGAGGTTTTAACATAGTTGTAGAAATAAATCAGGTACTTCGTGTTTCACTTATGTGAGGAATAACTTTTATCAAAATAGCTTCATAACAATTAATTCACCTTTGCCAAAGAGTGGTGTTGTGTTTTTGACTTGTGATAGCACATTTGAATAGCAGAGAATTTTGATATGCTTCTCTTCAATATGGGATGAGTTAGAATACTCAGTAAGTCATTTCAAATAGCTAAAGGCATTCAGATAAGCATATATGTATACTGAAATTAGAATTTAATTAGAACACTGAGGTGAACATTCAAAAGTATATTTGAAAGCATTGTGTTTTTAATGTAATGGTTCTGACTTAATTTCTTCATTATAAAATGCTTGTTGCCCACAAGGAATTTACAACCTAATGATGGAGATACAGCTACCATATATTTATTTATAAACAATGACAATAATGATAAGCACATAAAAAAGACTACATGGGTTATAAACACATTTATTAACAATTATAGCTATAAAATATACATATTTCTATATACATGTGTGAAGGTGTATGTAGGTCTGTGTGTGTAAATATTTGCTATTTGTAGAAAGGACTCTAGGTCAAAAAACTCCCTTTATTAAGGGACTGTTGATATGTGTAAAGTAATAAAAGAAAAATGTTTGCAAAGAAAGAAAAAAATAAAGGACAATGTTTTACCTATTTTGCATTTTGAAATACAAAATCATACTACTTACGTTATTCAAAGTATGTGTTGGCTACTTCCAATTTTTAAGATTTGTTTTTTAATATTTAACTTTTACTTTAATATATCTTCTATATATTCCTTCACTTTTCCAAGAATTTTTGCTTGAGGTCCTATTTAACATGCCTGGACCTATTCAAGACATTTGGAACACACCCAATGACAAATGATAGAAGTCTCTTGCCCTCTTGAAGTTGGGAGAGCCAGAAAAAACAATTTAACAGGAATGAATCCACCACACTGTATCAGAGACTAGCAAGTGTGATACAGAGAATTGAATGAGGTGATCTTTGAACTTCTTTAGCTTTGGAAGTCAAAGCAGTTCTCTCTAATGAAGTGACAATTATGATAATTGGATGACAGTGACATCAAAGAGAATAGCATTATTCAGCCAAAGAGACTACTGTTTGCTCACAGATCTTCAAAGCTGTAACTTTTATATGAGAAAACCAAAGGCCTAGTGAAATCATCTCTTCTTAACTCAATGCATAGTTTAAAGTATATTCTAGCAAATATCTCCACAACCACCATTTTACGTGTTCTTTTGACTATGAAATTTTAGTAGCAGACATCAGAATAAAAAATTATCAGATGATTTTTAAATAATAGAAGGTAAATCCCTTAATGAATATAATTATAATGATGTAATTAAAGTGAATTGCAAATTAAAATAAAATTGTACCTTTTGTATGAAATTACTTGTACACTGTGTCAAAATAAAACACCAAAGATGTAATTTTGTAAAAATCACTAAAAGATAGATAAATGGCTAATTTTTAAAAATTTATTTAAGTCTAGAGTTTTCACCCTCCCCTTTCTTCCTATCTAGCATGTTAGAGCTATTCAAGCAAACATTTGATGTAGTAAGAGCTTCATTCATCCTTTTCTTGGATTTCAACTTCTACACATGTGCATCCATCAGTAAGGCTGATTTTCTGATGTATGACTCAGTAAAAGGTGGTTGTCTCTGAATTGTGCAGTATAGATGCAGGCCTAGGAAGGGACTTGGCTTCTACCTATGCATCCTTGTGAATAAACTGGGAAGCTGTTGGGAATACTAAGAGTAAAAGAAAAAAATATATATATTTTATATATATAAAAGAGAAGCCAAAAAACAATGAGTAAAGCCACATAAGAGAAAGAAGATACCAGAAAGATGAAAAGGTTTACACAACATTCTGTATTAGGTACGTAGGCCACGCTATAGCAAAGGTGGGGGCTGAAATCCACCCCATATCTCACTTAGTGAGGTCTATGTACCCAGAAGAAAGGACTCCTTTTCTTAATTTGCCCCAAAACATCCTTTACTCTTTTTTCCCAGCTTCATTGGGATAAAATTGACATGAAACATTATGTAAGCTTTAATATACTCATTTGACACAACCATTGTGAGATGTTCGCCACAATAAGGTTAGTTAATACTTCTACTACCTCACATAACTGATATTTTATGTATGTGGTAAGAACAGTTAAGGTGTCTCTTAGCAACTTATAAGTATATCATACAATATTCTAACTGTAATCACCACACTGTACATTAGCAATTTGTAAGTATATCATACAATATTCTAACTGTAATCACCACACTGTACATTATATCCTCAGAATGTACTCATTTTATATCTAGAAGTTTGTATTTTTTGACCAATATCTCCCCATTTCCTCCAGCCTGGAGCTCCTGGCAACCACCATTCTACTCTCTGTTTCTATGAGTTCAACTTTTTCAGATTCCACACAAAAGTGACATCATACAGTATTGGTCTTTCTCGGTGTAACTTATTTTACTTGACATAATATCCTCAAGGTCTATCTTTCTCATGGTCAAATAATATTCCATCACACACACACATATACACACGCATTTCTTATTTATTCATTCATCCATGGATGGGATCTTAGGTTGTTTCCATATCTTGACTATTATAAAAAATGCTGCAATGAACATTGGAGTGCAGATATCTCTTCAATTTACTATTGTCTCTTTCTATTCTAATGTCACTTTTGATTTCTTTAACCTACCGGTTGTTCTGGAATGTGTTGTTTAATTTCCACAAATTTGTGAATTTTCCAAATTTTAATCCTTTACTGATTTCTAGTTTCACACCACTGTGGCTGGAAAAGATAGCTGGTGTAATTTAAATCTTCTTACTTTGCGAAGAATTGTTTTATGACCTATGATATGATCTATCTTGTGTGTGCTTGAGAAGAATATGTATTCTGTTCCCATTGGATGGGATGTTCTGTATATGTGTGTTGTTGTTACATTCATTTGGCTTAAGGTATAGTCCCATTCCAATATTGCTTTATTGATTTTCAGTCTGGATGATCTATCCATTGTGAAAGTGGAAGTGGAATACTGAAGTCCCCTGCTATTATTTCATTGTTGTCTGTTGTTCCTTTAGATCTGTTTGTATTTTATTTTATCATCATCATCATTATTATTATTATTTCTATTTGTTTGAGAGAAAGAGAGCAAGCACAAGCAGAGGGACAGGCAGAGGAAGCCCAGTGCAGGGCTGGATCCCAGGACCGCAGGATCATGACCTGAACTGAAGGCAGATGGGTGCCCCTGTCTGTATTTTAATATATTTAGGTGCTCTGACATTTGGCTCAGATGTATTTATGATTGTTATATCCTCTTGATGAATTAACCCCTTCATCATCATATAGTGACCTTCTTTGTCTCTTGTTACCATTTTTGGCTTAAAACCAATTTTCTGATATTAAATATAGCTACCACTGCTCTCTTCTGGTTTACATTTTCATGGAATATCTTTTCTTCATCCTTTGACTTTGAGCTTATGTGTGTCCTAAAAGCTGAAGTTAATCTCTTGCAGGTAGCATATTTTTTATCTTATTTTTTTTATTCATTCAGCCACTCAATGCTTTTTGATTAGAGAACTGAATTAATTTGCATTTAGAGTAATTGTTGACAGGCAAGGACTTACAATACCATCTTATGAGCTGTTTTCAGTCTGTTTTGTACTTCCCTTGATCATTTCTTCCTCTCTTCCTGCCTCTGTTTGTGAAGTGGTGATTTTCTGTAGCATTATGCTTGATCCCCTTCTCTATCTTTTGAGAATCTATTGTAGTTTTGTAGTTACAATGAAGCTTATATAAAACATCTTTTAACTATAAGTGTATTTTATGCTGCTAACAACTTCAATTACATACAAAACCTCTACCCTTTTACATCCCTTCCTCTTTTATGTTTTTTACACATTTTATTTATTTATTTGACAGAGAGAGAGCACAAGCAGGGGGAGTGGCAGGCAGGAGAGGCAGACTCCGCACTGAGCAGGGAGGTTGACATGGTGTTTGATCCCAGGACCCCAGGATTATGACCTGAGCTGAAGGTAGATGCTTAACTGACTGAGCCACCTAGGCCTCCCATTTTTTATGTTTTTGATGTCTCAGTTTATCTTTTTCATATTGTGTGTTCCTTCAGAAATCATTATAGCTACAGTTATGTTTTTTAAACATTATTTATTTATTTATTTGACATAGAGAGAGACACCAAGAGAGCAGGAGCAGGGGAGCAGAGGGAGAGGGTGAAGCAGGCTCCCCATTGAGTAGGGAACTGAATGTGAGCCTCAATCCCAGGACCCTGGGAGTATGACCTGAGCTTAAGGCAGATGCTTAATTGACTGAGTTACTCAGGCACCCCTATAATTGTTTAATACTGTTGTCCTTTAACTTTTTTATACTAAAGTGGTTAACACACAGCCATATTACATTCTTTAAACATACTGAATTTGACTATATACTAATCTTTACCAGTGTTACGTATTGTCATGTTTTCATGTTACTAATTAGCATGGTTTCATTTCAGCTTGGAGAAACTCTTTCCCCATTTCTGTGAGGGATGTGTGGTGGTGATGAACTCCCTTAGATTTTTCTTTCTCCTCTCTGGGAAAGTCTTTACCTGACTTTCATTTGTGAATGACAGTTTTTCAGAATAAAGTATTCTTGGTTGGTAGGTTTTTTTTTCTTTCACCACTTTAAATACATCATCTCACTCTCTCTTGAACTGCAAGATTTCTGCTAAGAAATCCACTGATAGTATTATGAGAGTTCCCAGGTAAGTTACAAATTCATTTCTCTTGCTGCTTTCAAGACTCTCCAATTTTTGACAGTTTAATATAATATATGTTGGAGAGGATCTCTTTAAGTTGTATCTATTTGGTGACTTATAAGTTTCATGAACTTGAATGATCAAATCCATAAGCTTTCTGCCCTCCTTCTCCCTCTCTTGCCCTTCTTAAACGCCAACAATTTACAAACTGTTCCTTTTTATGGCATCCTATAGATCATGCAGGTTTTATTCGCTCTTTCTCATTCTTTTTTCTTTGTTCTCTTCTGATTGGAGAATTTCAAATTTCCTGTCTTCAATTCACAGATTATGATTATTTCTTCTGCTTGATCCATTCTGCTGTTGATGTTCATGACTGCATTTTTCATTTTACTCACTATACTCTTCAGCTCCAGAATTTTTTCTACAAATTGTAATCTCTTTGTTAAACCTCTTTTTTATTCATGTATTGTTTTCTTAATTTTGTTAAATTTCCTTTTTGTGTTTTCTGGTATCTCACTGTGTTTCCTTAAAAAAAACAATTTTGGGGGCACCTGGGTGGTTCAGTTGGTTAAGCGACTGCCTTCGGCTCAGGTCATGATCCCGGAGACCTGGGATCGAGCCCCACATTGGGCTCCCTGCTTGGCGGGAAGCCTGCTTCTCCCTCTCTAACTCCCCCTGCTTGTGTTCCCTCTCTCGCTGTGTTTCTCTCTGTCAAATAAACAAAATCTTTAAAAAAGAAAACAACCTATTTTGAATTCTTTATCAGGTAAGTCCCAGATCTCTATGTCTTTGGGATCAAGTACTAGAAAATTTCTGTGATCCTTTGGTGACATAATGTTTCCTTGATTTTTCACATTCTTTGAAGTCTTGTATCACTGTCTTTCCATTTGAAGTAGCCCTCACCTCCCTCACTGTTTACTAACTGCCTCTAGGAGAGAAAGATCTTCCATTAGCCAGTGATCCTGAGGCTTTCCCAGACCTTCTATGGACACACGTGCTCTATGATTCTTGCTCCCTGTGGCAGAATTCTTTTTTTTTTTAATTTTTTTTATTGTTACTTAAATTTTTTTCCCAGTGTTCCAAGATTCATTGCCCATTCCCCACACCCAGTGCTCCACACAATAGGTGCC